>WBNO01026216.1:140104-162117 GCA_013400575.1 Peucedramus taeniatus | reverse complement strand
GGGCCGCCGCGGGAGGTTGTGTGTTTCGGCCCGGTTCGGGAGAGCTTGGAGCGTCCGGCCCGGCCGTCACGGTGCTTTGGGGCTGTTTTCCCAGCCCTTTAATTAGCAGCTCTTATGAACTCCCAGGAATTTACCATTTATTGTTTCACGCTCTTGCCATCCCTCACCTCGCCAGGTGTTTCTGAGAAAGCTCCTCCTTTGCAAGTGTGATTTGCTTCTAAGGTGCTATTTCTTGCTCAGGTACCTCATTTTCCCCTATACACAGCACCTGCTCTATACTCCACTGGTGAGGCCTACCTCAAGTACTGTGTCCAGTTCTGGGCTCTTCAGTCCACAAAGGACACTTAAAGTGCTGAAGCAAGTCCAGAGAAAGGAAACAAAGCTGGTCTGGAACACTAGTCCTGTGAAGAGCAGGTGAGGAAGCTGGCATTTAACCTGGAGAAAAGGAGGCTCAGGAGAGACCTTATCACTTTACAGCTGCCTGAAAGGAGGCTGTAGTCACATGGGGTTCAGCCTCTTCTCCCAGGTAAACCAGTGACAGGACAAGAGGACAGAGTTCTTACACGGGGCCAGGGGAGGTGTAGGTTGTACATCAGGAGGAATTTCATCAGAGAAAGGGTGGTTAGACCTTGGAATAGGCTGCCCAGGGAGGTGGTGGAATCACCATCTCTGGAGGTGGTTAAGGAAAGACTGGATATGGCACTTAGTGCTGTAGTCTAGTTGACATGTGTGATCCTGTGATTTTATAGCAGCATTTCATTATTATTTTCTTTAAAACACAACAGAGCTGGTGAAACTACCATCTGATGTTTACCTCAGGTCCTACGGCACCTGCTTAATCTACACAATGAATCCAAATGCAGCATCACCCAGGAGAAACTTAAGATTATATGCCTGAGAAATCTGAAACATTTTTTTTAAAGCTCTAAACAGCTGTAAATTCTGCTCTAGACTCCTGGTATTTCAAGAAAGAGTGTGGTTATTAACTCATAAAATCTTGTAGCCTAACTGGCAGTAAAATGTCAGTGTTTCAATGAATATTTTGAAGGGGTGAAGACAGACAACATTTTCCTTTACTGCCCTGTGTTATATATAAGCTGTGGTCAAACAGACCTGCTGGTGTTACCTGGACCAAACCCAAGCACGAGGTATTTATGTCTTTCAGCTTCAGAAGCATTGCTTAAAACAGCCATACTGTCTGCAAAGTACAAGACAGACAACCTGAACTTCTGTTGACCCAGGTTGATCAGTAACCCATGTTCCGGAGCAGGACCTTGGATACCTGATTACTTCACTGTCAAGTATTAACTTGTTTGTTGAAAAGTTGCTCTTCTATAGGTCCTGGTATCTGGTATGATTTTAAAGCCAATATCAAGTCAGTGAAATTTACCCTTCATTCACTCAGCACAAGTAATGCTTTTTACCCTCTGATTATCTGAGTGGCAGTCCAAAAGACAGATTAAGCAGACAATCACATTTACGTTGCACATGAATTTTAACCCAGGAAAAAAATATTGAACACCACATTTCATACACTCATGTTTTGATTCCAACTGGAAGGATAATGAATGTGTAGATTCCCAGCACTGATTTAATGTCTGGAAGAGAAGGGGGAAAGAATAATGCAGATTTTTTTTTCATCCCACCAGGTGTCCCTACCAAAAACATATCCTGTGCCCAACAAAGGAGAGGAAGAAAGATATAACAGTAATGTTTTTTGCTGAGTTCTCTGATTTCCTTTGTATCAGAGGTGAAATTCTTCTGATGCTGCAGGCCACTCAGAAGTTGTTTGTGGAGGACCAAATTCTCAATTTGTGTGTAGAAGAAAACCTAAGGGTGCCTGTGGGCTTCCCCTATGCCACAGATTTTCAGCTTGTTACGCACAACTTTGTTGTGCAATACAGCTTTGTGTAACAACAGGAGTGTAAGACCTTTGAGCAAAACACATTGCCAGTCCTCCAACATTCTCCTGCCCTGTACCTAATTCAAGGTACCTTCCTCTGGTACAGTACTGGCTGCCATCTCCATACCTTGTACAGTATAAATCCAAAACTTCTGGTGCCATCTCTGAGTTAGCAACAGCAATACTACTTAACCAGCAGATGAGGCAGGGGAAAAGGGCCTTTAACAGAGCTACAGAAGGTAAGAGGTGTATGAGGCAAAAGTTCACACTCCCACTAAGGAGGAAGAGAAAAAGCAGCTGCAAGAGGCACTTACTTCTTCAGATATATACTGTGCTTGTCCAGTTTTTTTTTTAAATTGAGCTTTCTGTTCTGACAGTCCTGTCACTTCCTCTGCTTGTCCCTCTTACATGAAAGGAGGAATGACCCTGCAGAGTTCCATTTCCTTCTTTGTCAAAATTATTCTGGCTTCATTGCCTATTGCTGGCCCCTACCTCTTCCTCAGAGTCTTGTCCCTCCTTCCCCAGCTCTTGATCTCAACCTTGTTTCCAGCATTTTAACCCTTCCCTAGCTGCACTGTCAAGGCAGCATAGCCTCCTCATTAGTGGATTAACTACTGTACCCTGTACCTCCCCTGCTACACAAAAAAAAGAGGCATCAGTAGCCAGCCTGAGAATGTCCTACTGCTGTCCAGATAGACAAGAGCTTGGAGGTTTGACTCTGTAGTAGATGGCAGCTGGTGCTTGCTGGGAACAAACAGTATGGGGAGGGATGGACTGTAAGCTCGATGTCCCTAGCTGGAGGCCCCAAAATATTGACTATTTAGGACCATCTTTTCTTCTGCAGGTTCCTGATGAATCTTCGTTCACAACATTTTGGCTCTTTGCTTCTGATGTCTTTGCACCCACTCAGCACTTGGTCCTTTCCAACCATTTGGTAACTGTTGTGCAACCCTGCCTACCAAAGCCATTCCAAGGTGTCAATAGCAGAGTTTGCAACATCCTTTGATTGCACTCTCTCTACTCAAATAATTGACAGCCAGTACTGGAATTGCCATTTAATATCTTGAATATTACAAACATATCCCTGTCAACATATGCATATTAATAATTGCAATAGGAAGTTTAAGCATACATGAGGAGAAAGGTAATGGAGGAACTCAGAAGTAATAAGTAGCTCTAATTGGAATTGCCCCTAAAATACCACCAAGGATTTCTTTGTTGTTGAAATGGGAATCTGGAAGCACCTTTCATTGTGAAAAACAAAAAGGAAGTTTTAATTTCATTTGAATGATTACCTAGCTAAATTGCAGCTGTTAGAATTGATGGTGGTCATAGAGAAGGCAAACATGGTATAGGTGTTCTGATAAAAAGAGAGCCAATTGTGCAGGTGTTATTAGTAGTGCTATTTACTGCTTTTAAATTGAGTGGAGTGAACAGATACACAGCTAATATGTTTATCTTAGTACAGGGCAAAATCTGGCTATATAGTATAAATTTTACTTTACTAGTTTGATGTCTTTCTAGGCCACAAAGAAACTAGGAACACCTGAAGCTATAGTAATTATTCCTGTCACTTCACTTTGTGTATTTTTATTTTCAGGATAAAGGATAGCAGCAAGGAATTGACAACAAGCTGTTACAAGAACACATCCACGTGGCTTTGGTTTCCTTATAAAGTTTACTAAACAGGAATGTTGTATGAGCTGAAGAAGGAAAAAAAAAACCTGTATATGGAAAGAAACATACCCACACCTGATTAAGTACTGTGTAAAAGCTTGTCCCTACAGTTTCTGTTATTCTTCATATTCTTACCAGGGCACTACAGATATTACCACTTCTAGACATAGTCTAATAATATTTGTGAAGCACAGAGCTTCACTAGGTGATTTTTGTTTTACCCAAAGTGGACACTCTTTCTGCTGAGTGTTAATGGTGGAAAAAATAAACATGAAGGAAACAATAAAGAGGCTGTTTATGGTTTGTACTCTCCTTAGAGCAGGCAATAAGAATGATCTGTGTAGTGCCATAGAAATGAGGGAAGTATTTTGGGCTCACCCAAAATCTTCAAACAAGTTCCTGATATCTAGTGCAAACAATTATGTAAAACCTCTCAAGCAACAACCAAAATGTTAAAACAAATGGCCTCTTTTCCAGTAGGGAATAATGAGACTCTCAGAAGGTTGATACTGGGCAGTTAGACAGTTTTTTTAAAAAATGCTTTATCCTGTTCTTTGGTGGCAGAAGGTAACATTTGCCAAATCCATTAACTTACACAATTTAGAAGACTGCTATTATTATGAAACATATAATTTATATAACTTTTTAACTGTTCAGTAATGTCATTTAGACATTATTTTAGTTGTGTTGTAGCTGAGCTTGAAGGCTTTGCCTGAGTGTTGTCTTACCCATTGTACAAATACAAATGTCAGCCCCTTGCTCAGAAGAGTTTTATGTGCATTTAAGAGAGACACAAATACTCAGAATGATGGACAGATTTGTAAGAAATAAATTGGTTTTACCTTAAGTGATACAGCTCAGTACAGTAGCCTAAAATCATAGTGCATATTACATGTGACTGCTGGAGGAAGGCTACATGCTGTATTCACAAAGGGATTTGAACACTGAAAGGTTCCTCTTTCAGGTACCTTGCTTCCTTTTTTTTTTTTTTTTTCCTTGTAATGTGTTGCTAGTTATCTCATAGATCCAGCATATGAACTTTAGCAGTTCTGTTCCCAGGTTTCTCTGAAGACTCTGTAGTTGCTTCCCCTGCAGCCCCTAAGCCTTGCATTTGTAGTCAGGCTCAGATTGCTGTAATGCCACAGGTGGTGCCTCCAATTGCTTCTGGAGTTGTGCATAATCTTTTTGCCCACAGGAAAAAGCTGTACTTCTCTTTCCTCCCTGTGAGAGCTGTTCCTATTACCTATTCCAGAGCTCACACATATAGAAAATATATTCTAGTCCTTAATATGCCTGCACTTCAATTTACAGGTGTTAGAATTAAACACACATACCCTGGTTTTGGTTACAGCATCTTCTACTTCAAAGTCAGCACATATGCATGCACATTATTACTTCCTGTGATTGCCACAGCTGTGTAAGTGTGTGGGCAGCAACAATTCCTTTTCTCCATGCCAAGGCCAGCTCTGCAAGTTCTATTGGGATAATTAATCCCATTGTGGGAGGAGAAGGTCATGTAAAAATAAAAGCTAAAATAGGGTAAGAGGATGGATATAACTATGTTGTTATAAAGATGACACATCCAAATGATGCATTTCCTTGCTGTATGAGAATAGCTATCCCAGTATAAAGTACCTTTATACAAATACAGCTATAGACTTGACATGTCAGAAGTTGAGTCAGCAGGGAAATTGCATTGCTTTAGTTCTATGACAATAATTAAAATGAAATCTATTTTATTTGGGACAAGCCCCAAATAACATATAGCAATAAAAAATTACTGCATTTGACAAATGGTTTTCCACAAAGAAGCTCATCCTTTCATGTGAAGTAAACTTTTCAATCTCCCCCACTTCCATTTTCTATCCTTCATTAGATAGAAATGCTATCTAATAGCTCTTAACACCCTTCCAGAAGGGCACGCCATGCCAGTGAATCCAGTTCTCCTACTAGCCCATTTTCATGAAGAGTAGTTAATGAAGAAGCAGTAAAGATCAGAAGGGGGAAGGATTTTGTGTGAGGTGTGGAAAGGAGAGCCTTGATGGGTGGCTCTCCAGGACTAGGTTTGCCAAATGTCATGTGTGCAAGAGGAGGATGTGTGGCCAGGGAGGAAGGGAGGCAGGTAGCCCTTCTGTCCTGAGCTCCTGCTGTCACCTCCAGGTTCACAGACAGCCCATGCCAGGGTCACCACTCCGTACCAACCCGCCCCACCTGTTCTCTCCCACTGTCTTCTGGTGTCTTCTGTCAAACCCAAGTCTCACTGACAGATTAAATTAAGACTAAACTCTCAATGAGTATCCAGTTAGGGGAAAGTCTCAGTGCCCTGAAGACATCCTGCTGACATCCCTAGCTCCAGGCCTTTCCCTCCATGCCTGTCTGCTCTCAGCCCCTTCCCTTGCCAGCCATACTGTGGCTCAGCACTTGGAGTCAGCTGGCCCCAGCCTTCCCATGCTGTCCTGAGGCTGTCCACAGTGACCTTCTGCTCCCATTCTCCCTGTGCAAGAAGAAGCAGCTCCTGCTGCTGGCAGTCAGGCACAGCCTGCACTACCTCAAAATCCACCCAGGCAGGATCTTGATGGATGGAAGGAGGTGTGTGTGGAGAAACTTGGACATCTTAGCAAGGAATAACCATGCCAAGCCCTGGTGCTGTGGTGGGGGAAACTGTGACAGAATGATAACTGGAGTGTCTTTGGTGGCCAAACCTCAGTGGGGATGCAGAGCTCCAGTAAGGGTGCAATATGATTGTGCATCATCTTCAGCCTGCAGTGTTGGCTGATCTCCTATCATTCTAACCCACCTCTTCAGCACCATGCAGAGAGAGGGGGTATCCCCTCTTCAGTTATCTCCACTCTGCAAATAATTCCAGGACAGTGCTCTTACCTTGCCCATTCTTTAGTGATACATCTCACTCCCTCAGGCTAGCACCCCTAACATTGCATCCCTACTCCCCATTATTTTCTCTTGAATAATTCCTTGTCCTACTGTAGAGCCCACTTTGATCCCTGCTCTGTGTTTTCTTTTGTAAAGTGGATCCCAGCACTATGCTGAATGTGGGGGGAAGGCACCACAGCTGGACACTGAGCCTCCCTCACTTTGACCAGATTGCTCAGCATTCCCAAACAATACTGCATGTGTCACAGGTGAGCAGTTTCTGCAACTGTAACAACAGAGCACCAAATCTGTAAGATGCCTTCAGTCCAGTTGTCAGCTGGTGAGTTATCTGCTGTAAAAGAGTTTTTTAAGACACTGTCTTCTGAGTGGCCATGAAGGCTTTCTCCCATTATATGGAAACCAGATTATTGCTGAACTTATTTAATCCTTTCACAGGGAGTAATAAAATATACATTTTGCTCAGTAAAAACTCCATCTGGTCTCTGAGACATATTGGCATGGCAAGCATCCACCTTCCGTTGCTGTCACTTGCAGTCCCCATCCAGCCACTTATCAGATCATCTGTCACAAGAAGCAGAAAGATTCCCTTTGCATAGACAAAAAGTCACCTCCCTGAGGAGGTGACTGGTAACTGGTCCTGCCTCTATTCTGGCAACTGGAGTGGCACATTTTAAGGCTGTAACAGCCTAAAAAGGATTCATCAGACTTCCTCTTCTACTCAGGCGTTCAGAATTGCCTCTGTACAAGGAAACTGTGTAATGGGGAGGAAAAGCATTGGGAATTGAAAATTAATCACTCTTGATTTTTTCCTGTAAGAGCTCTTTTGTAATGCTTTAGAGCAGACAGGAGTTAGCAGGTTAGGAAAATCAGCAAACTGAATGCCTTCTTTTGAGACAAAATGTGATTCATTTGCAGCTGTGCAGATACAGTCTTAATCCACCCCACATTTATCAGGTTCAAAAGCACTTTTATCAAATTCACCAGAGAAAAAGAAGTGCTACAGGTTTGAGCTTAACTATCCTACTGATACTTGTAGGTCAAGGCTGAGACCTCAGGTCTTTCCTTTCATAGAGGGGGACTGACTTCCCTCCCTCTTGGTCCAAGTTTATCAAAGCTTCTGGCCTGTTGCAGTTCATTGTGATTACAAAAGTGACCCAGTAACTTTTCAAAAGCATCACATTATTTCAAGACAAAAATATTACTGAGTAGTATCAAGACCTGTCTGTCAGGTTTAACTGATGCTTGGGGTTATTAGTTTTTGTGTTATGTGTTTCTGAATTTTTCCTGCTCAGACATGCCCTGTCAGTGTGCTCTTCTCCCTCCCTGCTTTTTGCCCTGTTGAGCCAGAATCCATTATCATGTTGCTTGAGGGCATTAAACTTCCCAGTCTTGTTCAGTTGTAAGATTATTCTTTACCGTTTTAGGATCTCAAAAGGACACCTATGACACCTATTGATCCATTAACCTATGAACATTTAATATGTGGGGGGTCTGCAGATATAATTTTTGCTTTTCCTGGGCTTTCAAAGTCTCATGTCTTTTTGTAAAAGAGAGTCTTAGACCATTCAGTGTGAATAAAAAGACTCAAAACTGGAGGTCAGAGTGACAGACAACAAAGTTGACCTAATTGTGGAGGTGTGTGAGGACTGTTTCAGAGCAGTGGGAAAAAAATGGGAATAAAGGAGGTCAAAGAGTTTCAGAAGATGCTTCTGACTGAGTATTTTTGCCAGGTCCTGAGCTGTAGTGGGAAATATGGAGTGTAATTCAGCTCCAGATTGTAGACATCTAAATTTAGGTATTAAATGTAGGTGACTGCCTGTGAGCCACATATCTCAAGTTCCATTTCAAGCAATGGAGATCATGTCCTTAGAGTTATTGGGGCCTGGAGAGCTACTGAGCTCATCCTAAATTAGACACCTACCAGGCCAGTCTGTCAAAGACCCAGTTGTGCTGCTGCTAAGATACTTCTTAAACTTTGACAAGTCTATTTTGTACATCCCAAGATGCCCAGGGTTCCCCAAAGACAGAATAATCACACACATCTCTCTGGTAACTGTGTTGGCAGGGGGAAACTATGATTGTGTTTGCCCAGCCAGAAACACACCAGATGGTTGGAACCATGCAGTGTGATGCATCCTTTGGGGCAAACCTCCTTAAATTTCCCAAAGCCTGCTTGTATACTTGCTCATGATACATGATAGACACAAGAAGGATGTATACATGGCATCAAGTGCTCCTGGGCAGCCAGAGAGCCTCGTCTGTTCACAGCCTCTCTGCCAGGCCTTCTTACTATCATGGCCATAGTCTCATCTGTGGGGCTATGGACAGGAACTGTAGGACTCAGGGCTCTTTGGTAAGAGTGGCTGGATATCTCTGCAGTAAACACTATGAGCTGCTAAGACATGGCAGGATAGCCCTGGCACTGTATACACATGGATTATATATGGAACATATAGGGAAGGCTAAAACAAAATTTTATAGCTCCAGCACTAACATCTGTAGCTCATTTGTTTGCAAGAGAAAGGGCACGTTCATCATGAATTTCTCTTTTAGCTTACCCTCTACTCAAAAGGTTAAAAAAAAAAGCAAAAGCACAAACACACCCACAATGACATGATCAGAACTTATTCTTTATCTCTTTGTTTGTAGAGTTCACTTACAAGGTTACAAATCTTTTTGGTATATTGCACAAGAATTACAAGAATTCAACTACTAATGAATTTTCACCAAAGAACGTGAGTACTGAACATTTCTGGGAATACAGTATGTTCATACTGTTCAACATAAAATGTGTGAACACACGAATACATAACAGAGTATATTAATAGATGTCATCAGTTAATATAGGAGGATATATAAGTAATTGACTTGTACTTCATGAGAAGATTCTTGGTCCCTCACTGCTCATTGCTCATTCCCTTCACAAGGTATTTGTGGCACACATCTGCCTTGAAAACATCACCAGCTTTGTCTGTGCCACTGTTTTTACACGGTCTTGCCCTTTCTTGCTGTTGTTAGGCTTTTGTTTGCAACTAAAGGCTGCTACTTCCATCTGCTGTGGGCAAAAATGTGCTTCTGAAAGACTCTCACTGTCCCTTGGCAGCATGCCATGGAAACGTTTCTCCACAAAAGCAGTAGCTGTCAGTGCTGGATTTCAGGGACTGAGGGATCATCTTGAATACTTTACAGTGTACCTTTATATAAATCATTATTAAGTTCCTGCAGGATTTTCTGGGCCTGGACTTCTGAGCCTCTTACATTTTCAAGGTGAGCGAAGTGACTGATGTACAGCTCACTGTTCATGTATACACAGAGCAGCCTGACAAGTGCTATGAATCTGCTTCCTTTTCTTACTTTTAAGAGATCTTGAAAGAGAAGTGTTTAATCTTTTGTAACCCATATTTATTATTGTACTACTCAACAAAACATTTCTTCTCTCCAATACCCTTTATAATCATTATTGACAACACAATTCTTATGATTTTTCACCAGATTTATAACCTGAGACAACACTTGAGTGGGTACAAACAAGCAGACAGGAAAACAGAGAGAACTGAGAAGTCACTAATGGTCAGCATGGGGAGGACAGTACTTCCTGCACACCTGCAGCATAAGAGTTTCAAGATTTTTGCTGGAAAGCTTTGAAAAGCACAACACATTCACTCCATAAGTGCTTGTGGCATCCTTCACTCATAATGTGATGGCTGAAGGAGGAAGTGCCAAAGGGATGCATTGAGAAAGGCAACACACGACCAGTTATTGGCTGGAATCAGCACCTTTTTGGAGAGTGAGGGATAACAACAAGTGCAAACATGCTGAAGAAGTTCTTGAAAATGAAGACAAGGATGTATTTGATGAGCAAGAAAAAAGAGCAGAGAATAAATGTGTGGAGTTCAAAGACAAACTGATGGAACAGACCTGAAAGAAACAAATAAAAGGCAGGAGCTGTTACATAATGTGGTAAGGTTTAACTCAGCGAGTTCCTAAGTTGCTGGCTATAGAAGAAAGAAAGGAGCCCTTTCTGTTTCTAGGTTTTTGCTAATCTCTGGCTCTCCACAGGTGATTTCAAGGAGTGCAAGATAAGGTAAATACAAAGAAGAAGTCTGGCAAGTTAGGAAGGGTTAGGAATTTGCACTGTCATATATTTTGGAAATTTTGCACTGAAAAGTAATGGTCTCTACATTATTTTCTTTTTGCCCTGTTGTGCCAAAATCCATTATCATGTTTCTCAATATATTTCTCTAAATTTCTCTACAGTTTCTCACCTAATGACCAACAGTAAAGTATGTATTCAGATGCCATGTTTTTGTTACCAGGACAAATAGGAGAATAAAGAATGTATATAGGATGTGGAACTCAGCACCAGCAACTTAATCTGTATTAGTCACAAATGTCTCAGTTAGCTTGCTAGAGAAAAACTGTGACATCTGACAAAGACACTGGTATCCAAATAAACCCAATTCATGCACAGTCCACATCAGATTATTTGTATGATACAGAAATCTCTTAAAGTTGCTGACATTTTGCTCCAACCCCTCAGCACCTTTTGTGCTACAACATGTTACCCCCAGAGCTTTTCTGCCATCAGAGCCACTCACCATCTATTAAGATTTTTTCCCCCTTCATATAAAATGAAATAAGTTTGAAGCAAAAATTTAAGTGCTAAATTTTTTTTTCACCCAACTCTTGTCACTTAAAATTTAACCTAATAATATAAAAGTCAATCTATTAATTCAGTTCAGGGTGAATAAATTGAGAATGGTTCATTTGATTTCTTAAAAATAAGTATGTACTTACATTTGCAAAGATATTGTAAGCTCTTTAATGTACAGCTTCAATTGTTTTTCTTGACCTTGATATCAAAACCATGGTCACTAGAGGGAAAATCCTGTACTATTAGTCATTGATTATCAGGGAACATGGCAGAGGACATCACTACTCACTCCTTTCTCCGGTATCTAGGCCTTCCTTGGGTGGAAAAGATGTCCAGGGAAGGAAAAGCAGCACAAACATCTGGCTTTTCCACCCAAGTTAGGGTGGAGTCAGAGTGGATATCTGCTGACATAGTAGATATTGTTTGATCTATGACATAAATTATACCAAATAATCTCTCTCTCCCTCTCTGTGTTATGTAAGAGTGGTGACAATTTTTGACCTGTCAGACAGAGTCTGCAAATCTGTAATTTATTTACAAAACAGGTCACAAACTCCAGGATTGGGAAGACATTAATAGGACTGTATTCAAAGATCTTTAGCAGCCATTTCTGTCTCTTTCCTGTATTTTCATACTAATATTTTGAAATTTTATGATGTTGTTTTCATATATTTCCTGTGTTTATTGCTGGAGAATATTAATATATTATTATTGAGCTGTTTAGGTGTCCATGGCTGCTCTTCTCGCGATTCTTCTCATTTTAAAAAAGTTCATTAGTACCTTTGTTTGAGGAAAAAAAAGAAGCATAGATACAATAATTTGTATATATAGCAAGCTTCAGAAAAGCTGTTTTTGTTTCTGAGCTCTCAGAATTGAATTCTGTCTGTCCCTTTAATGTCAACTGAACACTTAATACTGATGAGAAGACAGCTGGCTGCTCAGCCATGGATGTACAACATCTGTTGGCTGCTGTATGAGTATGAGACTTGGAACAGCTTCCAGTCACTGTGCACCTGACTTTTTTGAAAATGTTCCAGTTTTGGTGTTTGTGAACTGATTTGATGCCTTTATTCATCACAGAGCATCTCCTCATCCCTTCTTTATCCATCCTTGAATGTGTGCCACACCATCTGAAAATAAAAGATTGAATTGGAAGGATGACACTTGTTTTTTTAGCTTTTGCACAGTTCTTCCAATATTTTATTTCTTTACTAAAAAAAAGTAAATGAGTTTTGGAGTGCCTCCTAGTCTGTGTGACTGTCTCCCTTGCTACAGGTGGCAGAAGTAAGAAAATGAAGCACCCAAATGCTCACAATCTTAGAGCTATGAGCAAGGGGATGCTAAAGAATCCACACAGGGAGGAAGAGTCTCTGGCTCTGCAGCACCTGAACAGTGTGGTCTCATTTCTTTGATGAAGAAACAGGTAAAGTTTGTGACTAGGAAGAGTGCCTGCTTTACTACTTAAATTAGCATTGTTGGAAACCATTGCAATAAAAAATATTTAGGAGCTTCTGGGTCCCTGAATGTAGCTGGGTAATCCTCCAGCAAGGAGAAGTCTTTCTGGGGCTGCAACCTGCACTCAGGATGCTTTCCATGCTGCTGGCAGCTTCCAGCAGAATATCACAAGGTGTGTTGCAAATACTGATTATGTACATATGTAGATGATGGCTTTCTAACTCTGAAAATGCTTTCTTTACCAGCACACAACACATGCATGTCATTCCATGCCACTGTGAATGTGTCCATACAGTTTGCTAAAATCATCCTTTATGTTAAAGGAGTAAATGGGGAGATGGGAACTTTATTTACCATCAACAGAAAGGTAAGAGGAGATGCATTTCATTTCTTGTTTCCACTTCACCTAAGGCAGGACCTGCACAGACATACATACCTGTATAATCTCCATATACACCTGTGTAATCTCAAGTGCAAACTGATTTTCAGGATGGAATGGGGATGTGTTGATATACTCAGTCTTAAGCACAGGACTTGCAGACCCAAAGCTGTGAAGGTAAGTTCTCCTGGGACATGCATTCCCAAGCAGTGGGGTGTAGATATTGTCAACAGCATGACATCCAAAATTCCTGTAACTGTGTTTGCTGGCACATCACTTGAGTGTGTTGGTCATTGTTACTGGCTGCAGATGGTGCTTCATGAATGCCTCCACACATCTTGAAGTTATCTCTCTTTAGTAAGGGTGAGAGGGGCTTACTGGGATGGGCACTAGGTGTTATCCAGCATAGCTGGGACCTTGGGTTTGGCCTGGAACCTGTAGGTATCATTGCTATAGAAATAATCCTTTTTGACTATTTTGTCAAGATATGAGAGGATTTAGGCTATAAGCATTTCAACAGATGCCTGTTTCCCTTTGAGGGAGAATAAGATTTCTTCCCTTAGCTGGTCTACTGCAGTCCATAGGTCAGGACAGCAAACCCACTTCATCTGCTTTTTAGCTACAATAAACTCTGAACTGGAACAGCTGAAGTATGTGCTTGATTACGCTGGTACTCTTCTGGGTGTGTGTGGATGAATTTGAATTTTTTTTTGTGCCTGTTGTGACTTTGTCAAGTCCCTTCTACACAAATGTGAGGAAATATGGGCATACCAATTTCCATTTTTCATTGTAGACAGAATCAGATTTGAGCTTATGCCAGTGGTTGTGACAAGGCTAGAGTCTGCATGTGAAAATATCCAAATCCTCTTGACATGCATTCTCTATGAAGTCGGAAAGGTAAGGGTAGAAGCCATTTGCTTTAATTTAGCTGTTTGAAGGTGATTTATTCAGCCTTAGGTTACATTATAGACTCTTTTCATAAGCAATGAACAGAGAAATGTACCATCAAAGCTGGTATGTGTCATCCTAAAATGAATGCCTGTGAGAAGGTAGGCAAGAGACAATTCCTCTGTTTCCTTCCATCACACTTGAAGAGAGCACAGGGTACTAGCTCTGGCTGCTGTGGATGACTGTGGATTGGTGGCAATATTTCAATGTTTATGGAACCTGTCCATAGAATCCCTCTTCACAGATGAAAGAAGTAGAACACAACTATGATGGCTCTCTCACAACTACAAGACTAAGAGGCAGCAGGACCTGGGATGACAGACATTTACAGTGACCATCTGGACTGCATGGCTCTCCTCCAGAAGAGATGGGGAGTGGAACAGCTGACTTGCTAATAAATATCTACAAGTGTTCATCTCACATTTATTATGCCACACTGAGATGAAACTCTAACCCTAGGACTACCAGTTAAGTTACAGATATTTTATTTTTCCATTATCCTGAAGAACAGAAATACTGCTAACACTGAACTCATGTTAGAAGAATTCCAAAGAAATACCAACCAAGTACCAACCAGAATACTAATCAAAAAACTCATTGGGAATGACAAAATACTAAGGGGCTTACAATTTAAGAGCAGCTTTCATGAAGAGAAATTTTGACTAATTTTATGTCCCTTTTTTTTTCTTTTTTTTGGTAGCAAATTAATAAAGGGAGAAAGAAAAGGAGGCAGATAATTTACTGGCTGAAATTTCACACAACAGGTAGTAAAAGAAACTTGAAAACCACAGGGTTGCAGGAGCTGCTCTGTCATTAATCAAAACTTGCAAGAGAAAGGATGCAAAGGGTAATAAAATCAGTTTGAAATGAGATTAAATTTGAATTGTTCAAGTGACCGCTGCACGTAAAATTTACATGTGTGCTATCATCAGAGTTAAAAACAGAATTAGCCAATTATTATAAAAAGTTGTATAATTAATTAGGAAGCTGTTACAGATCTAAAAAAATTATTCAGAGTCTAGCACTTACCTTTATCAAACTTCATTTTATTAATCTGCTCTGCGAAACCTTCCTACAATACTACTTTATGCAAGAATCTCATGGAGTGAAGAAGGATTCAATTTTTTCATACAAATCCCTGGAATACATCCATTTGCTAGGTTTCAGGTTCTGCATTTTTTGGTGTCCATGGAGCAGGATGGGAGTGCAGCTGGTCGCAGTTGCTCACGCTTTTTACCTCTGGACATCTTAGAGCCTGGCTGTGAGCCGTGAGCGTGCCATCACGAGTCTGTTGTCCTGAACATTTGGCCAGAGGGGTGCAAAATAGAAACCCTGATGCCTGAACAGTTGCACTGACCATGTGTCCTCGGAGGTTGGCTGGGGACACAGACGCTTCTTTTTACACTTTCTAGGAAGCATCCGGATGCAATTGAGTGAGCCAGGAAAAAGAATCTGTTCTTCATTCCTTGGAAAGCTGAGGTAGTGTGGAAGAAATGCTTCGGGTTTTCCAGGACACATTCCTAGAATGGTTTGGTGAAGAAGAAGTGTGTTTGACCAGGGAAATGGGCAATGCAGTATCGTGTTTTTGGAGGAGTGGGGTGAGTGGAGGAACTCCTGCCCTGTGGAAATTACCCAAGGTTGTTCTTTGATGCCTTCTGGGCTTTGTGGCACCACAAAGCTCTCACACAATGGGAGCCACTGGGTGTATAATGTTACTACCTGTGGAGATAGTTTTATTTATCTGCCCTTTTCTTCCCAACTGGCTACTGGTATTGAGTGGAGAAGGTCTTGGGGTGGGGGGGACCAGCTTCTGGCAGAAGCATTTCCTTGTTTACAAGGATGACAAAATGGGTGTAACTCAGTCTGATACTTTCTTAATCTCATTTGAGTCCTGCTGAAGACAGAGTCTTGATCTTACCTGTTCTTTTTGCACACTCCTGTCCTTCAGCCCTTGGAAACACAGTGGCTTTCTGGCAAGAATTTTTTCTGTAGCTGAGGGAGCAGTGGCTAACCAAGTGATTGGCTCCAGAACCACAGTCAGCACCACTGACATGTCCATTAAAGCCTGCGAAGAGCACGCAAGTAAAGTTTGTGAAATATCATGGTCATTAGCCTATATGCAGTGCCTCTTAGATTGTCAGATAAACTGTTGAAGATTAGAGTTTTGTTATTCCCTTTATTATAGGCATAAACCAAGGGATAGAATAGTGAGGAAATATGAGGTCACTCCTAAAGTTTTGGCCAGGATGGCATATTACCAACAAACTATTGAAGACTTTGCAACCTCCCCCCCTCCCTTTTGTTTTAATACCCTCATGTGGGTGAGGGTCTGTAGTGATGCAGAGTCCCCAAGCAGGTGCAAAGGAGAGCTGCTTTATTGAAAAAAGCAATAGCCCATTATCAGTTATGCAGTTTTAAATCATAACAAACTTAATTCAACCAACCACCACACACCACGATGTGAACACATAATGGTTATATAACTTGTTTTTCTACCCCTAATTCAGCTGAGTCTCTTTCCCATAGTCCTTTTCTGCTTAGCCAAAGTAGCAGTCCTGAGCCATGATTTTACAAGGCCTTCCCTTTGTAAGGTTTTACCTATATGCAACATCTTCAGGTTAAAATGCCAACAGAACTAATCAAAATTAGTGTTCAGCAGAGCAGGAAGGACTGCAGAGTGCTGCTCCTGAAAAAATTAATAGAGACATTCTGGAACCCTGGCTCCATCGCATGAACGAGTCCGTAACCTCAGCTATCAGAAGTTCATTATATATGAAGCTTTGGGGGATTTAACAAACTATTTCAAATATTGGAGATTATAAGAAAAATGAAAAATAAATTGAGTATGTTCATTACAGTACCATTACTTCATTTTGCCTTCAGAAACTGGCATGTATGGTTTGGCTGAACAGACATGGAACAATTTATTTTGATCAGTATGAAATACAATGCATTTTACCCTACTCCTCTTACTCTTTCCATGGCTCAAGTTGCACAGGGTTTGATTAATGTACATGCTTTATGCAGGGTAATTTCTACTTTTATATCCCCTCTCATAGCTATATAAAAAGGCAGTATCTACCCTGGATGAGAACTCCCTTGTGTTAGAGAAAACATGCACATATGCATTTTTTCTTTCCCTGAATTTTTGTTCTATGGTTTGAAAGGAAATAACTTTCAAGCTCTTAATTTTTGCTCTTTAGTGAACATAGTACTGGGCTAGGGAGAGAGCAAACCTAGAAATGAGTAATCAGACAGAGTCTTCCATAGAATACCACCCCAACAGCTACAGGCTTGGTCTTATGGGATGCACTTTAATATAGTCTCTACAACTAGTAATTGAAGGCAACAAATATCTTTTTGGCCCTACCCACACCATTTGATGTATTAATCTTTAGTTTTAGGTATCCAAGTAAAACCTGTTGCTCCCAATGTTCTATATTTTTGTGACTGGAGTGTGTGCATTTAATTGGTAAATAAAATTGAAACCAATGGATTATTTTTGTGGTAATATTTATACCACTGATAAAAGACAGCCTGCCTCCAAGGTGAAAAAGCTCAATCCTCCCTTTTCAATATTGACAAAAGTAGATTTTATTTATTTATTTTTTCAAAAAAACTCATGCAAAATTTAATTTCTTCAGTGTTGTTTTTGTTCTCATATAGATATATGCCTACAGGCTTCAAAATGCTCTATGTAAACGTTATTTAACTTCAGAAGACTTGTCTAATAATCTCCATTGGTGTACAAGAG
The DNA here is from genome assembly GCA_013400575.1 of Peucedramus taeniatus. Lineage (NCBI taxonomy): Eukaryota > Metazoa > Chordata > Aves > Passeriformes > Fringillidae > Peucedramus > Peucedramus taeniatus. The sequence goes on along the minus strand of WBNO01026216.1, from coordinate 144,455 downwards.
CTATTGCATTGGAACTATTTGGGTTGTATCAACATTTACAATACTGCAGGTATTGTTAGACACTGACTCCTTGAAAGTACAACTTTTCAACTTTTCACTTCACTGCTTTATTTCTAATGGATTGCAACACTACAATGTCCTGATTAAGAATCTGCTTTGTCTGTAATTTTCTAATTTTGACTGTGATCTGTATTACAAGGCAGCAGAAGTAAAAGCAGCTTTCCTTTACAACCATTCCACTGACATATGGGCTTCACTGATAAATTGAAAACAAGGCTGTTCACCTCTTGCAAAAGTGTTTCTGGCTGGCTGTGTCAGTGTTGCTTCTGTGCCCTGGCAGAGGCTGCTCCACAGAGCTCTGTAGCAGCCATGGAGAGCTTTTTACTCACTGTGAGCAACCTATGAAATACCATGAAGAATCCATGTATTAACATTAGGTTTATTTAAAAATGGGGGAGAAAACCCCAAATCACCTAAAACTCTCAGCATCACAGTTTGCATCAAAGGAAATCCTCAATTTTTTTTGCCCCCCTGCTGCTGCTTTTTTTACCTTTACCTTTGCAATTCCAGACATCTACCCAGACTAGGATTAAGACAGTAGGATATTTAGACCACAACTAAATGAGAGGGGTTTGTATATTTTCTTACCATATGAGTGACTGTATTTTTTCATGCTACCAGAGTGCTTAATCCAGTCAGAAGGTAGTTTCTGAGATATATGAGGAAACAATGAATAGACATTTTGTTATTATAAATATACTGACATTGTGTAGAAATAGAAATTATGATTTGAGAGCAGGGGATAGAGAGGTGAAAAATGTTGTTTGACGGCTGACAAAGTAATTGGAAGCTGACTTGACAGCCTTCACTCCTGCCAGCCTGATCCAGTACACGCGCTCGTTCCCACAGGCTGCGCACTGAATGGAGGGGTGAATTCTTCTTCTCAAAGCCACAGAAACACCATCAGGTGCTTCCACTCCTGCAAGGTGAAGGCCTCTGTGATTCTTGTGGCCAAGGCAGTATCCATCCATCAGGACACTGCTCTGGAGCCTCCAGGGTTTTCATTCTGCCCTGGCCACTGTGCACAGCTCAGGCACCAGAAAAGGGCTTCGGCACACCTTGGAAACAAACTTTCTCCAGCAAAAGGGCTCTTTGTTGGCATTAGGTGTGCAGAGCTGGGTTATGCAGCAGCCATGCTGCCCTCCTGGCATTTACCAGTGCCAGGGGAAAAGGACAGACTGCAGAAGGACTGACAAAAGTCTGTGTTCATTTTCCAGAGAGTCCCAGGATGGGCAGTCCTGGCAGCCTGCACACAGAGCCCCTGCACCAAGGCTGTCACCTGCTGTTGGTGAGAAACAGCAGAGTTTATACATGTATGTAAGCACAGGAGGGAAAAATACACTCAGCAGCACACACAGCACACACAGCACAGGTGATAACACACAACCTGAAAATTATCCAACAGGAAGCAACAGGACACCTGACCCAGGTTTTATTCAAAACAGGTTTAAGCAGGGTATATGCATGCATAGGAGGGAGCAGATATGCTGAGCCAGCATGACTATGAGAGTGGAAGCAGGGAATATAACATGCACTTGAAAAGAGGTTATTTGTTTTCATGTCTTTAAGGAATGCTGTCAGTCTCTATGCTCATCAGACACAGACAGCAAATAAGTTTTTCCAGAAAGTGAGTATGATCTTAACAGCAGCTGACTGCACAGGTGAACATTTTCTGAATACAATGACATTTCTGTTGCCTTTTTATATATTGCATCATTGGGAAGAGTACTCCATGGCAGAGTATTTACTGTAAAAGCAGGATGGAAAAAAGTGACTGAAGGAGGAAACCCATCTTATTTCAGCCCTGTAAACATGGAGCTGGCTGTTTGCATCCAGCTTGAAAGCTGAGATCTTGCACTCGGCTCTCTTCCCGTGGCATCCATTTCCAGAGTGTGAAGAGGGTCTCACAGTGGTTGGTGAATCCCCAGGCAGCAGCAGCCTCTGGGCTGCCATGACAACCACAGGGCTATGGCCACGGGCTCTGGACGCCAGCACACACTGCATGGCTGGTGGCTTTGTGACTAATTCCTTACCATCAGCTGACTCTTGCCCTCTGCAAATGCTTCTTCTAGTTCAGAAAACACGGGAAGTAATCTCTACCAGGCAGCTCATTTGTATTGCTGACTTAAAGGTACTTTTCTGATTAGTGGAATCAGATTATTTTACAAAAGAAGGTATCAAAAAACCATTTTATGAATGGCCTAAAAAAAAAACCAAAAAAACCATCTTTTGTCTCTTTAATTTCAGTGATGGCCTCTAAACCATTTCCTTTCTAGGCCCAGGGCATTCTTGATTACTCCAGCAGTGACAGAGTATATGAACAGCAATATCCCAAGAATGTCAGCATCTCAATGCAGTATGACTGCAATACAAATTATTTTGGACTCATGCTGTGACTATTTAGGGGAAGAGACTCTTCATCTCCACCACAGTACCTTCACAGGGCTTATCAGCAGAGCTTTTCCAGAGGGTGGACAACCTAGGTAATCTCTGCTGTTTGAATCATTCATCTTTGTCAAGTATTTCTTGCTGTGATAAGCTTTCAGTTTAATTTGTGGGTAGAATAATTCATATTCAGAGCAGTGGTAGCAGAACTGTATCCAAACAGGATAAATGATGGTCCTTACTTGCAATTACTGCACTTACAACACCATGCAGTTTCAAGGTGCTGCTGTTCACTCAATTAGAGAAGGGAATGAAGGGCTCTGTAGTTGTCCACTGGCACACCAGGGGTGTGAGCAGCCCCTGCTCCCTCAGTCCACATCTCAGCATTGCTGAGGCCAGCACTGAACTGCAGTAGGGCCCCACCAGCCAGTGCCACCTCTCCCCTTGTGTGAAACCCTCTGAGCAGCTGCAGCGGTGGCGGCCCTGGACACAGACTCTGGGCAGCTCTAGGTCTCCCTCTCCAGGAGCAAGGCAGATGAGAAGGCAACTGCTGAGGCTGATCATCCAGTCCTTCATTTGCTAGCTTCTTCAGAATGTAAGATTGAAAAAAAATCTTTCTCATTGTACTCACATGGCTGTTGTGTGTTTGAGCTTTCAGGTTTAAGCAGTTAGAGAGCAAAGTGTAGTGAGGAAATACTTAAGACAATCTCCCGGGCCTTCAGAGAGGGGACTTCCCCTGACTCTTTGCAGTAATTCATTTATTAGCTGCTGAGAAAAAGCAATAATAATAACAAGCCTGTGTCAGTATTTATCAGAACTTGTCCCTTCCCCACCAAGTGGGGCTGGCACTTCTGCAAAGGCACACAGAGGCTCAGCAGGTCCACGAGGGGCTGGCAGCCACCACGCAGCAACAGGGGCTCTGCCGAAGGTACCGCTACCTGTAGCATTGCACCAGTTTACTTAAATTTAATGGGCTGGCAACTTAAAACACCATAAACAAGTTTTCCATTAGATATGGTTTCTGGGGCCACTTGATTTCCATGGGAAGTGTATGCTTTGACCCCTGAGCGATGTCCCCCTTCCTCCTTGGGTCATGGCAGTCACATTTCCCTTAGCTGCATGACTTTAGCCGTCTCCTGGTTTTCAGGAAGAGCTGACCCTGGCCATCAGCAGCTGGGGTGGTCTGTCTCACTGCTCCTCACTCACTCTGCTGTTTGCTCAAGGGCCCGAGCACACAGACTCTCAGGCACAGTAGAAATCTCTTGCAGGACAGCAAGACGAGTGTGCTGCATCCCTCAGCAAGATTGCACGTGTAGCCTGAATTGCCCAGAAGCCGTTTCCTGTTCAGGATCTGTATCATGTTGAGAAATGATGCTGGGAGGAGGAAGACGAGAGAAGCGAGGGCAGCCGGGCTGCCTCCCGCCGTACTTCTGGCAATTATTTGGGTTAGAAGGTTGCGTGAAAAATACATATTACATGTATTGGCTTTCTGCAAATATTAAAATGAATACTATATGTTATGTTAGAAAGTTATGTTGTGTTAATTAGTAGTGCTGTATTAATATTTTGATAGTATGGTAAATGTGGTTTTGTGGCTAAAATGTAGCTTTTGTAGCTACAGTAGAGGCTATGTATGTGGGATATTTTTTTAAGGAGAGGAAGGGGGTGCTTGTCAGAGATGGCAGCCACGGGACACCTAAATCTTTTGGAGAACAAGAATTTATTGCTTTCTTATCAGAAGAGACCAACTTCTTCCTCGCACAGCCCTGAAGATGCCAAACTGGATTAAGAGAAAGAAGTTGACACTGAACAGAGAGAATCCTTTGTTTGAATGGAATTTATGCATCACGTATGAAATGTATGAATATGCAAGAGGTTATTACTTTTAAGGGTTAATCCTCTGTTA
>WBNO01026216.1:127166-140043 GCA_013400575.1 Peucedramus taeniatus | reverse complement strand
CCGGCGGCTCCCGGTGCGAGGCGCCCGTGCCGCCACCCGCCGGCCCCGGGGCAGAAACCCCGGCACCTCCCGGACCTTCCTCCTGCCCCCGCTTTCTGCCCTGGGCATGGATAATTCACAAATTATCTTACAGCATTTCCAGTTTTCCAAACTCCTACGGGACAGGGCGTATCCCCAGCGTTCCCATGACATCCAATATGTTTTATCCGACTTTGTAAGGTAAACTTTACGGGAGACTTTAGGGAAAAAACACAGCGGAGAGAAATGGCAATCACTTCTTTTTCTTTGCAAGAGCTTGTTTCAGAAGTAATCCCTCAGTTTCTGGCTCTGCCAATAGTATTGTGGCATATATACTGTATACATGCCTGCCGTCTTGATTTTCCTGCTTATCCAGATAAAGGTAACTAGCCCGAGATTGTGCCTGCTCCCTCCCGACTGAACATCAAGTTTTCTCTTACACAGAAAAAATGAACAGCAAAAGGAACAGGAATGATGCTTCAGCTATAAAATCTGGACACAAATTTTTAAGCATCCAGACTTGACAAGAGAGATGCTCTCATGCCCATAATGCAGTCACATTCTGAACATCCAATTGTAATTGGAGTGGTTCATATTTCCAGGCACAACAACACAAATCTGCAAAATTGCCACATAATGTAGCATGAGACTAAGCACTAAATTAAATTGTTGTTTCTTCAAGGATATTTTCCAAAACTATATCTTTTGGATATTTTCTAAAGGGTAAAGAGATATCTTCTAAAGGCTATCCCCCTGCTTCAAGTTCTTTCATTTATCCATGCCCGGAACAGACAAAGCAGAAATTCGGAGAACGTTAACCAGATTTAATTGAAGGGGGAATGCAATAGTGGATGAACTTTATTGTTAATAAATGAGAAATCATTCACCCTTGGGACACCTAGACCCAACAGAGTCTCCTACAGGAGGCCTTCAAAAACACTTCTTTTCATTGACTATATAGAATATGCCCAAGCCATTCAGTCTGAGAACTGAGGAAAAAATGTGTCTCAGGCTGAAATCAATAGAATAGGCTGCTTTTAGGACAAGGTACACCATGTATCCATAGCTCAGTTCAGATCATAGAACTATTTAGGTTGAAAAAGATCTCTAAGACTTCGGAGTTCACCTATTAACCCTGCACTGCCAAGTCCATCACTAGGCCATGTCTTTTAAATACCTCCAGGGATGGTGACTCAACCACTTCCCTAGGCAGCCTGTTCCACTGCCTGACAACACTCAAGGTGAAGAAATTTGTCTTGGTATCCAATCGAAACCTTCCCGGCACAACTTGAGATAATTTTCCCTCATCCTGTCTAACTTTCTCCTCACTACAACCTCCTTTCAGGTAGCTGTAGAGTGATAATATCTCCCCTGAGCCTCCTTTTCTGCAGGTGAACAACCCCAGCTCCCTCAGCCATTTCTCATATGACTTTGTAGACCCTTCAAGGCTCCGTTGCCCTTCTCCGAACACACTCCAGCATCTCAATGCCTCAATTTTTTTCTGCAAAAAGGGAACTGTAAAGAAGGCTAGAATGCAATTCTGCTAAAACAGATAAGCAATGCCAAAACTGGAGGCTGGGTTGTTAGTCCCTTAATGATCCTGGTGAACAGTTACTTTTCTGCATTTATTATCATGTTATGTTAATGCAATTAATATGCACAAAGAGTAGATACTGATCAACTGCTCTCAGAAGAGGATAAATTTTTTTTTCTGCCATCAGCAACTGAGTTTGTCAAGGTCATGAATCATCTCATTCTTCAGCAATGACTGATTTCAAAATGTGACCAAACCAGACTCCATCTACTGGTTAATAGTTAACAATTTCAAGTGCCTGATAAATTCTGGGCCAGATCTCCTGAAAACATGTGAGAGCTCAGAGTTAATATTTATCTTAGCAGGGTGAAAATACAAACGATTTGTTTCTGTAGCCTCTTGTGATTTGTTTTCATTTCCTGAATGAAACAAATGGGGCAGGAGCAGCCACCTATCTTGCCAGGGAGACAATAAAAGAGCTGATCAGAAAAGTCTCTCAGAAATGGAAGACCAGACAGGATGAAGCTACAAGGACCAGAATTGTAATTTACCACCACTAATCAGGTAGTTTAAGACCAAACATCCACCCTCACCTAAGTTTTGATCAAGTTATGCAGATTTTGCAAAAAAAGTTTTCCAGTCTAAAATCTCTAACTACTATCTCTATATTTCCTTGCTCAAATCAGCATAGATTATACTGCTTCTGAAATCCCCATTGCTTATTTTTTTTTCCTTTCAACTGCCTGAATCCTGATAATATAAGTTTTATGATCCTTCCAGCTGGGAAGCAAGAGAGCCCCTGCAGCTTGAAAAATAAAACCTTGAACAGTTGTTAGACTGCATGTGGGTCATGTGGGTCTAGTAGCTTTATACTAGAAGATGTGGCAGGCCAGAATCTGGGAGACCTTTGCAGCCTCTTTCTACAGTCACCTCTGACCCTGACTGCCTCAAATTCTCAGTGTCCACAGAAGGGACAAATGAGCTGTCGTTTTTATCTCCTGAAATGCCACACCTGCTAAGTTAATGCTTTAAGACAAGCTGGCCCAAGTTTCAGTTTATGATTATATGTAACTTCAGCAGTTTGGGGGCTGCTCCATAAAACCATTCCATTCATAGAGGTGAGGAGGGTTCAAGTGGGAAACAGAGCAAGTGTATGGGAGCTCTTTCCAGGTAAATGCTGCTCAGAATAAGCAGCTTTGAGACTTTCTGATTTTCATTAGTCCAATTTTTTTTTTTTGACTTTGACCTCCATAAGGCAAGAAGTTCTGCAATGTACTAATCATACAATGCACTCAAATCATGCACTTAGAAGAAACAATTACTTCCTTCCATTTTAAGCCTGTTACCACAAGACTGGAATGGCTTCTCTCACTGTTGGTAATTTCCTGCTAGTTTTTCATCCTTTGTATTGGCAATTTGAGGACAATGAGGTAAAGGTTTTATCTGGAAAACAAACTCCACTTCCATTTCCTGAATTGCCTAAATTCTTCAGTTTTAAAAAGTCCTTCAGTTTCAAGTTCTTGCAGCTCTTTGTGCAAAGGTTTGTTACAGACCTTTTCTCCTTCATGATCACAAAATGTACTTGCAATGAGTGTAAGCACATTGTGAACTTGTGTGCCTTATGCATCAAAACAGAGACTGTGACCTGAAGCTCACTGAAGTGGGTGGATTTTTTGCTACTGACTCTGAAGAGCACAGCTAACAAGTGTTCCTTGCAGTTTCTCCACCTGCGCTCAGTTATTTATTTTTGTTAGTATCCATTATCACTGTGTCCACAACTTAGCTAATTTATAACCCTCATCAAAACCTCGTAACAGAATTTAAATTCAAGTCCATCCTTCTTCACTGAAGAATTTTAGCATAGGCTTAATTTAGGTGTGCTTTTTACTGTTAATGGTATTCCTAAGAGACAAGAAAATACTTCAGTACCCAGCTGAATATGCCATGGGATTAAGTCCATACTTGCCATTTCACTGAGAATGGAATTTTTTTTCTAGACTCACTGATGTCTTACAATCAGACTGGTATTCCTATTTCTTTTTATTTTACCCTCTACCATTCTTGTTTTCCATGCATATATTCTACAACAGAGGTTTGAATCAATATTTTCTAGTCTTTCTCTTCTCCTTTAGACATAAACTCTTCTGTTTCACCTTTTAATTTCAAGCACTTTTTCCATTCAGTGTCATTTGTCTATATTAAATTAATTGTCACCTTTCTCCTTTTTCTGATTTATGAATAGCAGTGTTGCCATTTTATTTTACAGTAATCCCATCTGAGCTTTAGAGAACTACAAGCTTCCTTATTTGACCTAAATAGGAACTAGCTTACTCCACTAATAATATTATCTTATGTTAACATCTCCAATATGTTCTAAAAGTTTCTTTACTCTGTTATTTTTACTCCTTAAACAGACTAGCTTTGACAGAAGCATGTGTATGAAGTAAATTAAATTATATAATATTTTATCTGGAATGAGTTTTACCCAGGACTTCTGTTTAAATTAGGGATTTACATTAAATATCAGCTAACATTAATAATTTCTCCAATGTCCTCTCTCTCACAGAAGGTGTTTTCTCAGTGTCTTAAAAGGATATATATTATTCGAATTCACTAAAGAAAAATCTCGTAATAGAATCTTTTTCCTTGGGTATTTTCTATCTCCTTTCATCCTTTAGGGTTCCAAGTTTTCCCTCTTGATTAAGAGTTTCTTGCCCTGGGTGTGAGGAAGGGTTAGGATAATATATATATATATATATGTATGTATGTGCATACATATGTATATATATGTATGTGCATATATATTTTTATATATGTATGTATATATATGTATGTGTATATATATGTGTATATATATATGTATACACGCACACACACACACACACACACACATATATAAATATATAAATATAATAAGGTTGTTATCAAAGCTCTGGAACCAACCAGTGATGTATGAGGCCAAATACAGAACTGATTTGCTCCCATAAGCAATTCAAGCAATGTTTTAGTGAGGTTGGCCTGAGTGAAAATGAGCACAGATTGTGGAGCTGCATTTCTGCAATGCTCTGAAGATAGAAACATCATGACAATAGTAATTAATACTGATAACTTAATGCCAAAGAAAGCCATTCCACAATTATATTTACCTCCCACTTGGCATTTCAAATGGGAAAAAGTAAGCAAGAAGAATTATAAATATTTTCAGAGCTGAAGCCAGTTCAAGAGGTACTAAATCAATTATTTAAGCAACTTGCTTTTGAAAAGGGAATCCTCAGCAACAGATTTTATTTCTAGGTGACTTCCTAGGCCCCAGGAAACACAGCAGCATCTACAGTCTGGAAAGATGTTGAAACAGCAGCATGCAATTCCTAGCAACTCATAAGTGCCAAAAAATATACTGCTTCAGCAAACATTGCAAATTTTCACATAAGAGAACTACACAGAGAAATAACTATTATAGCAAGAAAAAAAAGTGAAAGTTTCAGCTGCAAGCACTAGACACTGTTTGTCAGAGGCAATTTTAAAGTATTTTTGCTCTTGAATTTACAGCAGAATTTTCTCTACATAATTCGATTGGAGAATATTTTTTTGAGGTGACTGAAGGTCAAATTGCATCGTACTTATTTATACCTTGGCTATGAATAGTTCCACTGATCTCAGTAAGATTTCTGGAGGAGTATCCAAGGTAAGTAATGATTAAAACCTTGGTTATTAAAAAAGAAAGGATAGAAGCAAACCAGAACAGTTTCCTAAGATCAATCAACAGCAAATTTTTGAACGGTGAAATTGGAAATGCACTCAAATAACACAATAACACAGAAATCAATTCTCAGAAATGCTGTGATGTAAAGTGACGTGCTGGGGACTGGTGCACTTCATTATAATCATAAATATATGGTTAAAGACACAGAAAAAGTAGGAAATTCTGACTGCACCATCTTTATGTAAACTCTCTAGAGGATATTATGGTATGGCAATGTTTCAAATGTAATGAGGTTGCCCTCATGTGTTTGAAACTATTTTAGTAAAAATTAGCATATTTTAGTAGGCTTTAATGCCTAGATATAATAACTGAAATAGCAAAAGTCCAACTAACTAGCTAGCAACTAAAATCTGAAATATTCTGGGGTGTTTTGTCTCTTTATACAATTTAGAAAGCAGCCAGGAAGTCCTCTTTCATATTCTAGGAAGAAAAGATTTTCTGTTACAGAAGCAACTAAGAAAATCATCAAGTTTCCTTTTTTTCCTACTTCTAAACTAGGACTACCAGAGGACTGGAACATTTTATGCATTATGTTTCTAATTTGAATGCTACAAATTTGACAAGAATTTCCAGTATTACTCTCCAAAAACATGCTAGTATAAATGATATTTTTATATTCCAAATTCCACTTTGATCATCCTTTTTTCCTCTAATCTTGAAGTCACATCTTCACACATGTAAGTAAATCATTACTATCTTTATCCTTCTAATTGCATTAATATTTCCTTTCTAAATAGATTCTCTTATCCATGAATAACTAGGGCATCCCTATCCAAGGGCCAGACATGGCCAGAGAAACAAGAGCCCATGAAGGGGTGCAATACTTTTAGGAGAAACCACTGTGATTAATTTCATTTCAATTTACACTTTGAAGGTCACAGTGTTGTCTTTCTGTAAGGGGATAAAAAGAGGGTAGCTGTTTTTTTCCTGCCAAATTCAATCAATTTTTTTGGACTTTAACATGCACCAGGAGGAGAAATCCCACTTCTCTCTACCACTGCCAGTATGGGTGGGGAGGAGTTCAAAGAGGAAGGAGAAAAGGAGATTGCAATGGTTTGTCCAGCCAAGAGGTGAAATGAAAGTGTAGTAACAGGGCTAGAGGCAGGACAAAGTGTAACTCCTGACTGGATGTGTGTCACAGTTTAGGAATGGTTCCCCAAATTAGTGTTCCCAATGAAACACCCCAAACCACATGCCCCATGCTCACTCCCCTGTATTCCCTCCCTTTCCCTGCAGGGAGATGGAGAGGAGAATTGGAGGCTCAAAAGGTGAAGATCATGGGTTCAGGCAAGAACAATTACAGGAAACAGCAACGAAATGAAAAACTGAAGGGTAACAGCAACAATATTAATAACAATGTGTCTAAGAGATGAACAATTCACATGTGAGTGCTCATGACATAGAAACAAACCCCTGACAGCACCACGCCACATGGCCATGCTTTGACAGCAGGGAGGGACCCCTTCCCCTGTCCCTGAAAATGATGTGAGGTGGTACAGAATTACCTCCAGGCCCTAGCCATGATTCCTTTTGGCTACTGTGAAAATTAACCCTGTCCTGCCTGGAACCAGGGCAATGGGATTTTGCCCTGAGGCAAATTTGTCTGTGCGCTCTTCAGTGGCCTTTTGTTCATGACCAGAAACAACCATGGCCTGCTTGGCACCACGTGAATTTATTCATAGGGAATAGCTATGGCTACAGCCTAGAGAAATTACTTATGGTATAATATGCAAAAGATACTTGATATGCATGCATGTCATTAGGAAGGAGGTGGTTCAACTAAAAACACGTCTGTTCTTCTGTATATGTCACTTTTCTAACCATTCATATGATGACAGTATTGAACCTGCAAATAAAAATTAAATTCTTCCAACTGTCACAAACATGTTGTGAAAATAATTTCACATTTCAAGGTCACAAGTTGCATTTATTTTGAATCCTGTATCATTATTAGTCAATAGGATCATGCTTTCTGATTCTGCCAAATCTGCACTCACATTCCCATTGTGGGCTGCTGCAGTCCATAGGATGTCTCCTAGATACATGGGTCTACTTATTATGGACAAGAATCTTAATGAGTTTATAAAAACTAAAGCAAATTCTGTCTTACTACTGGCTAACTTATTCCATCTCCTTCATGGTGCCAGTAAGAGTGAAAATCTAATGCATTTTTTACAGACCATAATTCTGTATCTTCTTGTAAGCTTATGTGTATCTTTGTACACATCCACACACAGTGCTCTATTAAACTTCAGGAACATGACAGTAGGACAGCCTTGGATTCTTGTGTGCTGGTGGAGTCAGACTAGACCCTAAAATGCTGCAGCTAAAAAAAAGCAATCTATGCAAAACTCACATTTAGTGCATTTACCAGAACTTCTTGCATTGTGATCACTTTGAATCACAATGCTTACTTTTTGATTGAATTTCCAGTCCTTTATTTCTGTGTCATTTATTGAGTATATCCACACTAATCCCCCTGAAACTCAGGTAAAAAAAATTTCCTTCATATATTGGGAAGTCTAGAAAAGCTAGAGCAACTGATTCCTTCATACAGGGAAACTCACCAGTTTCGAAACAAGATACTGGAGGGCTCAGATGATTTTGGTGAGCAGGAAGTACTAGCAAGGAGAGAATCAAGCTGTCTGGTGCAGTGGGCACAGCAGGGCTGCTCTCTCCACACAGTGCCAACAACCAAGACTAAACTAACTTCCTAAGAAAGACATGGGTGGGGAGTTCCTCCTGAGCTCCTATTTTCATCTGCATCTCTAGCACCTGTGAATCAGGGAAGAGTTTATTTTTGCTTACTGAGTGGTTGAGTATATCTAAAGCTCAGGTTGCTTCATGGTTTCCATCTAAGACCTGATGTTCAACTGCCTGTAACACAGGCAAATTCTAATCATCCAGGTCAGGCTTTTCTGTCTTAAGGATGTCTTGAGCTGGTTGGTTTAACCATCTCACTGTCAGTGTGGTGTAATTCAGACACTGACCAGGCAGAAGTTATACAGTGAAATACTTTTGCAATCCTGGTGAAAGAAAACAGTCCTACAACTGACGTGCTCCAAAACTTGCAAGGATTGAAGATGGGGTAGAGCAGGGACACTTGCCAAGGGAAAGTAAAGGTCTGTGAGCAGCCAGCACTGCTTAGCTGAAGACCCAGGGGACTGAAGCTCAGTGCCTCCAACCATGGGCTGCCTCATCAGCCTCCTCTGTGCCTCTGTACCACAAAACCAGCAGAAAATTACTCACTGTCACTGATGAGCTGGTTTTTCATCAGCTTATCAAGCTCAGTTGTCATAGGGAATAGTCAAGCCAAAGCCAGTGCCAGCCTAAGAAAAATGCCAGGAAAATGAGAAGGAGAAAGGTGTAGAACTGCAATCCTAGAGAAGGGCAAACTAGCTTTTGATAAGCAGTACAGGCAATTTCCCTTGATTAGGGCATCTAGGTTGTGGACTAACCTGTGAGGTGAAGAGGAAGAACCTAGTATATGTTGGAATAAATACGTAGGCAGAGCAGTGGCAATGTGAAGAATAGCTTTTTCAGGCTACACAGCTACTCATCTCATTGCTACTGCTCTGTCTACATATTTCAGGCTTCGTAGCCTGAAAGAAAGCACCTTGAGAGTGAGCTCTAGTTACAGCTGTCTGGAAGATGATGAGGGCAAATATTTCTGTTTCATGAGCATGCATACTCATTAAACAGAGTAAACTCATTGCTCATTAGAAGAAATAAGTCATAAAGGAAGGCAATAAGCAGAAACAAAACCAGAAATTGCTGTGGTTCGCCAAATGGTACCTGTTTGTAGCTTCTGCAGTGACCTCATGCTTCATGAAGAGATGCAACAAAACACTAGTGTGCCAGCACGTATTAAGGACAAGGAATAAGCCTCCCTTATTGTCCTTCTCTTTGGTTTGTAAAGCCTTGTCTAGGATTCAGTAGGTAACTGAATAGAGATGACTCTAAGTTATGGATTCTTCCATGTTTTAAAAGTAGAATGAGTTTGTACCACCTTTATCATTACAAACAGTCCCACTGAGGTCACCTGTGGTACCTCCAGAAAGCACACATCAGGTCATGGAGATTCAACATCCCAAAACACAGAGACACTGACAGAGGACAAAAAGGAGGCACGTTGAGGTGCTGAACACCAAGTCCACAGCTCACCTGTGACATGTTTGGGACAGCAGTTAGTAGCTGACGTGACATATCCTTTCAACCACTTGCTCAATTTGTCTCCAAAATAAGATCAGCTCAGCAAAAAACAACCCTGTTCTGTGACAAACATTTCACCCCATGTGAACTTACAAAATATTGTTAGCCTGAAGACCAAATGAGGACCATAGGCAGGACAATATACATACAGGGAAGGCTCACAAGGAAAAAAAAAAGCGCTCTAATTTTCTCCTGCAACACTAAGCAGCTTTCATACTGCGGGAGACTAAAAAGGTTGAGTTACCCTGACGTCAGTACAGTCATTATTGGCTCAGGATTTTGGCTTGTGTACAAGCCTAACATTCTTACTCTTGGGAAGGTCTTACTCTAGCACAGAAGTGGGTAAGAAACTTTAATGTGTTGTCCCTCTTTGTATCCTAATCCAAGTGTCTGAATTTCAGAACATCTGGAGACCAACCATGATGAGCACGTTGTCACGGTGTCAGGAAGGCTAATGTACAACTTCATTGTAATTAAAGGTGTCCTCAGATGCTCTAAAAGGAAAAACAAACACCAGACAATGTATGTAGCTCACATACATGCACTAGCTAGAGAGTAAAGTATTCCATATTCCTTCCTATCAAGTAATTTGACATTCTTCATGCCCATACTGACTACCGTGGAAATGTCTTGCTACAGACGACTCAGTGATTTGGGGAAATTTTCTTGCAACAGGCCAATACATCTGAGTGCTAGAGAGCAAATTACAGGCTCCTAATGTTTTCCCAAATACTTTCCCATACGCTCTGTTATTATTTATATTGCATTACAGACTATCGTGAGCCATTTGACTTTAACCAGAGGTGACTTAAATTGCATGCTGTAGTTCGGAGTGCGCTCCTCCAAGGCAGCGTCGGCAGTAATAACAAAACACTCTGTGCTCTAGTGAGCCTGTTTTCCTGAGGTCAGTGGGAGCTCAGGCTGCTGAGGACTTCACTAACTTGACTCTTTAAGGGCTCACCTCAGGGGCCCTTTGACATACCTTGAACCTGTTCAGATCACCACTGTCCTAAGTTCTCCCAAGGATCTGAAACAACACACAGCACCCTCCCATCCTGTTGCACCTGATTATTAGGGACAGATTGCTGTGAAACAGAGACGACCCTTTAAGTAAGCAGTGAATGGGAGATGAATACTAGTGGGAAAATGCACATCCCTTGCTGAGTGAGAGTTGTTAGCTGTGGCACCAGGTCCAAACCAGTACTGGACCAGACGAATTTGGTGCCTCGTTGAGCTAGGCTATGTTTAACATACAAAAGGGATACATTGCCATCAGTGACATTAGGCTGATGACACTTTCAGGGAAGTCCCCTGTCTGTCTGACTGCTGCTAGCTGGAAACACACCCACTCAAATATATGGGGATGTAGGTATGTGTTTCAAGAAACTGCGGAAAACATCTGTGAAGGGAGCAGGCTTCTCTTTTTATAGAGCATGTTATTAACAGAGCCTAAAATCCCAGTTGCATTTTCACCCTATTATTCAGACTGTTTTCCGTCTTAACTTCTCTGCTTACTTTTAGAAACCATTGATACTTGTTTTGAATACCACAAAGACCTACATTTCACTAGTACTTGAAAATAATTCAAATACAGCAGAATTTTGTTAAAAATTCAGAAATAATTATTTTAAGTGCTTTAACTGCTAGGATTTGGTAGCAGAAGCACTGCTGTAAATCAATAACTCTGTTTAAGCTTTTAGGTGTTNTATTTTAAGTGCTTTAACTGCTAGGACTTGGTAGCAGAAGCACTGCTTCTGCTAATCAGAAATCAATAACTAAATCAATAACTGTGTTTAAGCTTTTAGGTGTATTGTTATTCTATGGACAGTAAAACAATTCATAAAATAAGAGTACATAAACCAGGACTTTTTACGGGTGCAGATCCTTATGGTCTAAACTCTTTGATACAAGATTCTTCTTTTCTCTTTCTGAAATGGCATCTGTCACTTCAAAAGGGTGAAACATATTGCACATGGGAATTTGCAGGCAGTCTCCATACAAAGAGAATTTTTGTTATTTTTACGCTTTTATACCAAGCACCCAGAAGAAACCTACTTGCTTTGCAGTGTGTCAGAGAAGCACTTTGATCCAATGAGTATATTTTTCCCAACTCTAGGAGTGAGATGGGAATCCAGGCAGAAAATGGGAATCTGTGGCAAAGGCTGTACATGCCACATAAAAATAGAGCAACACAATTATCCAAGTGAAACAATTACCCCCCCTTAATTAGTATTGCACACGGCCCTGAATCACATCTCATATTAATATCTTGAAGTCACTTCTAAGACTTTTTGTACCTAACTATTTAACATCCCCTCTCTTTGGGTATCTCCAGTACTTTAATATCTGGAGCGTATCTTATTCTGAACTGAAATTACATATCACTGGGTACAGCTGCAAGATTACAAATCTGGTCAGTAAAAGCAGTATAAGCAAAAGTAAGTAGGCATGGCTTAAAAAAAAACCCAGACTGTCATACAGCTAATCCTTTTAAGCAGGTAGGTGAAAATCAAAGCATCTCATAAATAAGAATCCTAGACTGGCTAAAGAAATTCTAGCAGTTTCAACATGAGACATGCAAGAATGAGGATACACGTTCACTTATTAAGAAAAGTGCCTCTATCTGACCACTTTTATGTGGGGAGGGAGAGAAAATTAGTAGAGATTAGAGAGAAAATTAGGTTCTCTTAAGAATACTGTAAGAGTTGTTTCCTACCCCCCAGCTGGTCAGCAAATTATCCCTTTATTTGACCCAAATTTCTAGCAAGTTTATATTTTATTAATATTTTTACCAGATTTGTTTGGCATAAAGAGGACTGATGCAAAAAGGATAGGCTAGATCTCTGGATAATTTAAATGATTGCAATTTCAGCACCTGTATTGGAATTAATCTAAATTACAGCAGCTGGGCAGCTGACTGTGAAACTGGGTAGACCTGCCCCTTGGAAAATAATCCCTGATACCTCCCTCTCACCAGGGCAAAGGAGTTTGCCTGGCAGCTGTCACAGCTCTGTAAGAGATCTTAATTTCGGAGTAACTTTCTGCCCCTCCATGTGCAGCCCAGGAGGGGAGCGGGATGAGCGGGCTTTGCCTTGTGCTCCAGGAGGGCTGCGGAGATGGTGTCTGAGCCATCTCCAGCTGGAAGGACGCGAGCATCCCGGGATGCAGCTGCATCCCCCGAAGGCTCAGCGAGGCCCCGACACCCCCGCGAGAATCGGCTTCTCGGCGGCCGCTCAGCGCCAGCCTGCCCCGGGCCGGCCGGGACACCTCAGCCGGCTCCTCCAGGCCAGGGCAAGGGGCGGAGGGGCCGCGGAGCTTCCCCGCCCGCGTCCCCTCCCCCTGGCGGGGCG
>WBNO01026216.1:58782-127138 GCA_013400575.1 Peucedramus taeniatus | reverse complement strand
GGGCCGGGCAAGGGGGCGGGAGCGGCCGCCGGCAGGGAGCCGAGCCGAGCCGCGATGAAGAAGCCGGACGGGAAGGTGGTGCTGCTGGGGGACATGAACGTGGGCAAGACCTCCCTGCTGCACCGCTACATGGAGCGGCGCTTCCAGGAGACGGTCAGCACCGTCGGCGGCGCCTTCTACCTGAAGCAGTGGGGGCCATACAACATCTCCATCTGGGACACCGCAGGTGAGGGGACCCCCGGCACGGGGGCAGCTCGGAGGGGAGGGGGTCCGGAGCGGGGCTCCCCGAAACCCGCGGGGTGTTTGCTGGCGGGCTGCCCCTCTCCTCCGGCTCCGCTGAGAGCGGCGCTGCCCGCGGCACCCTCCGTGCCTTGGGATGCGGAGGGCTTTCTTTTCCCTAGTTTCGGCTCGGCCCTAGTGTACGAGCTGCGGGGTGGGTGGCCTCGCTCGGGACAGCTTCGCTTTCCGAGAAGCGGCGGGCAGGAGATGGAGGCGCGATCCCCGCGGTGCCCCGGAGGCGGCGGCCGGCGCCGGGAGCCCTGCCCCGCTGCTTATCGCCTTGTGTCGGCTCTGCGCTGAAGTCAGTCGCCTGAATCATAGGGTTTGGCGGTAGGACAGAGTCTGAAAAGTCACACGATTTTGACGGGCCATAAGGGGGCTTACAGCTGCTCATCTCTGGTATTTTTGGAGTTGCTTTGCGAAATGTGGATGTACAGGGAAGATTGCGCTGCCCGGTTGCTTTCTTTTACTCGAGTAGATGGCTACTGACTACAAGTTCAGTCAGGAATTAGAGAGGTTGCAGCTTCTGTTCATCCCTTCTCGTTGAGTGCTGTTGAGTTTGATATCAGCTGGTGTCAGCCGCCTGTCCCAACGCGTGCTGCCTGCCAGCCCTTCAGACGTGGCGTTCCCCTTCGCCGCAGCTGGAAGAAATTGCTGCACAAAGAGCCCGGGCTGCCGGCAGCTTCTGGCTGGGATAGCAGCAAGGGGCTGGCTGTCCCACTGCTGTGGCAGGCAGCATCTCTGGGATGCAGGACTGAGCGTGGGTTGTGGTTAGGAGGCCTGGGCTGGATAAGTGGTTTGTGGTCTTAGTCATATGAATGTTTTGCTCTTGATTATGGAGTCAGGAAGCTCTCCTCTGTCGTGTAAAGGACCAGAGTGTCCTGCAAAATTAAGTCAATGGATGCTCTTGGCTTTAAATTGTTCTTTGCAAATATAATCTTGTTCCATTTTTTGTTGTTGTTGTTGTTGTTTTCATGTTTAGGTGGATTTTTAAAAGTCTTTGGTGGCAATATGAAGAATGCAGGTTATATGTCCTTGTGAAACTTGAGGAGCTGCAGCATCGTGCAATATTCCAGTTTCCTCTTGATGAAATTTGGGAGGGAAGTTCATTTGCTGTGTCACTTCATGTCACAGTCTAGTCCAAAATAGCTTTTCCTGTGTCAGGAATTGAGAAGGAGGAAGGGGAGAAATGAAACTGCCAAAAAAGTTATACAAAAACACTTTTGGGAAGTGTGGGGAGGAGGTGTTTAAGAGCTTTTTCTTGCATTTAGTAATCTGTTACTATCATGAAAGCTCTCTACCAGTAGCTCTGTTTTAAATATACTTTCTATGTATTTGCAGTATTTTTTAAATCTACTTCAGTTTTGGAATTTATGTGTTTTACTGTGAGGAGTCTCTTGTGGGCAGTTTTTGCTTGTTTCTAGTAAGCCAGACCCCTGTGGGCGATTAGCAGTGGGCTTTATTTCAAGAGAAAAATTGTCTTGATGAGATTGTTTCTTTGTAATTTCCATTACACCCTTCTATTTTTTTTTTATCATGCATAATAAAATAAGTCCCTCCAAGGCTTGTCTGCTGGTTTTAGAGCTATTTTTGTCCATCATTTATTCTTATTGTGTTTTTTTTGTGTTTATTGTGTTTTTTTTTTTTTTTCCATGTTAACTGAGGAATCAGTTTCTGGTTGTATGTGTAATCTGGCAGGCTCCAGAGGAGGAATCTCCATGTGCCAGGTGAAGCACCCAGCTGATATCTGTCTCAGGACAGTGCAAGTGTTCAGAGCTCAGCAATCACTTCCCCAGTGGCCACAATTCCCTCTGCACCTGGAGCAGGGCCACTGCCAATGCTCAGCTCTGCAGTAGAAGTTCTGCTGCTCAGCAGCACTTCTGGAGCAGAATTGCTGAAGCTGTATTTGCAGAGCAACAGTTGAAAAGTGTTGCTGTATTGTACCAGGGTGGCATAACGTGCCTTCCTCATTCTTTGTTGCTGGCGTTAGCACTGAACCTGGCTGTCCCCTCTCTCGTGTTGCAGGGGCACACAAGGGCTCTTGCACCATCTCCCCGTTGACTCCTGCTCCTGCAGAATGATGGAAGTTGCCAAAACTGGGCTAGACTGTTGGGTCCTGTGGGTTTTCATTTATTAGCAGCTCTCATTAATCCGGGAATTAATAGAAGCTCCCAGGGCACGTACGTGTTTTCCGCTGTCCTGGTGAAGAAGTAAGGGACCTTGTTGACACTGTAACTCTGGTGTTAAGTCACAAGGGGATTCAAAAGTCGGTGTTTTTTATTTGTTTATTATTTTTATTTTGTGTGGGCCTTACATGTTGCTGGCCTCAGTGTGTCTGGGGACCTTGGTTTGTGCCTCTTATCTCTCTGCAGTCTCACTGTCTTATCTCTACCAGATGGGTACCAAATAAGCTTGGAATGTGTAGAAAGGAAGATTTTAAAATTTAGCTTTTTTTGTCTGCTTATTAACCTGATGTTGCTAACTACTGAATTCTTGTGAAGCAGTTACAGAGTTATAAAATACTGATAGATTGTTTTCTTTAATTATGTATGTGTAGAGCTATAGAGAAATTCAGCAACAAACAACCATGCAGAAGATTTAAAATTTTTTGGCTCAGCAATGACAAGAACATGGATCAAAGTTTACACCTGTCTCACCTACCTAAATTCTGAGTGCCAGCTCTGGATGTCTGTCTTAATACCTCAATAGCACTTTATACAATGTATGATGTAGAAATATGGAAGATTTGGCCTAGAAAAATTTGGGTATTTATGGTAGTAGCTACTGTACTAGTTCAATACATAATTAAACAAGATAAACTGGAATACATCTTCTTTTTAAATTTTTTCCTTTCATATTATATTATGTGAATGTATGTTTATTTTTGTTGCTACTTATGAGCGTTATTTTGGGGCTTGTCTCCATAGAAGTCTCCTATGTTTTACTTGCAGTTCAGATTGTATGGTTATTTGTTTTTCTGGTATGGGGATGGCATTTGGCTGTAACAATGCAAGCTTCAGTACAATGAAGCTTCATTCTTGTAGTACAAAGTGATGTTTGTGCATGCTTAGACTTTAGTGATTAATGAGAGTATCTGCAGTAGTGGTGATGGATCAAAAGTTATGTATGGATACTAGTGCTAGACAAGTGTAACTGCTGATTTTCTGAGATATTTAAAATGTGTGTCATTTTCACTAATCACTCTGTTGATTTTGCATTACTTCCTGATCTGAATTTAGAAAAATCTAATTTACGTAGGAAGAACTAAATTTGCTTACCACGGTGCTTAAAATGTGCATTTCTGTGTTACCTTTAATGAAATCAGTGTGCACACCTGACCTGTTCTACTGAGTTAGATTTGAAGTGTAAATCAGTTATTCTAGGGAGGAGTCTTAGCTGTATATTCACACCCCTCCTAATCTTGGAAAAATCAGCTGCTTAGTCTAGTCTAAATCTTTCATTATCCACAAGCCCTGTAAAATGGGTGAGCAGAAGTTGTCAGACTTGATTGCTTTTTTATTTAAATGCTCATGGCAAATAGTTCAACATCTCCTGTTTTCCAATTTGATGATTATGAGAGAAGTTATTTGGAAGTTGCATTCAAGTCAAGGAAACAAATAAGTCCCAGATGGAGGAATACTTAGGAGAAGTATCATATGCTTGCCATGTTCCAAAGCTCTCCTTTTCCTAGCCATCTGCTTTTGGCTGTTTCTCCATTGTCACTCTTGTGTCTGACCTAGCCTGGCTGCTGTTGTATTTGTGGTTGGTGCATAGAATTATTTACTTCTTATATTCCGATGCAACAAATTACATTTGCTGTTTTCTCTTTGGATCAGTTAATTCATCGGAACTAACAAAAAACAAAACAAAACATAAACTGTTCAAAAAGAAGTAACTGTACACTTTTAGCATGTTTTAAAGAGCTAGTTTGCTGGATAGAGGCCTAGTCTCTAAAGCATTTGAGTACATGCTTTGAGACCTTTATACTAGTTTTCTGAAGTAGTATTTTTCTGAAACAAGGAAAGTAAACAACAGCATCAGTGAGAAGACCTTCCTCCTCCCACAAAAGGGTTGAGGGTTGCACACTCAGGATGTCAAAGCTATATATATATTTCTATGTGTGTGTATACATATGTGTATATATAAATTTATTTTCTAGGCAGTGCTGACAGCAGCTGTGGAGTAAACTAAAACTTCCTGCTGGGTGCTGATGGCATGTAGCTCAGAGATAACATGTAATCTTTTATGTCTGGCAGCACAAAACCTCCTGGAGCTTTGAGGGTCTTGGTCCTATTCCACCATTAAATCTGGAATAATAATGTGTGGTGGCTACAGCTAATGGTATTGTAGGAGTATTTTTGTTGTTCAGGCATGTTTTCTGATGCCTTGGTATTTCAAAAGGTAAAACTTTTCTGTGTGTCAGATTTCAGTCTCTTTAAGTTGATATTTGTTCATCTGACAGATAAGTTGTTTCTTAACCCCAGCAGCAAGGTTTTTTAATTATTTGTGGCCATGTCCCCTGTGTTGCTGGTGTATTATTAGAGCAGCCAACCGGTAAATTAGTGACCAATATTTTAGAAAGTTCACATCAGGATCCTCTAATTCTATTTTATGAGGCTGAATTTTAAACTTGCTAGCAGATATCATGCAGCTTTATAACGGGGAAGCATAAAGGTTAACTTTATGGAAAGCAAACTTTCCTTCTTTTCCTTCTTCTCATCTTGAGCTATCTGTCAACAAGGACTGACTTGATTTTTTTTATTCTCTGAATACTCAGCTATAGGTTCATATTTTTACGTCTCTACCTGCATATACATACATACATACATACATACATATATATATATATATATTTGTAAACTTGTCAGAGCTAGTATACTTAGGGGCAAAGGAGATAAACTTAACCTAGAAAAGGCTCTTCTGTGCCTTGGGTCAGCTATAGTGTATCTGCCTAAGGAGTGCTTACATCTCCTGTGGCTGGTTTGCTGATGTCTGATGTTAATCAGTGCTGGTGAGCACGTGTGAATTGCTCACAGCTTCTGCTCTCTGGCTGCTGGGGTTTCACGGGCTGCAGTGCAGGCAGCTGCCTGTGCGGAGCTTTCTCGGGCAAGGTGTCGATGTTTAGCTGGTAAGAGGTGTTAGATTACCCTGGTGAAAAGGATGAGGTTCCCCCTTTGCTAAGTTAGGCTCTGAGGGTTTTGTGGGTTTCGTTTTGTTCTTTTTTTTCAGAATTTATCTGTTTTGATGAACACTTCCTAGTGCACACTGAGTCAAAGAATATCTTGAGCTGAAAGGGACCCATAAAGACCAAGTCCAATTCCCTGCTCCTTGCAGGTTTACTTAAAACTAAACCATTAAACCGTATGACCAAGAGGGACCTCCTTGAACTCTGACATGCTTGGTGCTTGTGCATTCCCCTGATGCAGCTGCACTCCATTTCTTGGTAAAGGCTGTGAATCAGCTTAGTTCTTAAGGGAAACCTGAGATGGGGCGTGACTTGGTCCTCAGAGTGTGAGATCAGCCCAGGAAGCTGGAACCAAACATTGCCTTGTGTGGCGAACCATATGCAAATTGTCAGTGAGCAGGGCAGAAACATGGTCCTGCATCATATTGAAACAGAGCAAAGAAAGAGGAGGATTTAGGTGGCACGTTTCCTCACAAGTGAACTCTCATAGTAGCTACTCTGTTTGATATTATTCTGGCTTTGACTTTTGGAAGTAGAGGATTACAGCAGGGAAGAAGAAGCTGCAGATGAGATGGTTGGGTAGGTTAGTTGAAGCCAAAGAGGGCTCTGATGCATGAGCCTTTCTGCACCTGATGGAATTCTGGCAGTGGTTGGGGTTGGCTGTTGCTGAATGTGTAGTGAGGTATCTTTAGTTCAGGTGGTTTCTTGTTGCAAGGACATAGGGGACATCACCTCAGAAAGGGTCTTGGGCATCAGGGACCATGAGTGCAGAAAGCTGCTGAGTGTGTACCTGTGCTCAATGGGTGAGAACTAAACAACATAGAAGTTGGAAATTATGGAGAATAAAATTCCTAACGTTTTTTGCTGGTGAGTCTTGGCTTGGGGGCCAGTTACCAGGAAGAGTCTTTGATTTTTAAATTTTTTAAATAAATTATTAAAAATAAAGTTCCTTACTGCCCTTGGGAAAATTATTTTGCAGAATATTATGTTGGCCTCAATTAGTTGTTCATGATTGTTGTATGTAAAACAATGATGGCTGAGTACTAGTGCCTCATACACACAGTGTGGCTTCCTTATGGTAACTGTGTATGGTTATAAGCTATATATTTTCATATCTTGAAAAGGAAACCAAAAGAGTGGAAGCTCGAAGGGGACAGAAATTCCTGAAGAGAGTTCACTGTCAGTGGACTCTGTATCTAAAGCATCTGAAGCAGATTCAGAGGAAGGAATAAAAGTTTAAGCTTTAGACCATCCCTGGAAACATGGTTTTGTTGTTGTGAAACAGCGCTGGATTGCTTTTTTTTTTTTTTTTTTTGTAATGAATGTTTCCTGAAAAGAGCAGAATAACTTGGGAGGTGATTAAAAATATGAAGAAATAATGAACTGCCTGTGGCATGTCCTGGAGGAAGTTATATTTTCTGTGTCCAGCAATTTAAAATACAATGATACACAAGTAAAGTCAAAAAGGTAACAAATTCACTGCAACTGAAAGTGCTTTTGTATGCAAATTAAGTAGAAATACGGAAATACCTTGTCAGAGGGAGTAGTGAAAAATGCATATCAAAAAGAAACAGAAGACAAAGGTAACACAGTTTATTCAGCTATAGCTAACTTATTTTATTGAAAGCAGAATTTTGTTTCTAATGTGTAATCTTAGTAGTGACTTGCAGAAGCAAGCTAATGGGGAGGCTATGGTACCTTGTGGGTTCTTGATGCAGGCTAAGGTAAGCGTTGTGTGTGAACCTCTGTGATACCTTCTGTGTTCCAGCCCCCACATTAAATCCTCCCTTTGCATGTGATATTTAATAATAGTGTGCAAAGTGACTGAGCTGTTCTAGCCTAAGTGGGAAAGTACTCGACAGTTTGGGTAGGGCTCTCCCTGAATAGTATCAGTGACCTGAGATGTGTGCACAGCTAAATCTGTCCAGGATTGTGCCAAGGCATTGTGGCTCGACAAATATGAGCAACTTTCAAGAGGACTTGAATTTGTTCAAGTTCTTGAATTGACTGAATATGCCATTTTTTAAAGTCACAGATTCTACGCTGGAGCAATATGGAGAATCTTCCTAATGAAGAGTTTGTGCCTCTGGCATTGCATTCCTCTTCCCTGGTTGCTGAAGGAAGAGGTGTATTTTGCAGATGCCTGTCAAAAATGACTCAACAGCTGAAAGATTAGTTTAAATACTGTCTGCTTTATAACAATACTGAAAATGTATGAGGGAGGGAGGCATGAACAAGAGAAATGGTTAGTAATACAATGTAAATGCACTGGCAAAGCTGCTGACAAAAATTGCAGATATATGGAAATTCATCTTCCTGGTGGATCGGTAGCTGGTAGGAGAGACTGTAGAAAATAAGGGTGTCCAAGAACTGGATTATTGGCTTCAGTTTAACTGGTGTCCTGGAGGATATATGCAAAGGCATAGGTGTTCTGGGCAAGAAAACAAGTTACTAATGCCCTGTTGCATTCTTCAGTTGACTTTGTGAAATGTATACCTGATCTGTCTAAGAAACAATAGCTCTTTCAGTTTGAGTGTGAAGGGAAAAACACAGGGATGGGACATGTTTTTACCAGTAGTTCTCTGTCTAGCTGAGTAAATAGCATTGCACAGAACAGCAAAATGCTTCATAAGCTGTAATGTAGAGATGAATGTATGCAGAATAACACACGTTGACTCATTTGTGGCAATGTGGTTTTTTTTTTTTTGTTTTTGTGTTTTTTTGTTTGTTTGTTTGTTTGTTTTTCCCTGGGATGCAGTCACATTCTGCAATGAAAAACAAATAGATATTTAAAATTAGGTTTGTATGTCCGGGTGCCTGAACCTAGGCAGTCAGGGTTGTGGTGTCTTTCTGTTAACAATGCTATTAACTTTTGCTCTTGGTTGGAAGGAAGGGAACAGTGAATACTTAAAATACAAGTGTGGGGCAGGTAACTGGCTGCTAGTTGTTTTACAATTACTACTTTGAGTGATCATGTATGGTGAGTACATTTCTAGTTTCACCTCAGTACATGCACATTATGGTGACACAGATATCATAAGCAGCCTCACAGTGCCTTGGCTGAGCTTCTCCTGATACTCTATGGGCTAGTTTAAGTATCTTTACTTCACACTACAATCACATCTTATGTTTGCTTCACTGCAATTGCTGTCTCGTGTTGAAGCCACTGGCCATGTGAGCTTCCAAGTGGCAGTGTTTTACTGCCTGAACTGAAGGTACACTTACTAATCCATCATCTGAGTCACATTTTGCTATTGCAACATATCCAAACAAATAACCTTTGTTTGGGTCTCCATCTTGAAAGACGCTGAGTCTGTGGTGGATACATTTGGAGCCATTAAAAATTGTGGAATAGAAATAATGATTTTTCTCTTCCAAGTGTGAATGATTTCCTTTCTTTCAGGGAAACACTGAGTACAGCATCCAGGGGGTTGATCAAAAGGTATCAAAGCTGTGATAAATTCCTTTTCCTGTGCTTGATTAACTGTAATTTCATATTCAGTACCTGAAGATACGCCTAGGAAATGAGATTTCAGGTTGGTGATTAAACTTAACTTATGCAAGTGTGCTTCAGAGAGCAGAGGTAGTCAAAGGAAGTGAGTGGGTTTTTGCTCTTAATTTGAATTCTTTACATAAGTAATTTGCCATCCTACATCACAGGAGATTCAGGATAGCTTCTTTTAGGGCAACCAACTCAATAAACATACAAGATTCCCACACCTACCTGGGTGTGGAAAGAAACAAATATAGAAGAGTGTTTATTAACATGGTTTTTAAAGGGAGATAGATCATCAGATATGTTTGTGAATTTTCTAGTATCTTTCCATCTCCTAAGAAGCAGATGAGAATTGAAGTTGGCTTTGCATGTGTCATCAAGACACAATTCCTGGAGGATCCCTGCTGAGAGCCTTAAGACATGTGTGAGCATTTGATGTAGATACTTCTTCCCTCAGCTTTTCTTTTTGATACAATTACATCTTTTCTATACTCTGTTACATAATTTAATATTCCTAACTACTGTTTTTTTACTTCTGGAGATTCTTATAAAATATAGAGAAAAGGTGTTGTCCAGCCGTCCAACCAGTTTTACATACTTAGTTTAAAAATAATGGTCTTCAGTGCAGTTGAAGTAAAAGGAAAATTTTTGATTTACATTCTGTAGCTGATGACTACTAATGAGTTTTTAGTCATATATAATATTCAACCATATGTATTTAAATATGTGAGGTTTTGTTGTGAAAGACAGTTTCTGTTCTTCATAGTGGGATCTGTGATCTGGACCTATAAATCTGTTGTTCTTTTCTTAATTGTTGACAGTAGAAATGAGGTTCTTGTTAATATTCTAGAGAGGTTTTTTTGTTTATTTTCCACCTATCATTTGCTCTCAAAATTTTTGTTCATTCAGAAAAGGGAGAAATTACCAGAATCTGTAGTGGCTTATAGGTACAAAAATAAATGAAAGAAAAAGCTGTGTGTAGTTGAGTCAGCATCTTCCAAGCCTCATAAAAGGGATCATCAAATCTTGTCGTTTGCTGCAAGTGAGACTTAGGTGTTTTAAACAAAACAAAACATCCCCACTGGTATAATGAGGGAATTTATTTTAATTTTTTTTTCTTGCTGAGACAGGCTATTGCTTTTTAAAAAACGAAATCTCCAATTTTGTGCAACTAAAAATGTCTCAAACTGTTCAGCTTCTCCAACCCCTACCAGTATGATTCCTTCTTATTTTTATGAAACTGTAACTCATGTCTTTAGGACATGAGCTTTCCCTCCTGCAGCAGATAGCTGTATGTATGACATCTGTATTGTTTCCCTTGCCTCCCTTCCTGTTCTAGTGTTTTGTGCCCTTTCCATGTTGTCCTGTTTGACTTCTTTTTTCACCTCAAGTCTTGGAACCACAGTGGAAGTGGAATAGTTGTCTTCTCTTTGAGTGGCAGAGCACTTTGTGACCTAGAGATACTGCCCTAATTATGAAAGAAGAGGATGCAGTGCAAGCAGATCAGTGAGCAGTTCCCTTTCTGTAAGTAGCTTCCCCTCTTGGCATGGGGGGTGGATGGGCAGACACTGGACCGTGGTAACATTGCTCTTTGTAGCTTATTTTGTTTAGAAAGTTCAGAACTGAGTTATGATTTTTAGCACTACTCCCTTTGTACCAGGTTGGAGAACAATAATGAGGTGAGATTATGTACCATGCCTCTTGTCTGTTTCTTTAATTCTCAAATTAATGCTCCTAAACTGTGGATATTTTATATGCTCTTAAGTGTGTAGGGAGAGAAACTGTAAGGAGAATTAAAAGGGAGAAGTAGTGCTGGAAATGTAAAGGCCATTTGTTTATCTTAGTTAGCATAAGCTCTGAAAACACAAGTCACACGTCCTGTGATAAAATTATTTTAATGTTTTGAACAAGTTTTAAATACATTCCCACAAAACCGAGGTAGCAGCACTGTCTAGCACAGTCTCCCACTTCTGATACTTCCTGAAGGCAGCCCACTGGATAACCAGAACTGCCTCCTGCTTTTGACAAATGGCAACTATTTAGAAGCACCCAGTGAAGAAGATTTCAGCTGAATAAAAACTGATGGTAGCTGGTAAGTAATAGAAGCAGTTATAATTTTCTTCAAGGTTAATTGTGCATTAATTCATTGCTTGTGTTCTTAGTTGAGAACCTGCCTATAAATCATTGAAAACGTTGAAACAAATAACAATGAGTGAGCCTAATTTTATGTCCCATGTTATTAATATGAGTTTCTTTTCAAAAAGTAAAACAGTAGACTTTTTCATTCAGTTTGCAAGATCCATGGCCTTTATTTCTACACATTTAGCAAAGTCTAAATATTTTTCAAATTGCTGATGAAGGGTGGTTGGAAGTTAAACTCAATGTTACAAATCAGGAGATAGCATATAGTTATGTACTGTGCCTCAGTTCCATTTTACCAAAAGATGATTTAACCTTAAATAAGAGTTACTTGCCAAGTAACTGCAGGGGCAGACCAGCTGTGGGTGTCTGCTGTTGATCTGATAACCAGAGCTTCCTGAAGCATTTCATACAACTGTGTTATTTGTTATGTGTGCAAGAATCATTCCTCACTTTTGAAACATGTGACACAGAAGGTCACTTCTTACAAAACAGCCTGCCAGCTCTCAAATGTGTTTTTGTGAATTTGTGACACTGTTTTTTGGAATGTGAATGTTGTGCTTTGTAGATGCCTTTCCTTCCCCCTCTTCACCTAGTAGTGATCAGTGATGAATATCAGCATTTAGCTGCTGTCTTGCACTAACTTCAGTTTTGTAAAAGCTAGGCCTCCAGAAGTGCTTCTAGTTCTCTTCTTTCTGTCCTCTACTCCTAATCAACCTGGAAACATACTAGTAGGATAAAAGATTTATGGAAATAGTGCTTGAGGTGCTGCCTACATATGAGCCTACTAATTAATTTTAGCTTCAAAAGGAAGCGTGGCCAATATACTTGGGTTCCTCTCTGCACTGCAGTGCCCCATGCATGTACTGAACAAAGCTGTGCTGCAGCTGTGGAAGAAGAGAATGTTATCTGGCTGTGTGGTAGGGTTGGAAGGTGCATTCCCACAGATATGTGACCTTCCAGACTGATTACTAAAGGCTGAAAAACTCTTGCTTCTGTTGGCCTGATGCTGTGGTAGAAACAGCCTGGAGATCCCTGAAACTGTCTAAATACTGAACTTCTTGCAGGTTCTTAAGAGCCTCTGGCTAGTGTCCTGGGATGGCCCTGAAGAAGAGCACTGAGGGGTAGGGCTGGGTTCTGTTGGCCTGTCTTTGCTCCTAGTGCTTTTGAAATATTAATGGAAGGAATTATTATGAAAGTGGGGCTGATGGAAAATAGACATTGCCATAGCTAATGCTCTTGTAAATGAATATAGAATGGTTTGGGTTGGAAAAGGTCATAAAAATCATATAGTTCCAACCCCCCTGTCATGGGTAGGGATACCACCCACTTGATCAGCTTACTCAGGACGCCATCCCCCCTGTTCTTGAACACTTCCAGGGATGGAGCACCTACAGCCTCTCTGGGCAACAAGCTCTGAAGCTCTCCTGTGGATGTGTGGAACCATACTGCGTTACCATGTATGACCCCTGTTGGGTGGATGTACACAAAAGAGTTTGCAGCAGCTTCTTGATGGTTTGGCTTCCTGTACATGGGAAGAAGGGAAATGACTGACAGCCAGGAGGCAGAAATAAATATAATGTGTTTGGGATTAAAGCAATAATATGGAAAAAGAAGGTTTCTAAAAGAGTAGACCTTTTAATTTTGTGTATGACTGGATAGAAAATTTAATCCAAAGAGGGTCTGCAATGAGTAACAATAAACTCTTTTTGTTGTCTCTAAAATGTCAATTCCCTTAATTAAGATACTTAGAAAGTTTATGGTGTTTCCACTCCAAAAATGGTGTATTGTACTGATTGTCTTGGTATGTATGTTGTTAACCCTTCTGCAAAAAAGTCCTATGGGGAATTTTGATTTTTAAAAAAAGAGGTTGTAATGAGCTGAGGCTATAGCAAAGTATCTAATGAGGAAGCTAAAAAACCTAACTCAGCTTAAAACAGGAATAAAGAATGAAGAAAAACAGGAAGAATTTCTGGTCTGTGAGGTAGTGGGCAGACACTGACTTAACAATTCTTTGCTGAGAGCTGGCAGGAATGCTGACGAGTGGTAGAATTTCAGAGTGCTCATTGAGATACATCTAGGAGGGCAGTCTTAACTAAGCTCCAAGCACCCTCTTGTTTACTCTGCTTACATCCCCACTGGGATGGTGAGAGAACTGGGGGAGTAAAAGTGAGGGGTGGGTTGTGGGTTAAGACAAAGACAGTTAAGCAGGGTTAAGCGGGTAAAGCAAAAGTTGCATGTGCCAGCAAAACAAAACAAGGAATCCATTCCTCACTTCTCACTGGTAGGCAGTTCAGCCATCTCCAGGGAGGCTGGGCCCCATCATGTGTGATGTTGACTTGGGAATATAAGTGTCTCTGTACATCCCTCACTTCCTACTCTTTTCCCCCAATTTTATCTGCTAAGCATGACAGCATATGGTGTGGGATATTCCTCTGGTTAGTTGGGCCCAGCTGTCCTGGCTGCATCACAATTTCTTGTGCATCCCCAGTCCTCTCACTGGCTGGGTGATGTCACAGAATCAAATAGGTTGGACAACATCTCTGAGATCAAGTCCAGCCTTTGAACATCACCATGTCAATTAGACCACTACAGTGCCATGTCCAGTCTCTCCTAAAACACCTCCAGGAACAGCCCATTCCAATGTCTAATCACCCTTTCTGTGAAGAAATTATTCCTTAATGTCCAACCTAAATCTCCCCTGGTGCAGCTTAAGTCTGTGTCCTCTTGTCATGTTGCTGGTTACCCAGGAGAAGAGGCTGACCCCCACCTGGCTACACCCTCCTTTCAGGTGATTGTAGAGGGCAGTAAGGTCCCTGCTGAGCCTTCTGTTCTCCAGGCTGAACAACCCCTGCTCCCTCAGCCTCTCCTCCTGGGGCATGTGCTGCTGACCAGCTCTCCCAGGTCCTTTTCTGCTGGGTCACTTTGCAGCCACTCTGCCCCAGCCTGTGCTGCTCCCTGGGGTTGTTGCTGCCAAGTGCAGGACCCGGCCCTTGGTCTTGTTGAACCTCGTGCCACTGGTCTCGCCCCATTGATGCAGCATGTCCAGGTCCCTCTGCCAAACCTTCCCACCCTCCAGCAGGTAGCCCCAGCTTGGTGTTGTCTGTGGTCTTCTGTAGGTAAATTCAATTTCCTCATCCAGATAATCCAAAAAGACATTAAACAGGACTGGGCCCCACACTGATCCCTTGGGGGATACCGTCAGTGATCGGATGCCAGCTGGATGCAGCACTCTTCAGCACCGTGTCCTGGGCCCTGCCATCCTGCTGGTTCTTAACCCAGCAAAGAGTGCACCTTTCCAAGACATGGGCTGCCAGCTTTTCCAGGAGTGTGCTGTGGGAGGCAGTGTCAAAGGCTTTGCTGAAATCCAGGTAGGCTACATCATCTTTCAGCACACAGGGATGGAAGATGTGTGTCTGCAAGGTTTCTTTTTTAAGGTACATATTGGTTAATGTATGGGTTATCTATGAATTAAAGTTAAAATATGTATTGAAGTATATGAGAAACAGGATTTTTTTAAATACTGTGCTGCTCAGCAATAGCTAAAATATCCCTGTGTTATCTATGCAGTTTTCCAAATCAGCAGCACAAATCCCAAAGCACAGCCCCATACTGGGTACTGTGAAGAAAATTGACTCTGTCCCAGCCAAACCAGCACACCAAGCTAATCTGCCAGTTCCTTATTGAGCAATGTAAAACCTCCAGTAAGTGTGGAGTGACCTCTTGGCCCTGCAGTGCCAGTCAGACCGTGCTAAAGTACCCCTGGCCATGCATTCCTGCCTGAGCTAAAGACCTGCTTCTCAGTTTGAAGAGCAAGCTCCAGGAGGGAGTGTGGGCTTTGAAGGTCTCCTTTGAGTGACTCTGAAGTTAAGGACCTGGCAACACCTTCTGCTTGGAAATTCTATCGGGAAGTGGTCTCATCTGCAGTGCCTTTACCCCCGTGGAAAGGAATCGTAAATTAAAGGAAAAGGTATCAGTTTTCAGGTACTGCAAAGAAAAACCAGCTGCTTTTAGAACTCACCCTGTGGAAAATGAATTGTTTTCTGTAGAATTTACTTTTCTTTGAGGAAATGAATTGGTGTTTCAGCAGGTGTTAAAGCTGAAAAGCTTCTCCCAGGGGCCAGAAGTGAGTGTCTTGCCTAGGTCAGGTTGTTGGACAGCCCTGTGCTGTAACTGGCCTCTTTGTTACTCACTGCTGAGCAGGATTTGACCATCAAACTCTGCTGCTGCAGTTAAGTGTTTTGTTATATTGCTTCCTGCAGAACTCTTCCAAAGTAAATCCAAGGTTTCTTTTTTCCCCTCCCCTTATGATTTCCTTCCAATCATATTCTCCTTAAGGAAAGCTGCCAAATGACCACTTCTTTCTAAGCAGCAGTTTCAACTTTTCTTTTAGACACATAGTTTCAGAAGAATTTTACATCAATGCTTTTTTACTTACTTGGACTTAAATTTCTAGTTTCATTCTTGCATTCCTACTCTCATTTCAGTAGAGGCATATAGGAACTTCGTGAATTTAACTTAATTAGCTTAATTTAGCACCCTGCTACATTTTCAATAGACATGGTGTTGATGCTAGATTTCAGCTGGAGTTCTGGCAGAGCATCTGCTTGTGGATAGGATTGTAGTGTCCCTTCAGTGAGTCTTGCCTTCATTTCTTTTGCCAGATATCAGTGCTTAGATAAAACATTTCCCTTCACAGCTGTGAGATTTCAGAGAGAAACAGTTAAAAATGGCTGTTTTCAGTTTGTGTTGAAGGTGCACCTTGTGGTATGCTTGCCTGTCTGGCAGGCCTAAGATTAGTTCTGTTCATCTTTTACAAGGCACTACCCTTCTAGGCAGCTGAAAATACATGAAGTGCTTGAATCTTCTGGGGTTATCTCCTTTTTCAAGAAATGAACACAGTAGATCAGGAGAACTAAATTAAATGAATGGTTTGAAAAAAGTAAATCCAGCTAGCTAAATGTAAAAGTTATTCAGGATTGTAGAGACATCAATGGAATCTTTAGCTACAAATATTTTTTTTTTTTTCTTTTATGTGGGTCTAGCCGAAGTTTTTGTTGGCAAAAACATGCTATGTAGTGTGGTTAGGAGGTTTTCTCTGTGTCTCTGTGTAATACTTTGTATTGCTAGACATAATATGGTGAAGTTTAAAACTTTGGATAGAAAGCATATTTGTGTTTTTATGAAACGTGATAGCTTTGGATGGAAAGCATACTGATGTTGCTATGGAAACGTCTGTTTTGAAATTAAAATTCTTGTGAGTTTAGAAGCTCAGTCTTAATTTCATTATTAGAATGTTAAGTTTAGATTTATTCTTGGTGGAAAGAAAAATAATTTTGCATTTATGTAGCAGAACAGATTCCAGGTATTCTTTTGTTCCAGAAAAGCTGAAACTAGTGGGCTAAATGTTGTAAATAATAGGAATCTTCACTGATATTTCTTCTCCTTTATATAGGCATTGTGAAGCTGAAGGCATTGCTGATGATAGAAACCCTAAATATGCCTTTAGTCCAAAGGCACTGAGTTTATAAGTCTCTTTATAAAAAGACAATTGCAGCTAGAAATATACAGACTAAACAAACGTATAAGGCTACAAATGAAGAGAGATTGATGTTATGGGGTGCTGGTAACAGCTTAAACTAGATTCATTGGGCAGCAGTGTTTTGCAAGGTCCATGGAGTTGGTAGTAGATGGCAAACCAAGCTCTTGGTACCTTGTGCTGTCCCAGAACCTATGAGCTGTTCTGGAAAGTACAACAAGTGTAGGGAGAGATAAAATCATCAAGAATTTAAGTAACATTGTGACTTCAGTGAGATTTTTACATTCTTGGTAATGAAATTATATGGAAAGATGGGAGAAAGGAGCTACGGGTAGGGGTTTTAGTTCAGAGAAATATGCCAGAGGCAAAGAGTCTGAGTGAAAAAATATTCATTTCTCTGGCCTAACAAGAAGGAGGTTAACTCATAGGAGAATATCTTTTAGGAGGAGTGTGGAGTTTTTCTGGGGTTTGGGGAATGTGGTGTTTTTTAGTTTGGTGTTTGAGGGAGGGGCATTTGTTTTTTGAACAGATTACTTTGTGCGCTAAAAGTCTATCAAAACTCAGAATCTGAAAGCTGAACTCCAACAAGCTAATTGGTGGGATACTAACTTTCCTTTATTTATAGAACACAAATTCCTCTTAAATCAAAAATTTAAAATCCTCTTAAGACAAGGACTGAGTGAAATTCTATCATCTTTATTATGCAGGAGGTAAAATTTGAATGAGGATTACACTTGGTCTCTGATCATGCTCTGTAAATGTTTTTTTCTTTATGATTTTTTTTTCTTTCCTCTTTTATTCTCTCCCATGTAAACTTGATCTCCTCCTTTCATTGAGTGTGTCTGACAGGTCTGTCATTGGGAACCAGAAATGCAAGACTTCACTACCAGTTATGGAATGAAAATGGACAAACTACTCTTCAGGGCTAGATTAAAAAAGTTTCTGGGAATATTTAAATTAATTAATGATTGAATAATACAGAATTTGACAAGATGACTGCGGGATGTTTATTATATTGGAGCTGTGGGTGAGAAAGCTTCATCTGTGGTAATGGGCTTTTTTGGATACCTCTGGGACTCAGAATGCTCTGCAGGATGTACCTGATTAGCACCTGTGTAAGCTGCTAACCATCTGCTTTTAGTTTAGCTGCCTTTAGAAAATTAAGCTTTTACTTAAAAGCAGATTTCTCCGTAAACTATCACACTGTAACTGTTAAAAAAACCAGGAAATTTTTACCCATGTTTCAGTTGTTGGTTCTTTGGAGATGTGCTGTGAATTAAGGCTACACAGCTTTTGAGGCAGTTCTGCCACACATCAGAAAAAGGTGGTGACTAGCCTTTTATTTAGGAGCTTCTACCAGGACATGCCTAGATTGATAATCTTGTTGGAAAATATGAAATAAAACTAATCTACAGCAAAAAATTCCCATCATTTTCTGTTTTGTGATTCTTATTAAGCAGGGGTTTGTGTGTGCCTTTTTGTGAAGAGAAGCATATTGCAACAGCCCATCTTCTTCAGATAATGCTCAGATGATCCTGTAGATCATTAACCACATCTTGCAGAGTCTGACATGTGATGTGCAGCACACCACGCTGACATTCTTGCATAACTTCTCAGCATGTTATTTGTCCTAACAATAAAAGGCCCATTTAAGTGAACTTCTTTGGAAGAATTGTTTTATGTGAATTGTGCCAAAGTATCACTTTTGAAATGTTAATTGAATCGATGTTCTAATAAAAATTAAAGAGTTAGTTAAAACTGTTTGACCTATTGCTATACTTCAACTTTGACAAGGGAAAGATGTTCTTAGAAAGGTCAGGGGCATAAAGGGGATTTTTCTCCCAACAAATGAGGGCTTTCTTGAGTTTGAGAGCCTATGAAAACAGGAAACACAGCCAAAATAGAATTATGAACTTTTTACTGGTGAGAACCAGCTCCATAAAGAGGAGCACACTAATGGTAGTTTGTGCTGTTGTTTATTTCAGCCAGTTGAGATGGGATCTTGGAACTGCATACAAATCTTAGGGGCAGGTCTCAAGATGGTGGGGCCAGACTTTTCAGTAGTGCCCAGTGATGGGACAAGGGACAGAAGGCACAATTTTAAAACACAGGAAATGTAATCTAAATATTAGGAAAAACTTCTGTACTTTGAGTGTGATAGAGCACTGGAACAGGCTGTCCAGGTAGGTTTTGGATCCTCCTTATCTTGAAATGTTCAAAACCTGCCTGGAATTATCTTGTGCAACCTGTTCTAGGCAAGCCTGCTTCAGCAGGGAGGTTGGACTAGATGATTTCCAGAGGTCCCTTCCAACCCCAACCATCCTGGGATTTGTGTAACTTTCCTTTTGAAAATGCTCTAAACAAGCAATAAGCTTGAATCTGTAAAGAAATATAGACAGCATTACTTTTAGTGACATTATTAATCCTTTTTAAGGGAAGACTTGCCTTTTAAGTAAGTAGGTGACATGGGTAGAATTTTAGTACAAAATCTTCTACGTGTTTTGTATTTGTTGGTCCTTGCTGAAACATGTCCTTCAAATCTTATTTATGGCATATTAGTTAGCTTTAGTTTAGTTGTTATACTTTAAGGGGACAGGAAAGAAGTAGGCTAAAAGAAATCTGCATAAAGCTTTTTTCATTAAATGTATTACTATAGTGGAATATCCATTTCTAGTAAGTAATCACCCCATTTTTCTCAGAGTCAGATGCCTTCTAGTGATTCTTTTTGTTTATAATTATTCTGAATTAATTCTTTTCCCAGAAACACTGATTATGGTGGTTTTTTTTCATTTGTGTAGCAACACAATTTGTGCTTTTGGTACTCTTAGATAAAGCAGAGGAAGAATGAGCTGCATTTCTTAATGCACACAGTAGGTGCTGGTGTAGACTAGCCTTCTGGGAGTAATTTTCTTCTCTTGGCAGAATCTTAATAGCTAATTTAGATGCCCAAAAGGATGTTGGCTTTGTTACATAAAGGAATGGAAATAAAGGATGAGTTTTATTTTTTCCCTTGCATACTATATTAGAGACAGAATCCCTAGTAAAAGGCCTTGATGCTTAGTAATGCTATTAATTTCATCCAGCTTTTCCTGAAACCTGTTGTAGATTTTCCTCTTATTCTGTGGAGAATATGTTAATATCTGTTAAGTATTCCTGCATAAGTTGTTTCCAAAGGGAAGAGTTATGCTCTTTTAAAAAAAATGTGTTTAAGAATTAGCCCTTTCTCACAGCCCTTCACTTATCTCTGTGTATTTTTCCTAGATTTTTATTTCTATCATAATTTAGATTCCCTAGTAACAGAGTTTACATATATTTTTGGATGTATTTTATCCCAGACACTATTTTATCACTGATGGTAATCTAGTAGTCTTCTAGAAAAATCTCTCTTTAATATTTTTATTTACGTAGAAGGGTACAGCTTAATCTCTCAGGATAAAAGTCATACTGTGGAACCATAGCTCATAAATTTAGGATTATAGTGCCAAGGCATTTCCTGTTTTATCAAAACCTTTTTCTGCTTCCAGTTAGATGACTAGTTGGATTTTCTTGAGTAACTTTATCCAGTTGTCCAGGCAAAAATCAGATCTATTAAACTGAATTTTTAAATTGGATAGAATTCTATTCTATAGCCTGCCAGTAGATGGTATAAAATTTCTGAATGTGAATTCAGTGGGGACTAGGTTATAGTGACAAAATGTAATGCCACTTCCAGATCAGGAAAATAATGTTACATTCCTCCTGTATAACTGTGCACTGCAGTCTCGAGATCTGCCTTTTATTCAAATGCCATGGAGTTACATGTACTGGAAATTATCTTCTGCTTCACTGCTTATAGCTCATAAGGCTTTCTCATCTGTGGCAGTCAGCTCAAACACATTGTTGGCTCCTCTGAATCTGGGACCTGCCTCCATTGGGATATTATGATCTTTTTTATGGGAAGAGATTTGTAGCACTTGGAATTAATGTCCAGGGTATATTTGCCTTCCTGACTGCCAGCCTCCAGGGAAGGAGAAGCAGCTCATGCAGTACATTTCCTTTATCTATCTAAAAGCACCAGTATAAATATCTAAATGTGGTCAGGCTTGGCTCTTAGCTTTGGATCTAAGCTTGTGAGTAACCTCTGTGGTAAGGACTCAGTGTGTGTGTGTGTATATTGGTAGGAAGAAGGAATCGTGCAACATGATGGTGCTTTTACATGTTTTTGTGTTTTAAATCAGAGTGAAAATAAAAATGTTATAAAGACTGAAGTTGTGTTAATGGTTTCTATTTATTTTAAAAGTGTTTTTAAATAATCACCATTTTCTAAGACCAGACCTAAGGATGTTTAAGTAATTCATAGAAAATGATTGTGCAGTGTGCAAGTCCTAGTCTTTCTGGTCATTGATTTTGTGTCCAAGGGGCACATTTGTTAGTGGAAGTGTGTTATTTCTAGTATGATAATTAAAGCTGACTGAAAGACATGGCTCAGTTTGATCATGATTTCTTGTCTTGTGTAAGTGAGAGGTGAATGATTGCTTCTGGTTCATGTGGGTTGTTTTCTCACACTGAGGCTACTGTTTTGCAGAAGGAGATTTAGAAGACTAGAATAATTCATGTTTGCAGGGTCTTTGCAATTTCACACTCCTTCAGAACCCAAAGTATTTGCTCAGTAAGTAAAAACTGCATAGATTTAAAAGAAGAGATGATTTCTCTCACAAATTTAAGTCTTCTGTTACGAGATAAAGATTCTTGAGTTAACAATTCAGAATAAATTGTCTTTAGAAGTGGAGTAAGCATGTCTCAATCATTTATTACTTTGAGCCCACTTTCTTGACTGCTTTAGATGTTTTCTCTTTGGAGAGCTTTATGAAAGAATTTTCCTTTCTTCATTGTTCACTTAACCTATGTGGTTGTTATTTTCTTTTTCTGTGTGTAGCTCTTTCTACTTTAAAACATGCAAGTAAAGCCCTTTGGGTATTAAGATTACTGCTCTCCTATGTTTATGTTATATTCTGCTTTGGCCAAGACATACATATCTAATTTTAATAACTTAAATAGAAGCTGCTAAAATAGGGCAGAGTTCATGCCTTGAATGTTGATTCATATCTAAGTAATGAGTATAAACAAAATAAACGTCATCTTGTTTTTTAGCAGAGCTAGACATCTGTTGCATACTGAAACTTCAGCATATGCAAGTGTCTTCCATAATGCAGCTTTGTGAATGTATAATACTGGGTGAAGGTGGAGCTGAAATGAATTTTATAGTTACTCAAATGTAATTGTTTTTGTGGTTGGTGGTTGTTTTTTTCTGGGGAGGGGTAGGGGGTGTTCTGTTAGAGTTTTTTGTTTATTTGGATTTGTTGGCTTAATTATTAAGTTTCTCTCCCTCTCAGAGACTTTCATTCCATGGAGAATTTTGTCTTGAAGAAAAACCAAATGTAGGCATTTTTCTGGCAGATCAGGAAATCATGTATTCTGACAGCTCCTGGACATGCAGAAATTGGACTCCCCAGTGCTTTGTGACTCATGTTTCCACAAATTTCTATTTATGTAATCCTTGTTAATCCTTTGGGATGGAGAGCTTTATTTTTATCCCCAAGTAACCACAGGTGTAGTCCAGTTCTTAACAAAGCTCCTGACTTCAAGGGAAATATGATAAAGCCACCTACAAGAAATAAATACCAACCTTGAACAAGGTAATGAAGAACCCTGACTTCATCATCTCAAAATTTGACAGCCTGACTCATATGTGGGCAGGAGAATTTTCCTGAAACCTTTAGGGACCTTTTCTGTTTGTTCTTTGGTAGTCATTACATATCTTGGTAAATGTGCACAAATAGAAATCTCAGTTGCTAGCAAATTTGTTTCCCCTGATGTCCTTTAAAGGTCACAACTTTAGTGCCTTCTCTGCGAACAGAAAGAAATGTTGTTCCCTTTTCAAAAGGGATCTTTGACTACTCTTGTGATTGTGAGGATGTTCCTGCTGAGGTAACTCAAGAGCATAAGGGTCACCCTTTGAACCTTCATCTACTGCAGCTGAATCCTCAAAGCTCATTTCTTTCTAATATTGATTTCTGTGCTGAGTCATGGGTGTCATACTTTCTCTTTTCTTTCCTCTTCTAGCTATTTCCCTAGGGTACAGTTCCTGTCCCTCTCTGTGTACTCTCAGGTTCAGACTCCTATAAAGCAGAAAGAGAATTTGAAAGACAAAAGCTAGCTGATTGCTGTAAGAAACCTTGACCTTTTGTGGCAGGGAAGAATGATGCTTTGACTCCATGTGATTAGAAGGCTATTTTATTATTTTATGATACTTTATTATGATAAAGAAAATGATACTAAAGCTATACTAAAGAACAGAAAAGGATACTTAGAGAAGGCTAGAAAGATAATAATAATCATGAAACTCGTGACTCTTTCCAGAGTCTTGATGCAGCTTGTGTGACCACTGGTCAGTGATTGAAAACAACTGACTAGAGTCCAATCAAGGCTCATCAATTCAGGTAAACAAATTCCTAACACATTCCACATGAGCAAAACACAGGAGAAGCAAATGAGATAGAAATTGTTTTTCCCATCTCTAGGGCTCTCACTGCCTTTTCAGCTTCTCAGGATAAAATCCTGAGCGAAGGAATTATGTTCAGTGAAATGTGAAACACAGAGCTGATACCTTGTGTTTCTGTTAATTCCTCTCTAAAGTTCAGATTACTGAACTGCACAAATCACAGTGAAAATCCTTGGAAGGTACCTGGTTTAGACTGAGCACTTCCAGGACAATTCTGCAATCTTGTGCAATTTTAATGCAATGGTGGCATGCCTCTGTTGCCCACCTTTGTGTACTTTTCCCCACTACATATTTACCTTAGGAAGTGAGTTATGCTGCCACTTAGACTGTGATAACAGAGTAGAAACCGTACTTTTTTCAGTACTTTATTGAAGACCTTTTTAACTCTTTAATATTCGTTGTGTTTTATTCCCTCCAGACTGAAACTAACAGCCTGTTTTGCATTCTTGTACATGCTTAACACTGAGAGATTTAAAACTTCTTCTTCTGATAGAAGTTTTCTTGAAAGAGTGTGTCTGTGTGAAGTTGTGCCACTTCAGAAGTTGTGATGAAAGCCTTTGAAGAGGTGGTAGGTAAGGAGCATTCAAATCTGGCTTCTGCTCTCATAAACATCCACAGCAACATCATGGGCTGCTTTGGATACCACCCTCAGGGGCCATGGGCAGGCAGAGAGCTCCAGCAGAGAGCTGCTGCTGTTGTCAGTGAACCCCACGGCTGGGGTTGGGATGCTTGGAGGGGCTGTGGTCCCACCCAGAGAAAGCATTCACAGGGGCTGCTGCCTTCCAGCTGAGAGGTCAAAGTGAGTAGGAGGCCTTAAGTTCAAGTGTTAGTACACTTTAAATCTAGCCTTGCTTATTTGTCAAGCCAGCCTCTTGCAAGGTCTGCTTTTCCCTTCTCTCTTTGTTAGGTTCGTTACGAGCTTTATGGTACTGAGCTCCAATTGGCTCAAAACTCTGTTTTGTTTATGACAACCACCGTAGGACTTTGAAAATGCTCATTGATTGTGCTGCTCTGAGTGGCTGAAGTCTCCAACAGGACTTTGTATACTTGATAGAAGACCTTGTTGAAAACTAGTGATGCTGCAGATAGGGATGCAGCTGTAGGGTTGTTGAACTGCTCTAAACACAGTGAAATATAAAGATGAAAAGAAAATGAAAATTAGTTTTTGGTTGTTTGGTTTTCTGATGTTGTGCCTTGTGGTTGATTTGATGGCTCTTGCAATTCCTTTGACTGCAAATTATTTGATATTTTTTTCACTCTTCTCTGTCACCTTTATTTTTTGAGAAGGCAAAATTGTTTAATTGTTGGATTCAGGCTTAACATTTAATTTAAGTAATTGTATTAAAAAAAAATGTGGTTGGAGTGGGACCAGAGGGGTCCAGAGGAAAAAGTAACTGACTATAAGACAGGAATGGCTGTTCTCATGCAGTAAGTTTTTAATCCCAATGTCTGATATTATTTTGCCTGACACCTTGAGGACATATATTAGTTTAAATATTTTGTGTAGTTTTGGGGTTCTAGCCCATAAGTATCAAAAGTGGTCTGTACAAGGAGACTGCTGCAAAAATAGATTGTGCAGTTTTTTCTGCATGTTGATTGTGCTGTGAAGGTGAGCAAAGGAGACTGTCCATAATTCCTTTGACATAATTAATCCCTTATGCAAGGTAAATTCTTACTGTTTGTTTCCCCCTTTCAACAAGATATTAATTATAGAAGTACTCAGTTTGAAGTTGCCATGTAAAAGTGTCATGGTTTATATTATGCTGTGCAAGATTAGATTAGCATACAAATGCCATAAAACAAGTAATAGTATTGTTCTACTGGCTTGGTTGCTGTAGCAAACGGATCTGGGGGCTGCATTTTATGGCTTAGGCATCTGAAGTGGGTGAACAAGGGGAGATACATGTTTCATTGTGGTTTCCAGACACCAGTATAATCAGGGTTCAGATGAGAACAAAATCAGTCACTGTGCAAACTTCTATTGAAAACTTGGGGCCATTGAAAGACTCAGTTGCAGTGCCACTGAAAGTACAACTTCAACATGAGATTGGAGAAAAAAAGCATAAAAGGACTTTCTCCCTCCTCTGCATCCCAATCTCCCTTACCCTTACTCAACATACCTAAACAAGGGTATAGCTATTCTTTTTTTTTTAAACCTCCTTTTTTCCTGCCTCCCAGATCATGAGTTAAAGAATTTCTTTTGCTAAGGGAAAGCAAATCAGAGGTTATACAAAATTGCACTGAAGCAATTTTCCATAAACTTTGCCTAATGATTTTCTGAATGCTGTTCACTGAACTTTTGACCTCTGCAATGTTATAGAACTGCTATTACAAATTTTTCACTTTGCAGGAAAGTATTTAAATTACACGCATGTTTTTAATGTGAAATCCTCATTTTCTGTGTGACGAGAAAGTAACTGAGGAACAACTATTTATTTTTTCTCAGCATTATGCCTGAATTTATAGACATCTGTTCCTACCCTTTTTTCCAATCATTCACCAGCCTGAGAGATCCCAGTTTTTCCTCATGCAAATGTTTCACATACTTCTGAGCGTTCTCACCAGCTTCCTTTTACCCCTCTTTATAGTGAACTCCGCACCTTTCCAAACCTCTCTTTCTTGCAGTTGCCAGAGTTTCACTCAGTGTTAAAAGTGCAATGAGATTTGGATTTCATGTCCTAGCTTGAGGTTTCCCAATCTGTTTTACTGATAGTGATGAACACTGTCTCTCTTCTGGCAGCTGTGGAGTACAGTTCTGGTGTTTGTTGAAGAACTTACAGTAGTGACTGCTCTGTTCCCCACTGGAGGTAGATTCTGAGTTCCTTTCACAGTGCAGATGTTCATGTGCAGATGTGTTTTCCCAGTGTGTGCTGACCTGCATTTTTCAGCATTAATTCCTTCTGCCTTTCTTATTCCACAGTCATTTACAAGGATTTAATGATGAATCATTGATGTTGATGAAATAGCCCATGGTGGTCAGTAGCTTTGTGCAGAAGATTAATGTAACCAGATCTCTTCCAGATTTTCTATAAATGAAGGCTTTGTGCAAAAGGATTGTATGAAAAGACTTGGAAAATTATGTTGATTTTTCAATGTCGTAAGCATGTAGTTGGCTCTTTTTTCTCTTTTTTCTCGTTTTTTTTCCTTTGTTCATTCACACTTATGTAGTGACCTACGGCTGACTCTGATGGCTGGTTGATATCTAGTGTGTTTTATCTTTTTCTTGATACAGTTTTGGATAGTAAAACATACAGCATATTCTACACGGAGCAAGTATTTGGGGGAGGTAGCAGTTTTCAACAGAAAGGAAAGCACAGTTTGTCTTCTGCCTAATTTCCCTTAGTCCTGTTGCAACTACTGAAGAACATTATTTGCTTCCCAGGATTTAAAGAAGAATCAATTTTGTCTTCCAAGAAATGAAGTTGAAGGACGCCATCAAGGCTTACTTGGAGGTGCTGGAAGATAGTCCCTGAGCGAGGAGAAAGAAATGTTTTAACTGTTGGTTATTGGACAGTGGCCAGGG
The DNA here is from genome assembly GCA_013400575.1 of Peucedramus taeniatus. Taxonomy (NCBI): domain Eukaryota; kingdom Metazoa; phylum Chordata; class Aves; order Passeriformes; family Fringillidae; genus Peucedramus; species Peucedramus taeniatus. The sequence goes on along the minus strand of WBNO01026216.1, from coordinate 100,436 downwards.
CAACTTGAAAGATGAATTTCTCTTTGAATGCATTAGGATTTTCTGTATATTGTGTGTTTAATACTCTAAAAAATGTGTGAAAACTGGTGGTGGGACAGATGCATATCACTACAGGCTGGATACCACAAGAGACTTTTCTGTAAAGCCAAGGTACCTGAGAACGGTGGGCATGTAGTGTCAGACTATATAGCTTACAAAATCCTTCAAAACTTAGGAACAAATTGATTACTGATTTTTTTGATACAGATTTCTGAACTAGATTTACTCGAAAATGCATACTGGATTTATAGGAGTAATAAATTCTAGCAGAACTTGAAACAGTAGAACTTTTTTGTTTGTGGATGTTGAGGTAGATGGATGGGCCATCGGTGGGTGCAAGCAGGGTTTTAGTTAAGATGACATAAATCAACTAGCGTGCAATTTAATAGAAAAGAAGCGAGGTTTTTTTGCTCTCTGCAAGTATGAATGCTGCATGAGCTTTCTTGTTCACTTGTCTCTACAGATTCCCTTCTCTGAGACTGAGCAAGCAGTGAGCAGAGCTGTTCTGTGGCACTGTTGCTCTCTTATGGAAAAACAAGTTAAAACCTGAAAGTGCTACAAATAACGCATTTTTACCTTCACTGCTTCATCCAGACTTGTGAAATTGTTTTAAAATTCCTTAAACTCTCTTACTTGGTTAATAATGTGTTTTCCAGCACACTAACATTGGTTGTGTTTAAACCTTTGCCAGGACGGGAGCAGTTCCATGGCCTTGGGTCTATGTACTGCAGAGGAGCGGCTGCTGTGATCCTCACGTACGACGTGAACAGCCTCCAAAGCCTGACAGAGCTGGAAGAAAGATTCTTGGCACTGACGGACAGTGCAAGTGCTGACTGCATTTTTGCTATTGTTGGAAATAAAGTTGATCTCAGCGATGACTGTACTTTATCACCGGATGAAAATAGACCTGAGAAGTCTGGTGCCAGCTGTGGCTCAAAGGTGCGAAAACAAGTCCGTGCAGAGGATGCAATTGCACTCTATAAAAAGATACTGAAATACAAAATGCTAGATGAGAAGGATGTTCCAGCAGCTGAGAAAATGTGTTTTGAGACCAGTGCAAAGACGGGATACAAGGTGGACTACCTCTTTGAAACTGTGTTTGACATGGTAGTCCCAATAATCGTACGGCAGAAAGCTGAGGGGCCACCGCAAACCGTAGACATCACAGACTACAAGCCAGCCAAAAGGACAAAATCAGGTTGTTGTGCCTGAACCATATATGTGACATAGAAAAGGGGAGGGATTTTTCACTCCAGCAAAATGAGGAATAAGAACTGCTTGCAGTTGACCAGAAAGGAAAAATCAAGGAATAAATAGACTAAAATGGTGTATGCACAAAAAAAAAAAAAGAGAAACAAATAAATCTTCTGACCATTAAAAGCTTCTGGGAAGCTCTGTGTATAAAAAAATGGGAATACGAGTGAAATTATGGAGTAAGACTTGCCAGTTTCCATGGGCTCTGAAGACAAATGGTGTGTTATTACAATGGGTAGCGACAATCATTTGGACAGATTTGAAAGATTATGATTTTTAGTGACTTGCCATTTTGTGTTGCATGTAAATGATCTGTTTGTGTACTCTTGAAAACTTTCATATGATGATCTTCTTTTCCCTTACGATTCTAACTTTGGAAGATTCAACACACGGTACTTTTTTATTCTTAAGGAAAAAAAGAAAATCTGGGTATATTTATATTTGTAGCTAATAAATCAATTACAATCTTTTTATGTCAGACATGACAGCATACAATTCAGAAGCTGAACTATTAAAATCACTGTGGATATGTACTGTTCATCTGGAGACTTTATTAATGAGAATTCTTCTTCCATAGTGGCTTTCATGTGTTAACAAGCAGTATCCCAGCTCTTGCTGTTCTGATTGCAAGTTGCAGGAGGAAGTTTTTTCCTTTCCTTCCATTTTCCCCTTGTAATTCTTTTTAATATAGGTGGGTTTTGGAGAAGAAATCAATCTTATTTTGTCTGTATTTTTGTAAAAAACCTCTTTTTGGTGCCTTTAGGGATATCATTGTGTTCAGTATCTGTGTTCTCTTTTCCCACTCCTTAGTTGTTCTCAGGCAGAACTGCAGCTTTGATTTTTATCAGCTGTGCATGACATTACTACCTGGAATAGTAATTACCTCTACCTGGAGGGAAGTGAAGACTGGTGTTTTCTGATGTGAAACGGGCTAATGCAGGAGGAAAGGAAGAAACTGCCTTTTGTGGAGTAAAAGGCCCAAAAAGAGGCAATAATTGAGGTACAGGTTTCTCTCCTGACTGCAGTAAAAAGGCGTGGCTAACACTTAATACAGCTCCTAGAGTTTCCCAACCCTCTTAGCTACAAAGAATGCACGTAGTGACCGAGGAGCTCACACTGAACTGAAGCAGAGTGAAGAACTTGTAGTTTTTAGACATTCCTCCACCTCACACACACCCTGAAACTCCCCCATTCCTCCCAAAACCAGCCAGCCACTCAGCCCCAGAGATGCATATTTTCAGTTTTGTGAGCTCTTGTGTGGGGACTCCATCTTTCTGTGAGTGCCTCTGGTACAATTTTCTAAAACAAAGGGTTGGTGGTTCTTATGCTTTGTATTTGCCTCTCTCTGTCCCACCCAAATCACAGTTGTTCCATACATAGGGAGACAATTCCTAAATAAATAATAAATTAAATTATTACTAAATATATTTAAAGCACTTTTTTTTGGAAGTACATTCTATTGAGCAAATTGCTGCAGAACAGTAGCTTTATTTGCTGCTTTCAAGTTAATTCATAGTACACACATAGTGAGGAAGAATGATTTGAGAGAGAAACCACTCAGCATTAAATAGTATAATCATAGATTTGGGTTGAAAGGGACCTTTAAATATCATCTAGTCCACTTTCCCATGCATTGAGCAGGTAGGTTTTCAGCTTAATCAGCTTGCTCAAAGCTCTGTCCAATCAAAACTTGAATATTTCCACAGATGGGGCATCTACCACCTCTCTGGGCATCCTGTTGCAGTGTTTTACCAACCTCATTGTCAAAATGTCTTCCTTATATCTAGTCTGCACCTGCCTTTTTGTGGTTTAAAATCATTACCCCTTTTCCTATTGCTACAGGCCCAACTAAGGGTTATAATCTTTTGGGTTTGCCAGTGGCTTGCAGACACCTACCAGAGTGTCAGAGACTAAACAGCACCTGAGCTGTGGTATTTAAAATTGTGTAATTAGAAACCTTCTAGCTATTAACAGAATTCCAGGGTCAGTATGTAGTCTTCCCTCAGGACTGGGAAGAGACAAACAGGCTATGCTCTCAGTTTTGTTTGTGACCAAAGGGTTCTGCTGACACATCTGTGAGAAGTCCAGCACTGGCTTTCCTGCAGCTGTTGACAGCAGAATCTGCAACATGTGCTGATTGCAAGGTCAGGCATTTTGGGAGATGCTTGGGAGATATACATCTAGAAGGTACAGAACAGGAAAATTATTTGTAAATTTAACATCCAACACGTCTAAAGGTATAAATATTTGCAATTCAGTTGCACTAGCATTTGATTCATATGAGATGTTAAGTAATTCTTACAGTTTTTCTAAAAGCTCCAACTCGGGTGTTTTCACCAAATGAGATGACACAGGAACCAGTCTTGTGTGCTGCACTCTTGCTCTTAAGGCTACACTTGTCTGGTATGATGTTCTTGCTTTTTTAGTGTTGCTGGCTATTGTTCCTTGAGAAATTTCTGGGTCGTGATGGGTTGACACTGTACCAGCCTTTGTGATTACATGACAAAACCTGGGTTTGTAGTTGTGCAATACATGGGAGCTATTTTGATGAGAGGTTGGTTGACTGGAGCTGGGCCTGTTGTGGTGATGCTGCTGAAGCCAAGGGAAATCCTCCCTCCCAGGACTAGTGGAGGCGGGTGAAAGCATGGATGAAGGACTCTGCCTGCCATGCCAGGGAGGAGGAACTCATTTGACAAGCATTTATTCCCCCTGCCCCTCTCCCTGTTGTGTCTGGATTATGTGATTATATAGCGAAATAAAAGAGGTGCTATTTTTGGCCATGCTGGGTGAAAGTGAGCTACAGGCCAGCCAGTGCCTGAGGTGATGGCTGAGCCAGGCTGACCATGGGGGAGGATCTGTGCCAGAGTGGCTGGGAAGGATCCATCCTGCTTTCTGCCCCTCACAGGCACTCATGGTGCAAGATGGAGGTTGACATGGGCCCTTGACAGCCCCAACAAGACTACAAGTCTTGTGGGGGCCATAAAAGAAGCTTCTCTGCCAGTGCCCATAGGGCTGGCAAAGCTTCTGAGCCTCTTAGCTATATCCTTGCCCACATGGTGGTGGGAAGCACTCCTGCCTGTTTCTGCTACTCTGTTCAGTCATGGGGTGCCTGATGTTGCTTCTTTCTCGTGTTCAGTAGGGTTTAGCTGTTGTGTGCAGAACAACTGCAGGGCCGTGTCCCCACTCCTCCTCAGCCAGTGGCCGTGTCTGGAGGTGCCACTGGTCCCCAGGTGGTCATAGGGGCAGCTGCTGCCTGCACTTGGGTGCTCTTGGCATATTGGCAGTGACCCCTCAGCCTCTCCTCTGGCAACAATCTCGCACCTCCTGCGCCAAGGCTGTGTTTATTGCTTGCTGTTTGCTAATTTTCTATTTCTGGCAGCCATGGACAAGCACAGTCATATAGGGTGTGAGCACACTCTGCTCATTTGGTCAATATGCTCTGAGGGAATAATTGGGGACAACTCATGTCACTATGTTGATTTCACTTATATCAGTGTTAATACACTGATGCACTATTACCTATAGAAGGGGAATATAATCTCATTTATCTTCTCCAGGCTCAGCAGCATGTTGTACTTCAGCATGTTTTCAAACAGGGAAGTGTAGGAAGCATATACCATGCTTTGAAGTAGAAGATGTGGTCAAATCAAGGCAAAACATTTGTGATTTTTTTTACATCCTAGGCTGGAGCACTCTAGTTCAGTAAAAGGATTGCTTTGTTTTGCTGTAGCTGTTTTTCCTGTAGAAAGATATTTTAGCTTCCTGAAAGTGGGTTCTACAACCATAACTGTGGAATGGTTAGGGTTGGAACATCTAGTTCCAACCCTCTGGCCATGGGCAGGGACATCTGCCAGCCACTCGACCAGGTTGCTCAAAGCCCCATCCAGCCTGGCCTTGAACACTCTTGGGGATGGGACAACCACAGCTTCTCTGTGCAACTACTCCAGTGTCTCACCACCCTCACAGTAAAAAATGTTCTTCTTCTGTCCAATGTAAACCAACCCTCTTTCAGTTTAAAACTGCTGCCCCTTGCCCTGTACACTACAGGTCTTGTTAAGTCTCCTACTTGGAGGCTGCTATGAGATCTCCCCAGTCTTCTCTCTTTCAGCTGATCACCTCCAAGTGTCAGCCTGTCTTCCAAGGAGAGGAGGTAAACTTGCAGCTAAGAGGCAGTTTGACAAGTCAGCGTCCTTCCTTGCAGTGCTCTGGATGAGCTCACCAGGTGAAATCTTTTGTCTGCTGTGAGTGTTCCACGTGTCTGTGTGCACGAGCTCCCTGCATTTCTCTGAGCTGCGATTGCACAGACTTTGGAGGAGCAGCTGTGGGTACACAGACCTGAAGCACATGACGTACACAAAGCACAGAAGCTCAAGCCTGCTCAGCACCCTGTGGGTTTTATGGTTGGTTCGTCTTTTCCCCGCACTATGCTGATGTGTTCCACTTAATGCTGTGCTGGGACCACTCTGAACAAACTTGTTAAGATCAGCTTATTGAGTCCAAGTAAATGAAGAGGCAAGGCAGCTGTTGGTGGGAGAACCATGTGCTAAAAGTTTTATGTGCAAGGAAGATTAGGCAATATATTAGCCATGAAAATCCAAATAGTTTGCTGCTGTTGTTGACATAATCAGTTTTTACAGATTTGTTTAACCTTCACTTGAGTTCTCTTAAAACACTGAATGTGCTGCATTGCCAGAGTTGCATGCTGTATGACCCACAAGTATAGTTGTATGATCATCCCACAAGCACTGCTGTCTAGCAATATGTGGAAGAGGCAAGTTGTCTGTTCTTGGGTATTTGTTACTGCCATGTTTAAGAGAATTGGCAAATGTGGAATAGATTTAGCTCACGTTGACTGCAATGCTTTCAGTACTAAGAGTTTTATTTAGCTGAAATAAATAATAGTGTGATAAGTTTGTTCAGGGGCTGTCTTTCAGAGCTAATGCAGGGTCAGAGACATCATTTAAAGCTCAGGTAATTTCTCTGTTTATGGCTATATGTAATTATATCAGCAACTAATCTAGGTCAGACAGTGTGCTATGTAAGTGCATGAAGACAGCCTACTGGAAAGATGGCAGGGGACTTTTTACAAGGGCATGTAGTGCCAGGACAAGGGGGAATGGTTTCAAATTGAGAGTAGGTTTAGATTAGATATTAAGAAAAAATTCTTTACTGTGAAGGTGGTGATGCACTGGAACATGTTGCCCTGAGAAGCTGTGAGTGCCCCATCCCTGGGAGTGTTCAAGGCCAGGTGATGCCACTCTGAACAACCTGGTCTAGTGAAGGGTCCCCCTGTCCATGGCAGGGGGCTTGGAACAAAATTATTTTTATGGTTCCTTCCAATTCAACCCATTCTATGATCCTAGACCTTNTTATGGTTCCTTCCAATTCAACCCATTCTATGATTCTAGACCTTTAACTTAATGTATTTTTTTTTTTTTTGTGGAGCTAACACTTGTCAAGTCTGGTGAATGTTGGTTTCCTGAACATTGTAGAGCATGTATAATGGTTGTTTTAATCTGCAGCGCCACAGTTTATTTGCTTTAATCATTCTAACAGTTAAATACTATTTTACTTGTTCATCTTAAATAGGTGATTTTAGAGACAGCTTCCCTCTTAGATTTTTTAAGTGCCATGAAACAAACAAGTGTACTCTGGTTGAAGAGTTTGAGTTTCAGTGGGAGGAGTTTGCTGGGAATGCTTTTCTAATTCCTTAGTGCAAACAAAGTATTTCAACAGAGTAGTCCATATGCATTGTATGGGAAAACACAGTTTACAAAATATAAATCACCAACAAATAGAGATGTAGAAAAAAAAAGGTTTTATTTATGATACAGTGAGGTTGGAATGTAATAATAAAAGCCAAGAAGCACCTGAAGCAGGAGTGAGGTGAGTCACTGGAAAATCAACTGTCTTTGCTATAAATATTAATCAGATTATGTGAACATGAAATTTGTAGCTGATCCTTTTTTCCCTCCACTCTTGCAGTGCTGACAGACAACTTTGGGCTAAATTGTTTCTTTCTACAGAAGGAAAGAACTAGCCATCCTGGCAATTATCAACCCCTTTCTAGAGGAAAAGATGATGCCAAATAAATGCCTTGCTTCCCTCCCCTTTGCTTTTGCAAGGATGACTGTGTGCTGGTTGGGATGGTGGCTGTCCCATTGTCACTTGTCCCCAGCTGCCAGGACAGGACACAGAGAGCCAGCTGGCAGAGCTGCAAGTTCTGTGTTTGAGGGTGATGTGGCATTGAGCTCTCCTGCAAACCCTACCCTGTGTGCTTCTCCAGTGTGATGTGGCTAAAGCCTGTTTGTGATGAGTGGCTTAATTTCAGAGGGGAAAAGGTGCAATGCAAAAACCAGTTGTTGCTGCTGTGTGGGTGGTGTGACACAGGTGAAATGTCCACAGCACAGTGGAGCAAGGGATCGTTTGGCTTGGGGTATGTCTAGGAAAAACACCATCAAGCTTGTAAAATAACATGCTGATCTTCTTTATGTAGACTTCTAACCAAATTGAAAGAGTTGCATTTTGTGGTTACTGTTTTTGGGAGCCTGTGGGCTTTGTTATTGGCAGTGGTTAAGTGCTAAAGCATGGTGAAGCTTGGAAAAAAAAAAAAAAGACAGCATTGGCCATGTTTGAAATGCCCAAGCACAAAATACTAAAATGTAAGTTAGGTTTCAGTGCTGGACATGAGCCTTTTGGACCACAGTATATTTTCAGTATTTTGCAACAATTTAGACTTAGATCATCCTGTGTTAATTCACGGAACTGAAGCTGTTAGTGTTTACTGTTGTGACAAATACAGTAAATAGAAAGATACATATATTCTCTTCAGGTAAATGCGGTGGGTATCTGACCAAGGAAACCTTTTATTACTGAAGTTTTTTTGGTGTTTCAAAGCTCTGAGTATTTCTATATTTTGGCAAATGATGCAATATTAGACTAGCAAAAAAATGTGTATATATTCTGCATAGTGGGAGAACACACCACTAGATCTGTTAGACTTAATTTGTGTTATACTTAACTTGCTTTTACAGACATTTAAAAAATTTCCATTCAGCTTTTGAGGTAATAAGTTAAAAAAAGCACCAACATGATTTATTCAATTGTCTAACCACCTCAGAAGGCTCCTCTGTATAAGAACTACGTGATAAGGCGGTTCCTTATACTGTGAGAGACTTCTATAAGTTTTTCATACAGACTTGACATCTGCTGATATGGCTTCGGATGAGTCCTGCCTTGAGTGTGTCTCCCGAGGGCTTGCTTTGGAAGGGCTGGTCGATGGTGGTGAGCCAGAAGCTGTATTTGTTTGCAAAGTAGTGACAGGTTCCACGTGCGCCGTTGCATTCGATGAAAGGAGTCGCCCTGAAATCTTCCAGGCAGCTCCCAGGAGAAACCAGCGACTGTCCTCCACCTTCATCACCAGCAGCAGTGTGCTAAGGGAGACAAGGAGGGCAGCGTTCAGAGTGCAGCCTCAGGCAATGCTGTCATAAACTTACATGTGGAAAAAAAGAAAAACCACTAGAATTGCTCCTAATTCTTATCTCCAGAACAGGAAGTTGGCCAGTCCTGCAGCTGTGTAAGGGTTTGGCTATGCTATAACTACATAAAGCAGCTAGCCCATATGCTGATGCCTCTTTGAAATCTTCTAACAAACATCTTTTCTATAGTTAAGATTTTCACTGTTGGAAGTCTTAGAATTGGAGAATCACTTAAGTGTAAAGGGCCACTGGAGGTCACTTCCCCCAGTTCCTTGCTCAAAGCAGAGCTGACACCAAAGTTGCCCTCAGCTGCTCCAAGGCACTGTGGAGTTGTTAATACCTCCAAGGATGGACCTCCCAAAACTTGTCTGGGCATCTTGCTTCTCTGTTTTATTACCCTCACTAAGAACAACTTTACACCATATATTTAATTCAAATTTCCCAAATTTTAAAGTCTTACTCTGCATTGCATGTGAGGAGCACTGCAGAAACAGAATTAGCTTCTATACAATAACTAACTCCCTATATGACATGTTTTTTTACCAGCTAATTACACCAGAATCGTGCACCACCCAACTGTTGCCTTTGATAGGTTCTGTGATAATGGACTGAATGTTACTTTTCTTCTGTCAAAGGCATTGCTAACAAAATGGTAATTTTCTCTGTCCCTATAAGAGCTGTACATGTGTATTTTTAAGTTGTACTGTAGAATTTTTGTTAGGAACTGAAAGACTCTGTAATATAAAGGAAAGCAGCTGGAAAATATAGTTCTAAAGCAGTTTTGTAAATGTAGGGAAGGTAAGAGGCAGCACAAATGATTTCAACTTTGAGACCCCTGCAGTTGGAGCTGGAAAGCAGATAGTAAAACCTGCTGATGCTGTTTGAGCCCTGGCGTGGGAGCAGCCCTGCTTGGCAACCTCAGCATGAACACTGGTATTCCATGCTTAGTCTGTAAGCTCCAACTCTAGGCCTGTAACATCTCTTCTGGTATTCACTATTGCTTTTTATCCTCCTGCAATGCTTACTCATCCAGGATGTGTGAGAGTGGAGTGCCCTCGCTATATGAAATCTTCTCTGGCTGTTTGGGCAGAGTCTGTGCTGACTGAGGATTGTACCTTACTCAGGGGAAGGAGGTGACAAATTTAAGCCAAGGAATTAAAACAGCATATACTCTGAGAAAACCACAAGTGTGCTCTACTTCTTCCACAGTTGCCTGAGAAGCAAAAATGCATACACCAAACACTTCATTTGCTGCACAAGCTAGCTGGGAAAACAGGAATTTTTCTCACAGTGTGTACCACAGTGCTGACAGACTTTATTCTGGCAAAAAATTCTTGCTAAGGTGGCAACTTTGCTCTTAACAATGCTCAGTGTTTACATGGGGCTTTGCAAATATTTAATTAATTCTTGGCATTCTTGTGAAGGAACTATGAGATTGGTATCGGGCTTTTTATAGAAGCAAAAGAAAGGTCAAACACAGGGATGGTAAAAAATTTGACCTGCTCTCTCAAAATGCAGGGATTTTTTTTTTCTGTACCTAATTTTGGATTTGCCTGTATCTTATTTTCTGAAAATTTCAAGTTTTTGGCTTTTGACATACAAATGGTTTGTGGGTAAGATTGACTATTGTTCTCTTATGATGTCTTCTGCCACAGAAATCTTGTTTCCTTTCTAGAACTGTTTACTTCAGGATTCAGCCAGTATTCAATAAGTTAACAACATGGACATGCTGCTGCAGGTTTTGATTCTTGTGTTCATCAAGCAAGTCAGAAAAAGGAGCATCTGTCAGACCATTCACTGACATTTTAGCTGCTCTTTACCATGCTAAGCCCTTGGGTGCTCAAATGATCCTCCTGTACAGTCCTGCAAAAAAAGGTCAGGCCCTTTTTTTACAGGACTGTACAGAGGGATCATCTGGTAGGTATGTCTTCTGCTGCACACCCAGCACTAAGTTCTTCTGTAACATCCCATTTCCTAATTATAAGATCACAAGATTGAAGAGCTCATATAAACCACGGGATGTACAGCTCAGCTCTTACTGCCATCAGAGATAGAACACTGAAACTTAATTTTTGAAACAACCAGAGGCTGTCTTTCTTTCCAGAGTAAGTGAAAGACTTTGACTTCAAAGTCTTCAACCAAAACACAAAATGATTTTTAAATTTTGAAAAGAAGGGAAAAAACATTTTAGTTGCTTTTCCTTTTTTTTTTCCTAGATCAGCTTCTTAGTAGTAATGTACGTAAATAACTCTAAATCTTTAGCTGTGAAAATGCTTTGTATCCTCCTGTTGCACCTCAGTGTAATTTTATTTGTTAAGTCACAGCTGTCCTTTTATTCTGTTCTGAAGTGCTATTTTGTACATAAAGTAAGGTCTCCAGATGCTACTCTGACAAGAGACAATTTTCTCTGAAATGCACAGAAATTTTCATCTTCCTCTTCTGCTTCCTAGAAATTACTTTTGTAGTTCCCTGGTTCCTCAGCATGGTTTAGTCTTGCTGACTGTGAAGCAGAGCAGCCTTACTAGTACCAAAGACTCAAATTCAAAACCCATTCCTGCACAAAATGTGACACTGGAGACCCAGTACCATTAGGAAGGAATATCCAATCCACAAACTGCGCCAGCCTTCAGGGCAGTGAGGAATAGAAGCTTCTTGGCTGTGGACAGCAATTGCCACAGCTGGGGCCTCACAGACGGAGCAGCGGCTGATATACGGCTTAATGTCCTCTTCTGCCACCGGCATCATTGGAAGAGGTGCTGTAGTTGAGAGCCAGTAGGATTTATCATTTCGACTTGCATAGTAACAAATATCCCCAGGGTTACAGTAGAGGAATGGCATGGTGCTAAAACGAGACAAACAGGAGCCAGCCAGCCCTGTTAAAAAAGAAGAAAAAAGCAATCATTCTCACAGAAGACAATGCACACTTCCAGTTTCCTGCTCTCTCCCAAGTACCTGTCAGGAAAGCCCTGTGGTCCAGAATGTTTTGCTGGCTTTACAGGTTCCCTCAAACAACACTAATGACTAGCAGGAACTCTCTCAAGGGCACTCCATGAAGACATGTAGTTTCTATATTCTTGTTTTGGTGCTCCCTAAGCCTGTTTGTTGTAGTCCCAGCTTTTGGAATCCAGGCTGCTGCCAGTAGTATTTGTACATACCTAGATCCTGGTTGTGTGCTTTCTCTTGTCCTTCAAAATACAGTAGGCTGTATCCACTCCAGAGTTTGTTCATGCCAACTGGGCACATTGGCTCTTGGTCGGACTGGCTGTGCTTCACCAGCAGGTAGCCCATGCTGACACTGCGACCTGGCATGCCTGGTGGCCCAGGGCTACCAGGGCGGCCTGGCTGACCTTAGAGGAGGGCAGAAAAGAAAGAAGTTTGTGCTCCCACAAATAATCTGGTGCTAGCTGATATTCCAGCTAAGCTGCTGATAAACAGCTTAATGGCATGATGCCTTTTCTTTATGGTAAGTTATTGTTAGAAGAGCTGCAGTTCTAGGATTTTAACAGCTGCTTTTGAAGTAGATTGGAGTTGGATCAGGCTCCCTGGTTTCTAAGATAATGTATTTCACACCAGAACTAGGGAAAGTCACAAATAAAGTTCTGATGAATTTGAGCATACTTGGTACAACAGAGATGAGCAGATTGTTCCTTTAAAATATTTTCTTAGTCCAAGATTCAACAGTGGTTGTTGGACTTCTTGCATTTGACTCATACACTTGAAACTATGCCCTGCAAATACCTTTTCCTCTGTGTGCTTAGCTAACTAAGATAGTAATAGTTCTGCTCTTTGACACAGGTATTTCTTTTACTATAAGGACACAGGTATTTCTTTTACAATTACATTCCCTTAAACTTCATCTATCCAAGTATCACCTACCCATGAATGTAACTGTTAGTTAAACACTAGGCTGAAAATACTTAAAAAGAATTAATACACTCAGAGCAAAACAAACTCATGAGTGGACTGATACCTACAGCTATCAAAATTTATTCTGAAAATACTGCTCTAAGGTAACTGTTAACATGTAATTAGTTGTCCCTTATGAAGTATCTATGAAGACAGAAACTCTCTTCCCCTCCCTTTCCCTCCCCTCCTCCACCTTCCTTTTGCTCCCTGTCCCCTCCTCTCGCCCCTCCTCTCTCTCCTCTCATTGCCTTCCAGTGAAGTAGTAACAGAGTGATTAAGAGCAGAGAAATGGGAAAGAGGAAAAAAGTGCTGTGTGATATCTCTTACCTTCAAATCCCACCGGACCCTGAAATCCCATTCCTCCTTGTTCCCCTCTGGAGCCAGGAGGAGCTGGAATGCCACCCCTGCCCTGGAGTCCTGGCTCTCCAGGCGAGCCTCTGAAACCTTATACAACAATGGTTGTAAGCACAGTGACTGCAGACATATCAACATGCCCATCCCACTTGTTAACCTGTGCTCAGCTTGTGTACGTTTGGTCCTGTCTGCTGGGTTTGCATTGAAGGCAAGATCCTATGATACTTGCTCAGGCAAAAAGCACCAAATTCATTGGAAAAGGTTGCTGGGATCAAGACTATGAGTCCCACAACCTTAATCCTTCACTCTTGGCACCACTTATCTCTGATGAGGCTCATGGCAAAAGGTTCAGTGCATTAGCTCTACACATCAGTGATGCTACATTATTCCCCGAGCATTCCCACAAGGATGTGCACTTTTCCACCACAGATATTCAGTCTTGATGTGCACAAGATCCGTATCTGATGTTGCTTTGGCTATGTGAGTGTTGCCAAAGTTATTTCCTGTTTCACTTATGTTCTGAATGCTAGGAGGAAGAAGAAAGCTGAAACCTCAGCTTTGGAAGACTAAAAATGGACTCCCCTTTCTGGATTACAGACTTTTAAGTAAGAAGAGCATCAAAACAGTGCTCTGGTGGCCTCAGTCTGCTAAGGGGAACAGCTTTCAGTCTGAATGTGTGATTCCTACCTGGATCTCCTGGTGGGCCCTGAGGTCCCATATCTCCTGGGCTTCCCTGAGGTCCTATATTTCCACGGGGACCTGGTGAACCTTGCTCAGCAACCAGCCTTGGAGGATGAGGGGGTGGCCCAGGAGAGCCTGGAGGTCCCTGGAAGCCTGTCAATAGAAGCAAGATGAGATAGTTTGATTATAAAAAAACCCCAACCACCCTATATTTTTTCCTTAATGTACTTTCATCCAGAGACATGTTACTCTTACTTGGCTGCATATGCATGAGAGGTCTATGGTCTGCAACTAACCAGCTTGGGTACAGCAGCTATATTATACTGGGAAAATATGTGTGGGTATGGGACACCCAGGAAGAGACAATCTTCAAGTATGGGATCATCTCCAAGAGACTGTCTTCACTTGGACTATACATAGATAAGCAGAAGGAAATTAATGATACTACTGCTCCCTCATTTATGACACAGGAAGCTGGGAAGTTCCCCCCAAACAGCTGCAGCTCTCTGAGGTGCAGCACCATCTTTTGGTGGGCTTCAAGAGACACAAATACATGATGGTATAGATGGAGTGATGGATTTTAAAGCTCTCTTTAAATATTCAGTATGTCTACACTGGAGGATTAATTTAGGCAATAAATCCTTGTTTTTATTAACTGCAAAGGTGGCTCTGATTTTGGAGTTGGCACCTCATACAAGTCAAATTCATAAAGCCAAAAAATTGACTATTCATGTTAAATTCAGGCATCTGGCCTCTGGAATTTCCCAGGATTCACAGGGAAATGGAGGATTTCCATTTCCTCCAGGATGGAGGACTTTGGAGGTCACCAAGCCCAACCTCTTGCTCAAAGTAGGGCCAGTTAGATCAGATCTGTGAAGCTGCAGAATGAGTGGTTTCAAAAGGACTCACACATCTGACTGCACACACTTACCAGTTAATCCTCTATCTCCCTTGGGTCCAATGGGTCCCAGATCACCTGGAAATCCTACTGTGCCCATAAAGCCGATGACACCTTGCTCACCCCTAGGACCTTTAATGCAAAATGACAAGGGGCATTATTGCATTTCAGTATAAATCAAGTGAGTGCAAAAGCCATGGTGATAAAGCTGCTGTAGCATTGAAGGCTCCCCTGCTTCCTGCCACAATCAGCATTTCCCATCCTTACCTTTTGGTCCAGGGAATCCAGGCAGGCCAGGTCTTCCTGATAATCCAGGATCACCTCTACTTCCTTTTGGGCCAATTTCTCCAGTCCTACCTGTTTCTCCACTTTCTCCTTTGCTTCCTGGTGGAGCAGGTATTCCAGGCTGCCCCTGTGGTCCTGGATAGCCTGGTTTAGAGGAGATTGTAATCTGTTTATACTTAACACCTGGGCACAGAGGAAAGTAACAGAACTATCTAACTGTATCCCATCAGGTTCTATTTCCTTAATATATGCAGGGGACAGATTTATTCAGCACTCTTGCTCCTGCTCTCAGGCTGGCAGCAGTGGCAGAGGAATTAGAGTATGAAGTTCCCACAAAACAGTGTTATCTCAAGCAAGATTTCAGCAGAAATAGAGTGCCTGCTGAGACACAGCCTTCAATGAACTATTCCTTCACCAGCAAATGCCCCACTTGCCTAGGTGCCTCCTTGCTTCATCCTAAATTATCCAAGTAGCCAGAGAGAAATCAGAGACCAGCAAGTATCTGACTCAGAGCCAAGGACTTACTGTTCTGTGTATCTTAGTGCTTCAGTTGAACATCTGGAACCAAATAAGTACTTCATGCTATCTTGGGAATTATGGGAACAGCTTCTTTTTCTAGAATTTCATATTGCCTGCAGCTAAACCTGGCAGGTTTCTCTTCAGTTACCTCTACTGCTTACAAGACATTTGGACCTTTTTTCTGAGGAGAGAATAACCCTTATTATGTAGGGTTTTGAGTGGGGCATCTCTTGTGCTGCCTTTTGAAGCTGGATCACATGAGGATATGCAAGATGTACGTGGCAAAGTAGGAGTGAGCCACACTTGTCTCACCATTTTGGCTGGGATATGGTGTTCCTGTTTGCACTCTCCTGACTGCTTGGAGAGTTGGAATCAGTATGCAGAGTCAGGCCAACTAACACCTCTTTCAACTTGGAAGCCTAGGCATTTTGTTGGTTTTCAGCTGGCTTGTCTAAGTTTTTGCTGAGTTTACACAAAATTTTCCATCCATCATATAAAGATGTTAGTGGAACAACTTCTGCTACAAGCTCCTCATAGTGGCACTGCAGTTTGGAATGATTGTGCAGTCCAGTAAGCAACAGGAATTTTTAAGAAGGAAGAGCTAATACTTTCCAGTGTAATTTAGCTTGCATGGTCATTTCACATAGGAGAATTTTGTAAATGATTAAGACAGTATTTAATAGACTTGCAAGTCTGCCACAGACCTCAGATTTTAGAGTAGGAGATTCGCATAGTGCTTCTGAAAGTTATCAAGAGAATTCTGGATTATTTAATCTGTTATTTGCATGAAGATCAAACCCATCCACCAGGACAACCTGGAGGAACTGCCTTTTGCTTTCAAGAGGTCTATCTCTATTATCTCATCTACCATGAGTTCTGTCCAACAATGTTAGTGTTGTATTTAATAGGGCTACTTTACTGAATCAAGACAGAAATAACAAAGACTGCTGTTGCATGAATTACCTGGCACTCCATCTAGACCTGGGGAGCCTTTATCACCAGGATATCCTGATATATTTGAAATCCCAGGAGGCCCTGGAAATCCTTGCTGCCCAGGAATACCAAAGGATCCTGGGACTCCTGAAGGGAAGAGAAGAAATAATTAATACTGCAAGGAAAATGCACAATTGCAATTAAAAGGACTCACCTTAGACTAAGGAGTGGGATTTTCAAAATAGAAAACACCTGCAGTTTCCACTGATTTGTGTTTTCTTTTTTTTGGTTTTCAGCTGGCTTGTCTTTTGATTTTTTTTTTTTTGATTTTTTTTTTGTTTTTTTTTTTTAAGAATCAAATACTAGTTCTCTGCCAAAGCTCTCTGGGTAGCTAATTACATTTCACTGTGTGCAATACTAATAATCTTGTGTCTTCTAGGTAAAATATTATTTCAAGATAGGACGTACTCAAAATATCCTAGGTATACTGAAGCAGGCAGGAAAGCAGCTTTGTTCTTCTGTGCCTGCAGGGTCAGGGCTGACACTTAGCATTATTTGGAGTGAGTTAAAACCAAAAGTTCAAATCCAAGAAGTTGTCTAGAGATGAAGAATTGTTAAGTGGTCAAAAATCTGCCCTACTAATAACAGATTATTCTTTTAAGTATATTGAAGTTGTTAGGAAGTTGACCTTCTTTTTATAATTATGACAAATAAACATGAATGAGGTAAGCTGTTTTTTTGAATGCTTGATAATAAATCTTTGAATAGTGTTTGAGATGGCACAGCATGTCAGTAACAATAAAGTGTAACACAAAAGAATATGAATGAGCCATTGAACCAAGCAGGCAAAGGCAGTAAAGTTTTATATCTCTGTCAGTCCTTAATCCTTTCAAAGCCAAATGTTGGAAAAATTTAAAAAACAAATGCACAAAAAACATGTGTAATTAGTTTGTTTGTTCACAGAATCCATCTTGTGGTTTCTTAATGGATGAAAACCAGGTGGTGACCCGTTCTGAGATGAGCACGGTCTGTTACAGCACAGAGGGTTGGAGCTTAGTCTGCACAAGGGATAGATGGCACCAGCAAAGCACTGGGTATGGGAACAGAGCCCCCGAGGTGCCAGCAGGACCATCACACATTGAGAGACAGTGAGGCTTTCAGGAGAAAGGTAAATATGGACAGGTTTGCAACAAAAAGAGGGATCATGCCTTTGTGTAAGCCGAACTTCATTAAAAATATTTGGGGAGCTGATGGCTGAGAGTAGCCTCTGGCATTGGCAGCTTGCTGAGCTCAGTGGCTGCTACAAAATGGGGAAGCACCCAGGCTGTGCAGCACTGGGGAATACACACTGCTGTTCCTGAGCAAGGGCTGGCTGAGCTGCAGCACAAACTGCAAACAGTGACCTTCCCAGCTTCAGGAGTTCACCTATTCAACTATCTACCCCATGGTGTATTCTGTGACATCTCTAACAATCACAGATGAAACAAGTAACAGGTGGATCCCATTCTCTGGAATACAGACCTGGAAAACCTCTCTCTCCCTTCTGGCCTGGAGGTCCTCGGCTGCCTTCTACTCTGCTTGGCTCTCCTGCTTCTCCTTTGTCACCCACTGTACCTGGGAAACCTGCAGAGCCGTACCCATCTGGACCTGTTGAGGTGTTCAGAATAAAGAGGAAAGCTGAAATGTTTCTGCATATAACAATGTATGCTAAAGTACATGTATAGAGCACGTGGATTTACAAAATACATGAGTCTGTAATGGCTCATTGGAAAAAAGATGATGAGAAAAAACGCCTTGAAGTTTTAATATTATCAGAGGAAATAAATAATGATTTGAAGTTGTATTCTAATCCACCTGTGGGGTAGCAGATAGTGTATGAGTTGTTTGCCAGAGCCCACAATAATGAAGCATATTCCAAAGCTTTGGAGGACACAGTTTAAAAAGTTGCATTACAAAGATCTCTCTGACCAAACTTGATGAGAACACAATGTAGTGTCTGTGAACATGCAGAGTAACAGCCTCACTTACCTGGTGATCCTGGTAAGCCCTTAGTGCCTGGTAAACCATGCAGTCCACTGATTCCTCTGAAGCCAGGCTGGCCTGTTTTAAAATTATATTAATGATTATCATAATCTTTTCTATTAGTCTCTATATATTCCTGGGCAAAAAAAAAAAAATCAAATGCTTGAATAAATGCTATTCTAAGTTAAAATATGGTGTATTATATGCAAATGAACTAATTACCATAAGTTTATTATGAAATACGCTACGCTATGGTTTTGTGATTGGCAAATTTTGTTATTATCCAATAAACTCATTACTCCAGAGATATTTTTTAAAATATCTCTGATCCATCTGCCAGCATGTCATTAGTTCCAGTCTTGCTGCCATAGTTTTTTTAATACCCTTTTAGTTTTCCAAAATCCTCAAGCCAAGACAATTATGACATAATTGTACACTCTAAATGTGGTTATAATAAAGCTGTCTTCAGGAGCAATTTATTCTGTGTCATTTAAAAAACCCAAAAAAACTCAAAAAATTTCTGATAGCTATCGTTACTATTGTTACAGGTAAAATTTATTCCATCTGTTTGTACCTCTCAAAGTGGTAAGTATGATGTTAAAGCTAGACAATGGCCAGAGCTCTGGAGGACTATTCAGTCTTAGAAAAATGTCTGTCTGTCTCTCTTTACTATCTAAAAAGGCAGTCTTCATAACTGTATTAGCTTAGCTTTGAGGCAGATTCAGATAGAAGAATCTTACTAAAAGCAGGATGATTTCTGGCTGAAGGGTAGAAAAAAACCTGCTAACTTAATATATTAAGGACTTAAGTGGCAACCATTGAGGTTCTGTGTCCTGCAATACAAACAGCTTCATTTTAAACTATCACCTGCATTTTGATAGCACAATTCTGTCTAAGCCATAAGTCATTTATTCTTGAAACCAGATATTGAATCAGTTAACAGTTTTTGGTGATGATACAGGACAAATATGTTGCTTGCTATCTAATGCCACATTATAATATTCTCATATTGTATATTACTACCCTTGCTGCATGTTTAATAAATTTTTATTGTTTTTTTTCTTCCTAGCTGTCAGGAAAAATGTTTCTTGAAAACTGCAACTAGGAAAAAACTTTCCTAGTTAAAGAGGTCATCAACAGTAAAAATAAGCTGCAAAGACAGCAGAAGCCATAAATCAGCAACCACGTCTCTTTGTTAATGCACCTGGACTTTGTGAGGAGCAAATATTTTAGTACAGGAAACTCTGCCAGTCTGAAATGCAAAAACCCCCTTTTTTCTTCTTCAGCCCAAAAGAACATTTGCAAGTGCTCTCACAGAAATGATTGAATAGCTGAAGCTGTACAAATACCTGCTTGTCCTGGTAAGCCAGGCCAGCCAGGAGCTCCCTTTTGACCCGTAAGTCCAGGAGTCCCAGGGTTTCCTTGCTGTCCCGGGGGGCCAACCAGTCCTGGCAAACCTGTGTGACAACAGTGAATCATTGCTCATGAGCATCCTTCAAACCAACAGCCAAAACATGGACTTGTGCTACTTTCATTCTCCCAGGCTGCAAAATGAAGACCTTCCCTTCCTAAAGTCATTGTGTGACACTGCACTGCTCATCCAAGTGGAAGAAAACTAAAGAGAGCACAGGTAGGAGAGACAAAGTATAAAAGAACAACTCATTACAAACTTCAGGTTTCTGACAACCTCAGAAAGACAGTGAGCTCCTCCTATTAAAATGATAACTTGACTTCTATTGCTAGTTACAAGTGATTTCATTTCTGTGCATGTCACTTTCCTCTTCTGCTGCACTTGTTTTGCCTTTCCCACTGAGAAGCTGATCAGACAAGAAATGTTTCCCAGTGAGGCACCTGTTGAAGCTCTTCCAGCCTTGGCTGGAGTTTCTAAGTCCTCTAATGAGAAGAAGTGTGGAGCAACTGTTCTGAAAGAGCATTTCCATGATCCTCCTGCAATAGGATGTGTTCTTAAGCCCCGAGTGTGTGATCCAGCCACAGCTGAACCTGATTTGGCTTCTCTTGTACAGATGGCCCATGAGCCTGGCTCAAAGGCTCTGTAGCTGTGTCCTGGGGGATACTGACTTCATTCATGGCAGAAAAGGTCATTGAAAAGCCTACTCCTTGTAGTACTGAGACATTAGAATACATGAGTGTGCCAGCAATACAACACTTTGACTGGACATGGTTGCTATAGAAAAGGAAAAACTGTTATAAAGTAGAGTTAGGTTTTTGCAATTTCCTTTTAACTTCTGCTGTGAGTTCCACATCCTTGTCACTGCTCCTCACCAATTTACAGAATGATGAACATATTAAAAACTTAATTACTTTCTTTTGATGGAAAGAGTATTTTTCTTTTTCCTTTTAAACAATGTTATTCTTTGGAGTGTTAAAAAGAATATTTTACCTTCCTGTCCCAGAGAGCCAGGGACACCCTGTATGCCCTTGAGACCTTCAATGCCAGGGAAACCAGGATCACCACCTTCTCCTTTTGGTCCCACACCTCCTCTTATGCCTAGAAAACCACAAAACCAGCATAGTCTTTTAATTCTAATATTCTTTTAAGCAAACAAGCATAACATGAACTTAGCTAATGAATGGATCCTGGTCTTGCCTCATAAAGACATTCTTCTAATCAGGGTGCTTACATAAACTGGAAGCATGAATAGTCCTCTGGCCAAATGATCATTAAACGTGTTTTGAAAAGTGCTCCCCAAATTATGTAGAATATGACACTGATGTTCAAGTGTGCTGCATGTACAGGGAAATTTAATATATTACCTAACAAATCAATCCAAAATCTCCAAGACTTTGCTATCCCACCTTCTATAATCATGGCTTGATAATGCTCCTTTTGTCATCAACAGAAAACAAATTATATAGAAATGTTTACTGGAATTGCCAGAAATGATGTTTACTGCTATAATGGTTCTCTCAGTTGAAGAGGTAAATGTAGCACATATTAATTTCAATAAAGAAAATATGAACCTCTCCAGGAGCTGTCATGAGAGCACAAGTTCAAGAGCCATCAAAAGCCATAGAAAGCTCCCCCTCCCTTCCTCTGGGAACTCTGGTATGTGAAAAGAAATACAGAAATTCAGAGAACAACTGTGAAATTAATACCTGTTAAGCCTGGCACACCAACTTCCCCTTTAAGGCCTGGCATTCCTGGTAAGTTTATAGTATCTCCCCGATCACCTATTTCAAACAAAAATGAACACACGAGTGGTAAGGCTTTACTTTAAACAGTACTTCCTGTTGTTTCAAAGGAATTGCAACTTCAGAGGCAAAATTCTGCAACTGGTATCTTTGTAGAATAAATGAGAAGTAAATTAAAGACAGCAAAAAAGTTTCTGGAACAGCCTCCCTCCTTGCCAAAGGATTTATCCATGGACAGCACATGTTGCATGAAATTAACAGTATTAACCTTTTCAGAGTCTTCCACACCTACAATATCATTCTGTAAGATTGCAGAAAGACTCTTTGAGATTGAAGACACACTGAGACCCCTCAAAACTTATTGTCAAATATTTGATGGGTGATGAATATAGAGACTGCTCAGATGAGAAAACAAACTTACCTATTTCTCCATGTGAGCCAGGAGTACCAAAACCACCTGAAATTCCTGGAATGCCCTTTTCTCCCTATCATATGATTGAAAACAGGCATCAGTTAGTGAAGATGACGATTATTCAACCTTCCAAGCAGCTGACTTTGGAAATAATAAAAAAAGGCTATTAAAAGTACCACTTTTGAGTTTCTGTAGTACTTTATAGAGTAACTTGGCAGCAGTCAGTTAATCTAAATCAGTACTAACCAAGGGACAAGTTATGTTTGCAAAGGCTTAAGTTTAAAATTGAGGACATCCCATTATGCATATATAGCAGTGAGTCCTTGTGCTGGTTTTGGCTGGGGTGGAGGTTTATTTTTTTTCATAGCAGCCAGTACAGGATTGTGTTTTGGATTTATGCTGGAAACACTGTTGATAACACAGGGATGTTTTCATTTCTACTCAACTGCACTTACACCATATCAGGACATTTTTTGCTTGTCCCCCCACCCTGCCAGTGAGCAGGCTGGGGCTGAGCAAGGATTTGGGAGGAGACTCAGCTGGGACAGCTGATCCCAACTGACCCAATGGATATCCCACACTCTATGGCCTCATGCTCAACATATAAAGCAGGGGGGACGATGGACTGGGGGGTAACAATACCTGGGGATTGGCTGGGCATCAGCCAGTTGGTAGTGGGCAATAGTTTTCATTTGTTGTCTTTCTTGAGTTTTATTTATCTATAATGGTATTAATATTATTATTATTATTATTATTATTATTATTATTATTATTATTATTACAATTACAATTATTATTTATTGTTATTATAGTTTATTTCAATTATAAAACTGTTCTTATCTACAAGTTCTCTCTCTTTTACCCTTTCAATTCTCTTCTCCCCATCCTGCTGGGGATGTGTGGGGGAGCAAGAGACTAGGTGGGGCTTAGATTTTGGATAAGGTTAAACCGTAACAGACCTGCAGTCCTTGGTTAAAAAAAAAATCTTACTGAAACCTAAAGGCAAAGAGAACCTGAGAAAGGAACATCGTTTTTGTCTCTCTTAAATAAATGATGTCTATGAGTCCACTGTCAGGCCTTTTCTAAGCATTTATTTCTTCCAGTGTAACTTATTTTGCAGCCAGAGTGAATGACAATGAATTACACTCTAGAAGCTGAGATTCTTAGGCTCTTTTACTGTTAGGTAAGTGACAGTGAGTAACTTTTGGCAGTGATACCATTAAGTCCTGGGACAAAGAGAAAAGTAAGCCCAACACTGAGAATAATTTTTACCAGCAGCTGTGGCAACAGGATCAAAGATCTAGAAGGAACCATCTGGGTCCTCACTGGCAAAATGCTGGCATATGAAATTTGGATGTCTCACAATGAGACAAGAAATTACTCTGCTTAATGAATGTTGGAGGGACCAAGCAAAAGTATTTGATCTATTCATTCAATGCTTGTGGCACTTTTATCTTTGCACTGCTGTTCGGCAAAATTTCAAAGGGTGAATGCCACTTCCTGAGAAGCTGAATGCCAGCACAAGGACACCCTTATTCCCTCATGTGCATGAACTCACTCTGACTCCTGTGGTGCCAGGGAAGCCTCTGATGCCAGGAGAACCAGCAGGACCAGGATACCCTTTCACACCTGTCAGCCCTTTCGCGCCGATGTCTCCTTTCACACCAGCCACGTAGCTGGGATGCCCAGGGGACCCTGGGGTTCCTGTCTTTCCAGGAAGGCCAGGCATTCCCTTACTACCTGCAGGCAGGGAAGAAGAAATATAAATAAGGGAAGACTGACATGTAAGCTTGTGTGTAAGAAGTTTTCCTGCTACTGGCCTTCTTGAAACATGGCACCACAATGTGCTGTACAAGGCAACACACACACACACACACACACACAATCATCACTCAAAGCTTTCCTTGGGGGCGACTCTGTGAAATGCATCCAGGAGCTCAGTTTCTGCTGCCAGAGACCTTGCTGGGGAGGCTGCAGCCAAGTGGTACAATGAGCAGGGAATATTTAATATGATAGCTGAGAAAAAGCACTAAATTATACTTCTGAATGTACTTGCCCTGTTTTACTATGACCACTGACCTTTTAAGCCAAAGAATCCCTTTGTGCCCCTTTCTCCAACATCTCCTTTTTCACCTTTAACTTCCATCATCATGCTGGGCATGAGCTTTGGAGGGTCTCCTGGGGGGCCTTGATCCCCACGGTCACCTAAAGGGTAGAAACACCCAACCATGTTACAAAATGCTACTCAGCAGCACAGTCGAAAAAAGTGAACAGAAGAGTGAATTAGGAAAAAGGAATGACCTTTCACAAACTACAGAAAATCCACTTGCATGAAAAGTAACCTGTGTCAATACAACATGGCAGTGGAAGAGTCACGCTTAAGAAAACATGAAGACTGAGTTAAATGGCTGCACATACAGCCCTGGGAGTTGGACCCAGCCTCCTCTGTGATAGATAATTTATCTCTCAGCAGATTAGTTAGGAATCATGTGTTTATAAAAAAAGCCCCAAAATCATGGTTTATAAAAAACCCCAAAAAGCACATTGGAGAAAGCATAGAAAAGTAATTTAGTTCTAGTGAAAAGGAAATTCACAGTCAAAAAGCCTTGGTCAAAAGTAAGTGTTTGGATTTGTTACCAGTTATAGTGTTCATTTTCTTGACTTTATGGTTACTGGTGATATCAGCAAATAATGTCCATAAGAAGGGATCCATATAGACTCCATGAGTGTCTTTAGTTCTTTGTGGGGTGCAGAGACAGGCCAGTAACCCAGACTTGTCTCCCATCACTGTCTTATGTTTCTTTGCCAAGAAGTGTATTTGCACTTCTCTTCACAGGGGCTGCTTTCACACTTGTCTTTTGCTGAGACTGTTGCTGGGATCACTGTTCTGCAACCTCTGAACTGCAGACACTTTTTAAAAAAAAGACCAATCTCAGGGTCCCTAGAAAGAACATTTTGGCCTTGCAGCAAAGCATTTATTTAAAGATAATTGTGTGCAATCAAAAAGAGGACGGAGTTACAGTTTTCATTTCACCAACAATAATACCAGCTGAATGTTTGTAACTTTTAAGTTTTTAATAATGTTTGTGACTTTTAACTACTTAATTTTAGCTACTTAATTGCCTGTTTTTCTGAATATTCAACTATCTTTGCTGTGCAATTGGAGAAAAATCTAAATATTCTCCCCCAAACATCTTACGTTTCCTGGGAAAATGCTCTCTTGACTTCTGCACATGTCCAGGTGCCACTATTTGGGTTCAGATGAGTAATAAGATGTTTGTCTCCAGCCTTAGGTGTATAAAGAACTAACCTTTCCCTGAGTCTAAAATCCAGACCTCTTGGCAAGAGGCCCATGTGTGAAATTGGTGGAGGAATGTCTGAACTAAATTTAACATGTGAAAAATGTGTCTTCTTTATCTTTGTGTCCTTGTAAAATAGTTCTGCAGATGTGAAGAGCAAACACATCCATGAGCAAACCACCCATAAGCAAATACCTTTGAAGCCACGTGCACCCTGAGAGCCTTTATCTCCCCGAGCCCCAAGTGGGCCAAATTCTCCTTTGATTCCTTTGATGCCTGGTCTTCCTTTTAGGCCTGTCATGCCTTTGAAACCATCAATGCCAGGTGAACCTCTCAAGCCTTTAAGAAAGAAGGGGAAGAGAACTGTTACTTCACTCAGATTTCTGCAAACTAAGTAAATATGAACCAGCAACACATGACTAAAATGGTAGGAAAACTTCAGTGCAGCAGTACCTATTTTTTGGGTGCCTTGATGCCTACAGCAATCTGAGGGTCTGGAGCAGGCACCCAAGCTCTCTGAGAGGCAGTAGAGCTCCTGATGTAGTGTGCTCTCAGGAATACACAAACCTGCCTCAAGTGGCCAAGAAGGGGTGTTGTGGAGATGACCAGAACTTACTGCACTCTTCTGAGAGATCAGGTCCAACCCCTCTCCTAGAGAGGAGCTTGAGATATGTACCTAGTCACACATAAGGTTTGTAGGCAGCTTGGTCTACATGTAGAGATACAAATCATGGGTCTAGGACTGGCTGGTCCTTTCTCACCAAAAATTCCCCTACTCCTCTTTTCTAATCAAGAGAATGCTGTTTTCCATGGGTAATATAAACAGATCATAATTTCTCTCAAAGGAGAGCTGATCAATACTTCACAGTCTTGTCCTGTCTTTGCAACTGATGAAATTGCAACATGCAACATGCATTTTTAAGCATGCTTTGTGCTCAGCTTGGCTTCATATGGAGTTGAACCCTGTTGAAACTCCCTGTGTAGTGTAGGCAATGTGCATTACACATATGTGTTTTCTCATGGCTGGTAAGTGAGAATCTCGCCTCAACATAACATTAGTATCCTAAAGTCACCATTGGGGTCTTGTGCCTGGCATTGCTCAGTTCACAGCTCCCAGCTTTAAAAAACTTTTAAGCCAATGTTTGGAGAAACATCTCTTAAATTTCACTGAGGACCAATGGGACTAGGATGAGGGTAAGACTTTTAGAGAGAAAACAGTAAATACTGTGTATTTTTTAAAATGAGAAATTAAACAGCCATTGCTCTTCTAAATAGGACTGCATATCACAAGCTAGCACTGTGCCAAGCCCAACACAGGGGAAAACAGGCAGTGATTTTGGAATATATTAGTCACATGATCCTAATTCTACTGTTTTAAATAGAGGGAGACCAGCAGAGAATATGTCTGGTTCATGTCTGCACAGAAGAGCTTTAATCAACTACTGTTCTCAAAGCAGCAGTCCAGAGCTCACCTTTATCTCCTGGAAAGCC
This sequence comes from Peucedramus taeniatus, assembly GCA_013400575.1. Lineage (NCBI taxonomy): Eukaryota > Metazoa > Chordata > Aves > Passeriformes > Fringillidae > Peucedramus > Peucedramus taeniatus. Next base: position 73,712 of record WBNO01026216.1, on the reverse strand, counting down.
ATCCATTCCACTTATGCCAGGGGGACCAGTCACACCACGTATACCCGGCAGTCCCGTCTGACCCATGTCACCTTTGTCACCAGACAGACCCTTCAGGCCCACGGGGCCAGGAAAACCTTGCTCACCATCTTCTCCCCTAGCACCAGGTGGACCTGTCATGTAAATGTGAGAACAAGGAGAGTAGAAAAGGTTTGGACATAGATGATGATTTCATACAAGAGGGGAAAAACTGCTGTCCTACCAACTTCATATTGAAGGGGGGAAATCAGGATTTTTTTCATCAAAGAATTGCAGAAATGATTGTAAAGATAAAGCAGCTCATCAATGTAAACCAGCCTCGTGATCAGTTTGGTTCCACATCCACTTGCAACAGGACCTTCCCCTCCTCTTTAATTTAAGAATTAAGCCCCTTTCCCATAAGCCTACCCTCATTTGGTGGCTTCCTTTTTCCAGTCTTCCAGCAGCCAGCTCTGACCTGACTTGGTAGGGGGCTACAGAAAGAAAAGCAGCAGCTCTGCTTGTGAAGATCATCGCCAAGCATAAACTGTCTGCTGTGGAAACCTTACAGTTGCCCTGTTACAGAGGACTAGCAAGAGGAATGACACAGGACTGGGTTACTTCCTCACCAAGAGGTCCTTGAGAGCCAGGCCCACCATCTGGCCCACGGTTTCCTGGTGGACCTGGGAATCCATGTGTTCCTGGTGTTCCTGGTAATCCCATCAAACCAGGGAGACCTTGTGGCCCTGGATCTCCTTTGGATCCTGGCAAACCTGGGCTGCCATCCATTCCTAAAAGACCAAAATTACGCATTAGAGAGCATCATATGTAGAGAACATGTATTTATATATTTCCTCTGTGTACACCCTAGGCTTCCAGGGTGCATTTTTCCTTTGAAAATTCAGTGAGAACAGGAAAAGCAAATTAAAGGACTGGTCTTTAGATTTAAAATAATGGATGTTACCAGCAATTATCTCAATATTTGTATCAGATAGGTTGATTGACTCTTTCAAATGAATGGTAACGATTTGGCACCACATGGATATACATGCATGTCTCTTTCAGTTTTAATCCAAATCTTTCTATTTTAATCCAAATAATTCTGTTATTCCTCATCTCCCTGTCACATATATCTTAGTAAGAACTGAATCAAGCAGCTGACTGAACCACTAAAATAATGCCATGTATATTTTCTAAAATTTTATAGGCAGGAAAAGTAGCATTTAAGGCAGATGGTGGGATCTGTGTTATTGTTTAGAAATTTTCACATAAGGTCATTACAAGGCATTTCTGTAAGACTGATACAAATTCCTAAGCAAAAAAGCCCTAATTTTGACTTCATGCACTGGGTGAAAAATTATGACTCTACCATAAACAAGTAAAGAGGATTTTAAGTTTTAAAAGATAATGCCTGCTTTTATTTCAGCTTGGAGAAGCAGCAGCAGCATACAAATAGTATATGGCATTTAAAATCCAGGTCAAGTGGATCTCCTTCTCTTTCTTCAGGTTTTACATCAGTGTAGGTTCATTGGCTTGATTGTAGTTAAATGAGCTTTATAACTGTGGTCATTTAAAGTGGGTTTTCTCAACAACAGCATACAGGCTTTAGTTTGCTATTCTGAACGAAATGGCAAAGGTGGTATAAAGGAATCCCTAGTAATTTCATGTAAAATTAAAAAAAAATCATACTTGTAGAAAAATTCGCATGCTATCTGGAGCCATTCTGTCAGAATTGTAAAATAAATCAGGAACAGACAAACTAGTAATGCTTTTTGTTTTCACTGTATTTTTTACTATTGAAAACTTAGTTCTACAAAAATGCTTACAAAGAGGGTGAAAAGTCACACCAGCTTTTTTATTTTCAAACAAAATTGGATTTTGTCCCCTTTTCAGAGGTGTTAGTGATGTTTTCTGCCTTTTCTCAACTTGTTAAGGACCCACAGAGCTGCTTTCATCCCTTTTCTTCACTCTGGGACTCTACTGCAGGTGAAACCAGCTCTCCTTACTTCAAATAACTCTGAGAAGATTATGCTCTTCTTTATTTTTTATCAATAATCATGAGAAGGATATCCAAAACTTGTTCCTGTGATAAACATTGATTTGAGCTAGTCATACAATTACTACTCCTTTCTCAGTTCCATACAGGGGAAGGGGGTAATCAGCAGTCCAAAATTTAATTATGGGTCCAAATGCAATTGAAACTGTGTAGCAGGGTATGCTAAATTCACACATGTGCTTTTGGAAGTCCTTCACAGAGTTCAGAGAGTGAAAAAAACAGATTTTGTAGAGTAACTCTGTTTTCTGCAGGGATTTTAGGGTATTTTTTATGGTCCGTGAAATGAACTAAAATGAACTAAAATGAACATCCTGCAGTTATAAATAGGTGTACAATATTATCTTTTTCTTATTTGTGAGTGCCCAAAGACTGACAAGGTAAAATAGCTTATTAGCAGTTACCTAACTCTATGTCCTCTTAGCTAAAATTTACAAATTCAGCACTACTGCAACGTGCTGATCAGCAAAGCCATGCAATACCCAGACATTTTTGGTGTGGGAAAAATCTCAGTATTATTGCTGTAAGTAAGTGAAAAGTCAGGATAATAGTGACACCACCATTCCCTTAACCACAGTGAAAAAAATTAGCAGTACATCTGAAAGCGACAAAGATGAGCAAAGTCTGGTTCTCTGCTATCCTACTGTAGTTGATTTCATGTAGTGCAGTGTGAAGGACAGCTGAACATAAGTAATGGATCTGCAGAAAGTGTTCAGAGGAGCCAGAAAAAGAAGTGGAAACAATGGGAGATCATCAGGCACTGGGAATTGATAGTGAGGCCATCAGCACCTCTGACGCACCCTAACGTGGTCTCTTCCTATTCTCACATCCCTACAATTTGGCTGCATTTGTATCACACTCTTAGGCAAACCTCTCTTTATTTAAAGAAGCTGTTACCTCTAGTTCCTGGTACTCCCTGATCTCCTGGTGCTCCTTTCAGCCCTGGGAAGCCGGGGAGGCCGACGTCCCCTCGGGAACCTGCTGCTGCTCCAAAGACGTCACCAGGAAGGCCCTTGGGTCCTGGTGTTCCTGGAGCTCCGGATTTTCCTGTAAGGCCTGGGTGTCCCTGCAGTCCAGGTAGCCCATTTGGGCCTCTGTCTCCCCTGGGTCCAGTAAAACCTATAAATAAAACAGGGACTAATCATCACAGACTTCACTACAAATGTTGGAGTTCAAATCCTAAATATACCAACATTATGTTCCCATTACCACAAATGACAAGGGAAAGGCTTCTTTTGGACTGGAAAACTGGAGCTGGACTCAAAGTTAAGCCCAAGCATAAAGATAGCATGGAAAACTGCAGAGAATTGCTCCCTGTGGCCAGGGAGCCAAATGGGAGCCCTAATTTAGCAATCAGAGCACTCTGTGGAGGTTACCAGGGGAGATAGAGGTTCATGGTCCTGCCCTATGCTGCACAGAGCCATGTCTTATGATGCATCCCTTGCCTGCTGACCAGGACATGCACCAGCTCTTCTTTTGCTTTCTCTGTTGCTACTACAGATGTTGCAGATGAGTCCAGAGAACACTGTCAGGCCATGTGCTGCCTGTGGGCAAAGCACCACCCGGCACTGGATTTGAGAAAGTTTGCAGCACTTCACAGTCTGTGAGAATTTAGGGCTTTGAAATCAGATATCTCAAAAAAAACTTCTAGAGAGCTCATAAATTAAGTTGCATTAATGGCTTCTGTAATGGGGTATGGAAAAAACCCCAAACAACTCAGTACCCATTTCTCTGACCAAATAAACTTGGTCAGCCATAGGGAAGTGGTAGTTTCTGGAGGTAATTCCTGTAATTCTCGCTGGACTGAATGATGATTCGTGAACATAAACACCCACTGCAGCTTATATGTGCATGCCAGTGTGTGAATCGTGTGCAGTGGCACACACAGGCTCATTTATGCTGATGTTGAAAAGAATTAAATGGAAGAAGAAAATAATACTATTATTTACTTCCTTTCTTCATCACCATTATGAGTATAATGCACTTGGAATCCAAAATATCTTATTATTGAATTTCTTTATGAGAATTTTATGAATGTTTACCACCACATTTATAATTTTGAACAATAAAGCAGATTTTAAAAGGTTGGCATCTATGAAATTTTTCATCATTATGGAAGTTGCAAGAAATACTTCTGGATTTGAAAAGTAATATTTTTGTCTAATGGCTTATTGATTCAAAGTAGAAAGGAAGATAAGTGAAAATGAACCTGAATCAGGTATTTGTGTTTAAGTGACTGCAGTAAAAAGGTCAAAAGTCTATAAAGAATGACTAATTATTTCAAGATACCTGGAGGACCTGGGAATCCTTCCCGACCTGGATCACCTCGTGTACCATTTAGCCCTGGGAAACCCATTGGACCTGGATCACCTGGGAATCCTCTTGCACCTTTTGCACCTAAATTATATAAAAGAAAGTACAAAAGTGTGATCTAAACAAACAAAACAGAAATGTGCATATAATGTAAAAAAAGGTAGTAGTAAGTATCATCATGATGTGTTTCTGGATGCAAAGATGAAACCTTAAAAAGAAATTAATGGGGCTGTACAGTAGCTCTTTAGAAGTATTCAAGATCCCAAAACATGGACCAAAAATCTAGGTTAACTGCTTTTACAAACATGGATTAACTTGACTTAAAGACTAATGATATGGAGACTACTAGGGTAAAGATAATTAGTTTCACAGACTTTTGGAGCTTTTCAATATTTTGTAAGTTAAGGCTTTTAGATTAAGGTCAAAAGACAATGTCAAAAAAGAATGTTCACAGAAATGGGTACAGATGAGATGCTGTAGGAGTAAAAAAAAATTTCCGTTCCCTGCTAAACTGATCACAGAACAACAGCAGACTGGTTTAGATAACAGAGAAGCAGAAATGTAAGGCTAAAGGTTAGATCTAATAATCCTTCAAAATGAATACAAATTAACTAGCCTACTTACTATATTTGTAACATTACAGGTCTAGAGATTCCCTAGTAAAAGAAAGAATGTGCCCTGAAAAAAAAAAACCACCAGGATGTGCCAGTTCTTCAGGCACTGACCTCTTGTTCATATTGATTTTTCTCCTTACAGGTAAAATGATACCTCCTTTCCTTGTGATACAGTATTTGACATTTTAGTAAGGGCAAATATTACTGGTTTTTAACTTCTCAAAACCTGCAAGCATTTTGTAGGATTCCTTTGCTATGTTTCAAAAATGATTTTTTTTTTCCATGCAACAGTTTTATTACATGAGTCTTGTTAATTCACTGTATTACAAGATCAAGATTTGATGGTAAAGTTCTTTGAAAATAATTCCTGGGAAATGCTTTGTTCCACTACGCTCCCCAGCACTTTGAACTTTATAAGTTCCCAGCTCAGGCTTGAAGGTCAACATGCTTTAACATTTAAAATGTTGTTGCTTAGCATCACCATGAATTACAACTCATTTATTCATTACTGAAAGCAAGTTTCTCTCCATCCCTAAATATGAAAAAGCAAGGAAAATATCACTTGGATTTTGATACTTTTTTCCACTTTAGTTTTCTGAAATTTAGATTATTTAACCATGATTATGTGTAGTTTTAACTATCATTTGTGAAGGGGAGTAGGAAACATTTAAAAATATGAGAAATAAGGTGTGCATAACCAGCCAATGCAGTGTGCAAAATATGTCACAGGGCTGTACAGGACTCTTCAGTGCTGTACAGGATTATTTTTTCTCTGCCTTATATGAAAAGTAACTTCTCAGAAAGAAATCAAAAGGAAAATCTTAGGCTTTCAGGTCTCAGTGAAAAACTCCAATGGGCCTCTTACCCAAATGGTATCTTGGTCTTGTTTCCCATCTGCAATAACTGACTTTCATTAATTCTGTTCAGTATTGCACTAATTAAAAAGCCATGTGAGAAAAAGAAGGTGCAGAGGGAGAATACATCCACCGCTTACTACATATTTCAAGTAACTCAATATGTGATGTTAGCTGGTGATAACATGTTGTGCCAAACAGCAGCATGAAAAAAGTTTTTATTTTGGACAATGTAATGTTTGGTTTGCAAATATTTCAGTTGTTTGAGACAGAAAACAGCTTAAAAAATTTATTCAACAGCAATTGTGTAGATCATGAGACTCCTGGATTACCAAAAGGTAACTCAGGGTGGTCTGCATGTGTTGCCAGGAATTTCAAAGGAACACAAGGACATGAGGGTGGCAGACTATGAAGCCAGCTCCTTGCTTGATACACTCTGTGCCATTAGCACCTGGGACACTGAGAGACTTGATGGTCTGCAGAGGAGCTCCACGCCGGCTGAAGAGAAGGTGGGAAATCTTGTGGACAATCCACAACACTCCGGGCAGACAATGAAAAGGCTATAAAGGAGGTGCTGGTGCTTTTGTGTTGATCTGGTGAATGTGGGTAGGAATGATGCTCCAGACAACTCAATTGACACAATTATGGCAAAAAAAAAGCTGTGAAAATGTGTTCTTTTCCTCCCAGGCGTCTGGTTCCAGAACTACCTTGGATTGAAAGGCAGCTACAAACACAGTCCTGCACTGGGCTCTGCAAGGGGCTCTTCCCAGGTTTTGGAGAGAGAGGATGAAAAACAAGTATTTAAAAAAAAATCTTAAAATTACTAAAGCACGTAAGCTAACATAGGCAGAGAAAGATCTGTTAAAGAGCTAACCAAGAATACAAAATGTAAAACACATAAAACAGCATCATTTGTGTTACAGCAGTCTTACAGCTGGGAGTTGAATCTGACTGTACTAACTGAAAGAAAAATCTTCAAGCTCATATGAATGAAAGAATAAACAAATAATATTCAGAAAAAAACCTAAAAATATTGCAAAGAAAACAAGAAGCTGTGATCCTAGTAACAAACTTAGGCACTAGGACTAAAGAAGCACAGGTAATCCTTCAACAGAGATAAAATTTTTTGTTTTAAGATCCATTAGTCTCTGATAAATCAATTAATCAATCCATGTATGTCACAATAAACCTTGTGCTGAAAAAAAGAGCTTGACCTTAAAATTTATACTCCAAATCTCTAAACTTGGCTAAAGCACAGAGGCACAGAAACATATGCATCAAGAATTTTACATTTCCCAAAATCTGAAGGACCCAGCTATGTTTTTTATCAGTGTCTTTACAGCTGGTGATGAGAAGAATTTATTGAAAAACAGTTTTATTATTTAGGCTGGGAGTACATAAGTTTATAGGAACTATGAGTGCTGGTCAGACATTCCCTCTTCAAGGTCAGTCATTATGATCACCCAGCACACCTTGCCCATGTCTCTCAATTCCATCTCACACAGTCCCTCAGGCTCTGTCCTCACCTCCTCTTCCTCTTGGAAGGAGATTTGTCACTGTTGAGTCAGGAACGGGGGTGGGGTGGCATATAGACTCCAGGTCTCTTCAGAGGTCTAATCCAAGTTTATTAGAAACCCATTTTTTTATACACGTTCCAATACAGGCAGACCTGATTGGTCATTTAATCAATAACCCGTCACACCATTGGCTAATTAAGAAGACACCCTTTGGTAAACATCTTGTGAGAAAACCACTGTCCAAAACAGCAGCTTCAAGATTGTTTTAATTCTTTCTTTCAGCCTTCTCAAAACTTCCCAGAACAATTCCTGGGAAAGTTTATCTGGCTTCTCTCTCTCTGACTAAACTGTCGCATCCACAGGTCCCCCTTTTTGTTTAAAGGAGGAGGCGGAGTTTATAATCCCCTGACGGGCCCTTTGCAGGAAGGAGAACAAACACAGCTCAGAGGTGGGGAACCCTCAGTGCTGGGGAGGCCCAGGATGACCAGATGGCCCCTCTGGGCTAGGAGGGACCAGCTCTGCAAGGAGGGTGTGCAGGGCTACAGACAGAACAGCTGTGTTGTGTCACACAGCCTGGCCCAGACACTGAGCTGCATCACAGACTTTGGGCTCTCACCTGCTGAATGCACTCTGTACATCACCTGAGGAGGAACAGTGAGAAGGATCTGTCACAGTCCTCCACTGAAGCCTTTTATCACCCTGCTCTCAGAGGACAGGATTTGCCCTTTGAGGTGTGCAATCAGCTCTGGGAGACCTCAGTACACTCTCTAGCACTAAACCTGTAGACTCTGTATGCTCCTACTTGCATGTGGAGAATAGTAAATGGGCTGTCCTCTCTGCCTTCTGCTTTGTAGCTGACACTCATTAGCAAAGGCAGGCTTAGTTCAGGAATGGTGGAGTCACCTGGGCTGCACACTGCTTAGATCCCACTGGCAGGGGCAGGTTAATGCTGTATTCCAAAGTAATTTCTAAAACTTGCTGTCTGCTAAGGCTCAGTTATAAATGATATGGCAAGATACCCTTCAAATGTAGTCAGAAACACAATATGGGTAAAGGCAAAATATTACCTGTGGCTCCTGGCACTCCTGGCTTTCCTTGGGATCCCTTTGGTGGCCTTACACAGCCTGCACCTGCAAACAAAAAACCAAGTTAGTCACACTATTTGTGCTCCTACACTGTCTCTCCATGTCTCTGGGCCTGCAGTTGAGACAATTTCATTAAAGCAGGTGAAGGAAATTACCAAGTAAACTCCCTAATTTGAAAATAAATTTTATTCTCCATTGAAAAAGAAATTAGCTACATGTGGCATTTTCAGGGGAGCACTGCTCTTCTGCCTATTTTACAGGGGTTATGGTGGCAGGTCCAGCTGGACCAGCATGGGAAGGATAGTCCAGCCAACTGTATTTTTCAGAACAAGAGAAATATTTTGCTTCTCTATGGGTGGTTTATACTTGTGAAACAATCAAGTTAATTTTTGTAAAAATCTAAGGGTTTTTTCTTACATGTCACATTGCACTGAAAATCTTCACTCAAAGTTCTTCTTTAAAAAAAGTTGCTAAAATTTTCTTGGGCACCTAATTTCTGGTACTGTTTTTATAGATTGCACAGTAACCATACAATAAACACTCAGAATTCACAAAATCACAGAATCACTAGGTTGGAAGAGACCTTAAAGATCATCGAGTCCAACCCATGCCAACACCTAATATTGAGGTGTTAGGACACCTCAACTAAACCATGGCACTGAGTGCCATATCCAGTCTTAAACACATCCAGGGATGGTGACTCCACCACCTCCCCAGACAGACAATTCCAATATTTGATCACTCTTTCCATAAAAACGTTTTCCTAACATCCAACCTGCATTTCCCTTGGTGCAGCTTAAGGCTGTGTCCTCTGGTTCTGTCAGTTGCTGCCTGGAAAAAGAGACCAACCCCCACCTGACCACAAAGGAGTGATAAGGTCATTCCTGAGTCTCCTTTTCTCCAGGCTAAATAACCCCAGCTCCCTCAGTCGTTCCTCAGAGGGCTCGTGTTCCAGGAGAGATGAAATAATGAATCTCTGAATTGTGGAGCCAAAAGTGCAATAATTTTAGAAAATATTATATTTGATTAATTTAGTTTGGAGCTACATATAATATATGCATAGTTATTTGTGACCTAAAGTTCAAACAATTTACAACCAAGAACATCCAAAGCAGTCATCAGAAGAAATGCTTTTATCGACCCATAAAAGCAGCATAATACTAAAAAGATATTCAAGCCATTTGCATGTACAGTACCTGACCATATTGGTTCGGTTTCTCCTCTAGGAAAGTCTTCAATGACCTGCCCACAGTCTGTGAGCAAAGAATTAGAAAACACAGTTATTATCTAAAAGAGAAAAATTGCAAAACTGTTCTTAATTCTAACCAAAATGCCTATAAAACCAGCAGATAATGTATTCTCTTATGTATCATGCACACATACCACACAGATTATTTGCTGTAACATACTGAACACTCTATCCACACATTGATTAGATCCAGGCCTAAAACCTATCCTGTCCATGTTAAGAGGCTGTCTCATGCACTGTGTAAGGTTGACATGTGCTTGCTTTAGCTTGAATATTCTGCCAGGCTTCTCAAAGTGGAGGAATTAAACTCTGAGCTTGAGCTCTTCTGAATGTAGTCCTGGCATTGCTATGCTTGAAAGGGACTTGAAAAGCTGCAGAAATACTATGAGGAGCTCTGAAGGGTGGAAACATGATTTTCTCTGGTCAATTAAAAGATTATGTTGGATGGGAAAAATCAGAGAAAACCACCTATGGGATTTCCAATGGCAGGACATTGCTCCATTGTCTCCAACTGCTTGAAACCTGAAAAATGTTAGTTGCTGGCACTAACACATTAATTCATGTTATTTCAATACCTGAAATGAAACTATTGGGACTTTTGAAGTATCTCCTTTTTTAAGATTTCTGGACAATACCAGCATTTCCTTTTACCCTACATAACCCCCACCAAGCTGTCCCTTTTCAACAGTGTTCTGGATAAATGCTGCACACAACTCAGTGCTGATCTCCCATGGCTCTGATGTAAGACAGAGTGGTGTCTCTTACCTAGTTGGCCAGGCTCTCCTGGCAGACCAGGCAGACCTGGAGTTCCTGGGTTTCCAGCTTGTCCTTGGTCACCTGGAGGACCCTGGAACCCTTTTGGACCAGGAAATCCTTCACCTGGCAGGCCTGCTTCTCCTGGAAAGCCCTTTGGGCCTAATTCACCTGGATAACCAGGATCACCAGGGAAACCTCTGATAGCATCACCCTGTGGGAAGTGAATGGAGGTGGTCACTCCTGACTTTGCTGAGAAATAAACACAATTCAAACAGTTGAACTGCTCTCATGAATAACATCTTACAGGCAGTAATTTCTCAAGTGTTGCATCCCAGCTCTTTCAATCAACATTGAAAATAAAGTATTTTTGAAATAACCTGACTTTAATGTAGACCACATGGCAGTAAGGGCATGAGAGAAGTGATCCTTGAGGAAACATCCCCCTAAAAATGCTGGCCCATGAAAAGCATTTGGGCAATATGAATCAGTGTTATGGAGGGGCTCCTGGTCCTTCCTGAAAAGCTCCAAGTGGATTTGGGGAAACCAAATGCATTTTTAGAGATGTCCCATTGTGGCATTTAGTTCTGAGAAAAGCTGACATAAAAATGCACCCAAAAGATTTTTTATCTCTCTGCATTCCCAGTGATATTTCTACATTACTGAATCAACGTTTTACAAACATCATCAGAGAATGCTTTTCTATCTTCAGAAGCAATATAAATTATCATCTTCACTGGTAGAAAATTACTGTGGTCTAGAGTGCCTAATATAGCTCTTGCCTGTCTTCACGTATGATACATGACTGTCCCAGTGGTTCAAAACATCATTTATGATGGGCCACAGGAATTCTTCTTGCAATGTATTTAATTTTGCCTATAGAAGGAAGTTAGAAAATGAACAAAGACTACATGTCTAATTTCTAGATAGCTACAGTTAGTTAGGTGAGTTGCTATCAAGCAATATGATGACATAATGTACATTTTTGTAACATAAAATTGTAGTGAATTTTGCTTTTATTCAACACAGTTGTACCAAAGCTATTGAAGTTCAGTCACAAATAATCTTAGACTATACTAGAAGGAGTTACTAATAAACCATACACTACCACTTGTTGTTTAAGTAAAGTGGAAATAAAAGTGAAAGATTTTTCTAAAAACCCTTAGAGTAAACCTGATGCGTAATTTATCAACAACCAGCAAACCCAGTCTCGTTTTGCATCATTATCTGTGAAAGAGGGACAGGCTGGTGATCATAACTCCTCAGAATTAAGCATTAGTAGCTGGGTCTGGTGTGTTTGCTGTATTTGTTGCTTACCGGAAGGCCAGGCTGTCCTGGTAAACCATCCAGTCCATCCTTTCCTGGGAAACCATCTTCACCTCTGATTCCAGGCAGCCCAGGATCTCCTCGGATTCCTTTGGTGCCTAAAGAAAACCTTCCATTGTGAGACCAATCTTTCATTAATACTATAAAAATAGGAAAAATACAGGTGATTAGAATTTTCACCCTACCTTTTGTAGTTATGTGTAAAGAGTCTCCCTTTTCTCCTTTCCGTCCAGGAAATCCAGCTGGACCCGAAAATCCCTGGTGTTACATACATTAAAAAAAGCCCAGAACAAACCAGAACTGCTTAAGAAATAAGTACCAAGATTTGCATTTATACCGTTCTGCTTAAAAAAAAAAATCCTCCTTAAATTTTACTGCTTTCCTGTTACTTTCCATGAACGATTTCCTCTTCAGTAATCCCATTCTTGTGCAGAACCTTTATTAGTATGTTCTAACTAGGACCAAGGTCTCTATGGCATGGCAGAGGAGATTCTGCATGAGGATGGATTGGGACATCTGTGGCTTTCCATGAGCTAGAGTACTGCAGGTGACTGCTGCTGCAGAGCTGCACTGGAAAAAACCTGGTGAATTACTCAGTGTTACACACTAAAGAAAATGCCTTGAGGAACTCTTTGCCACCTTGAAAAAAACTTTAAGGTTCTACTGACGTGCAATTCCTCCCGTGCACCACTCCCAAGGAGAACAACCTCGCAGCTGGCAGTGGATTGTGATCACAGCACTGTTCTGAGGCTGAAAAGTAGCACCACCTTCATTTACCAGACAAGAACTTGGGCACAAAGGGATTAAGTGATCAAATCACCTAATCAAATCACAGACACGTGGGAAGGTTTTGGTTAGAAAGGAGGGCTGGAGGTCTCTGGCCTTGGAGATAGAGCAGGTTGCTCAGGGCCTTGCCTAGCCATGCACTGAAAATCTCCAAGGAGGGAAACCTTCTCTCTTGCAAAGACAAGCTGCAGTGAAGCTAAAGACCAGTCTCTGGCATTCTTGATTCCTTGGCACAATGCTGGAACCTCCTCCTGAACAGCCCATCTGAAAGTGAGATTTCTAGCTACTGGAAGAACCTTGCAATCACAGAACCAAATCCATATTCATGGGAGGTGCCAAGGCCCAGAGGTTACAGAGACATTTACTAGTGATTGCTTTATGCCAGTTGGCTTTGGTTCTAAATAATTACACTGATGCTCACTAAAATATAAGCTGTACATGTTAGCTTTTCCTCAGCCACCTCTTACTGAATTCCAGGGCAGACACTGAATGAAAGGGATGTACCTGATAAATTTATTTTTTGTTTAAAATACTCCTGTTCCAAACATTATTTACAAGTGTGTCTTTGGCACATTTTATTGACATTCTGGGTGAAAAGCATGTGTGAAAACTGTATCTCAGCTGCAGGTAACCACAGCAGTACAGGTTTGCACTTCTGCTAGTCAAAAGAGGGAGATTAGTTTTGATTGTAAGCATTCTGCTTTACCTGGGATATATTTGAAAACTGCATTTTAATGGTGAATGAAGCCAGTCTGTACTCCATGGTAAAGTTGTTTCTTTTGGACATTGATGTTTTTCAGGCCAAACGAAATCTTAAGAACTTAATGCTGAATTACTGCATTAACACTGTACTAATAGCATGATCTTCACATTTCTATTTTTTTGTTCTCAAGATTTAGATGTTATGTATAATACAATTTAGCACAGAGGTATTTTCAAAATATTTTACAGCTGCTTCTAATTTCTCTTTCTCCACAGAAAAAAAATTCCTTTGCTTGGGATAAAATATTTTCATTAAACTGACATAGATCTCATCAAGATTAATTGTATTTATCATCCACATATGTAGCTTGTTGAACATGCTTAAAGAATTATGGAGTGATTTTTTGCCTCAGATTATGGACCAAGAATATGTAAGCTACATTGTTTTACTTTTTGAATTTGCTGTGCTATGTCTGTACATGTTTATACTTCTCTCTGTTCTACAGTAACTTAAATTCTGAGATGAAGAATCTCAAAAGCAAAATAGTCTTATAGAAATTACAAAGTTTTAACCAAAATATCAATATTATATTTTTGGAAATATTTCTGTAAATTTTTTCATGACTTCTAGAAAGTATAGCTTTTCATAAAAAGCATTTTGAATTTTTGCAAAAAAAAAGCTACCTTTTCTGTTTAATTTTACACAGCCAAAATAAAGTCGAAGTTTAATATATTATATTTTAATTCTAAAAAATCCCAAACTTTAGATAGTTGTGAGTGAGCTTGGTTTTCTGATGTCCAGAAGTACTAACTGAAAACATATTTGCTCTGACATCTTTGGACTTTACAATGGTATGTAGTGATAGGAAGAGAGGAATGGTTTTAAACTGAAAGACAGTAGGTTTAGATTAGATATTAAGAAGAAATTCTTTACTGTAAGAGGCACTGAAGCAGGTACATAGACTCAGAAGAGTTGTGGATACCCCATCCCTGGAAATGTTCTAGGCCAAGAACACTTGGATGGGGTCCTGGGCAACCTGGTCTAGTGGAGGGCACTCCATCCCATGGCAGGGGTTTGGAACTGGGTGATCTTTAAGGTCCCTTCCAACCCAAAGCATTCTGCAATTCTTCGATCAACAAAACGAGCTTTTGGGTCAGCATTACCAAGGACTTATTGTAAAATCTTGAGAGATGTGGCTGATGAAAGCCAGTTCTGCCTGTGAGGAGCCATGATGCAGTTAGCACACCACACAGTACAGCACCTCTATGGATCAACAAACAAGCTGTTATGAGCAAAGCCCTTTCCTCAGTGTTATTGAATAGGGTTTTTTAGAAAGACTATTGTAAACAAGAACCTTACATTTTATCAGTTTAACATGTGCATCCTATAAGCCACAACCTTCAGTTACTACTGAAGTTGTTTCCCTTCTAGATGGTCAGATCACACTCAATACAGCAGCTTGAAAGGGTTCTGCTTTCTTCAGCTAGAAGGTGGGCTTTGGTTTATGGGGAAATCTTTCACTCTCCCAAAAATTTCTTATTTTCACATCCATCCTAGCAACTTTTGGCCTTCAGTATTTTGTGGGAAGGAAGGAAGGAAGTGTCGGAAGGAAGGAAGGAAGTGTTGGAAGGAAGGAAGGAAGTGTTGGAAGGAAGGAAGTGTCGGAAGGAAGGAAGGAAG
>WBNO01026216.1:0-58575 GCA_013400575.1 Peucedramus taeniatus | reverse complement strand
AGAGAAAGAAAGAAAGAAAGAGAAAGAAAGAAAGAAAGAGAAAGAGAGAAAATAATATTTTCGTCATTTATCCATGGAGAATAGCTTGAGGGTTTTTTCATAGTAGGCATATAAAACTAAGCAATAAACAACCAACTATCTCACTTTCGCTCCAGGGAAGCCAGGAAGACCATGTGGTCCTTGATCACCAGGTTCTCCTTTCCTTCCAGGCTGGCCAGGGGTTCCTGGAAAGCCAGGAGGGCCACGGGGGCCAGTAGAGCCCCTTCTGAGTTCCTCACCCAAAAGGCATCTAGTGCAATCCCCTTCTTCACCTAAGGAAAAAATTGGAATGAGAAGAAAGAAAGCTCTATCAGAAACAAATAGATGTGGATCTTATATACAGACTTGAGAATATTTGAGTATTTTCTCAGCTACTTGAGAACTCATTTTTTTTTCACTCTGACAAGAATCCAACACAACGTTTCTTTGTCATGTTAGCCCCAGATAGAATTCATCAGTCCTCATGCATGTCATAGTTCAATAAACCCAGACTGAACTCACTGGGCCTTTACATAATGCATAACAGCAGATCATCTATTGAGTTATCTGTTATAACCTACCTTTAGGTCCTTTTTGTCCTCTCGGCCCAGGGAAACCTTGTATACCAAATCTACCTGGTGTTCCCTCTCGTCCTTTCAATCCAAAGAGAGGACCTAGAAGTTTAATTAAATAAAAATATAAATTCATCTACTGTAGATTTTTTCTTTTTCTCTTTCATTCCTATTTCTTTGAACTGCAACACATATCCCCTGTTTCCCCTAATGTCACTTACTGTCTAACCCAGCCTGGGGTGATGTACTCCCTTCTCTCCTCCTCTCTTCATCTTCTGACAGCTTCTCAGACTCATTCTCAGTAACTTCCATCTGTTGTGGCAGACAATCCTTACCATTCTTTGCTCTCTCTAACACTGAATTCCTCTTCTCAGCCCAACCTACTCTGCATTAGCACAAATAGCCTGCTCTGGATCACCTCCTGGATCACCTCTTCTCCACTCTTTTAAATGTTGCCTGGACTGTCTAAAAATCACACAAACCTTTTCTTCACTGATGAGTGTACACGACTTCTCTGCATGTCCTCCCCACCTCTCATTTAATTTCAATTTCATTTCATTTCATTTCATTTCATTTCATTTCATTTCATTTCATTTCATTTCATTTCATTCTGTCAATGTCTCACTTTGCCCTGCCAACAGCTGTCTTGAAAATAATCAAAGATGTTCCTGAGAGTTCTCATCATCTGTTTTTGCACTTACCAGGGGCTCCAATGGGACCAGGTGGACCAGGAATTCCGGGTGAGCCGTCCTTACCCGGGAGCCCAGGTGGTCCCGTGTAATAAGCAGGAGATCCTATTTCACCCTTTTCACCTTTTGGTCCCATTTCTCCAGGTAAGCCTGGCTTATCCCCATCCGCTGAAACAGAACCAGGGTAGAAGTTCAAAGCAATTTCTTAGCGGTGCTGCCCAAAGAGCTGTGATGTAACAGAAGAGGAAGTTCATACAATTGCATCTAACATGCAAGGAAAAATGGACATATTTAGCATGGAGCAAAGATGGTAACTGCCCCTTTCACTTGAGCAATCAATAGCAGTTACAGGAACAAGGCTCTGTCATCATCTCTATATCAGTAGTTTTGCAAGAGTCCCACTGGTCCAAAGGAAAATGCTCCTCCCATTCTTTGCCCCTCCCATGTTATTATCTACTTATTATCTTACTTATTATCTACTACTCTGCACTGTTCATCACATGATCACCATAAAGATTTTCCCCACTGTGACCCTTTATCAGTCAAAACTCCCTATAAAGTTAAGCTGTTAGAACATGTATTGCTGTTACCATCAGAAAATCCAGGAAGACCAGGCATTCCACGATCTCCCTCATCTCCTCGGTCTCCTGGGAGTCCAGAAACACCTGGGAAGCCTGGATCACCTCTTGCTCCTGAAAAATATCCCCGATTCCACAAAACATGTTAGTGTGATGCTGCTCTTTGTAAAAAAGCAAACATTAGACTCTTCAAGTGCTTTGGAGTAGTAGAGTTTACAACCATTTCTAAAATGTAGCTTTCGAAATGGACTGTCAGGAATGGTGTGGAACCACCAAGCTCCACAGGAAGAAGGGTAGTATCTTTCACCTTTTACTAATATGCAGCTAGAGCTACATTGCTCCTGGGAAGCACAGAAGAGCAGCTTTCTGAGGAGAGCCACTCTTTTTCCTGAAGGAAGTTTCTACTGTAACAGATGTGTGATATGTGAGTTTTTCTTTGCTTCCCACTACCAAAAGCATCTGGGCCCAGCCCAGCTATTGCCTGCAGAAACTATCATGCTCTTGTCTAAGATCAGTGATAGTAGAGGACATGTGATGTCTTCAGCCCTCTGCCTGCTTCTTTCTCTCTCTACACAGTCCCTCCTGATTCTAAAAGGTTGGCAGGGTATTCGGGGTGATTTGACCAATGTTTTGGGCCTCTTGCCCCTTTCCTCTGGGAGGAAGGGAACCATTCACTGCTAGTCTCTCTGGCTTTCAACAAGACTAGTAAACTCTGTGGTATGAGAACAAGGGCCAAGGCAATGGCATGTGATCACTCTTGCTGTTTGCTGGCACCTTCCCTTGAATAGTTTTGGCCTTGGCAAACTGCTATCACCTTTTATGTGTTTCTAGTCCAGCCATGCAGAGCCAACACAGCCCTGCAGAACAGATGACACTGGATGCTACAAACTTAGTGAAAAGATCGCCATGAAAATTTGTCATTTTTAAAAAGGAAAAAAAATACTCTTATATTCCTCAAGGCTTTTTTAATGTGTGGGTTTCTTTCTTTCTTTCTTTCTTTCTTTCTTTCTTTCTTTCTTTCTTTCTTTTTCTTTCTTTCTTTGTCTGTCTGTCTGTCTGTCTGTCTGTCTTTCTATTAGATGATAAGAATGCTCTCTGCTGTGCTGCCACTACTGTGCTTTATCCAAAGTCTGAAACAGCACACAGAAGACAGACTCCCATTCTTCCTTTCGCTGGACAACAAAGTCACACGCTTTTTTGCTTGCTTCTTCTCTGTGGATACAGGCATGCATGGAAGCCTTTTGTATAGCAATCCAGCTCAGCAGGAGAGACAAAGAAACCACCTGCCTGCAAAAAGGTGATTAGGGCACTCTCTGGGAAGGCAATTACAGCTTCTGAAACACTTTAGCAAACACATTTTTTTTAGGAGTTAAATTCTTAGAATGTCATGCTTTTGATCTATGCAGAAGGTAGTAAAACAGCTAAGATCAACAATCTGAGCAAAGAAGATGTACCTTTCCTTGGGATGCGGGAAGGAAAATAGGAATCTGGCCCTGGAGGACCCATCTCACCAGGCTCCCCCTGTCAACAGAAGTTGAGGTATCACACACAAACACATTATTATAGAGAATTTCTTCTAAAATGAAAAGGTATCCCCATGAAACACAAACCCCCAAACTCCCAAAGGCACTGACACAACATTTAAGAAACCTCAAAGATATCAAATTAACAAACCACATAACTGGTTCTACAATGACAACAGACACAATTGCTATTACATGATGACAGAAAAGGAAAGAAGGCAAAATGACAATCTGGCTTATTGCTTCTAGCAAATGAAAGTAAAACGGTACCTTGCTTCCTCTGGGACCATGGCCACCGGGTGGACCATCAAATCCTGGAATACCCTGTAACACACATAAAAACAATTGACTTTATCAGAGAGAGACTAAAATTATTTGGTTTGTAGCAATTCCTGTAACATCAATAAGGTTCCTTGTGGTTTACTGTCCCACCTCTTGGACCAAGCCTAACTCTTGCCAAAGGCCAGAGGGATCTGCTGTGCTGCAGGCTCTGTCACCCCTGGCAGTGGTGCAGGTGGAAGGAGCACTTACACCATTCCATGGATGCTGCAGGGTGCAGGAGGAGAAAAGGGGATCCCCTCCATGCCAGTTGACCCTGAGACACATGGGCTAGGCAGCCAGACCACAGCAGCCTGCTGCAAGAAAACTAAACAAGTCAGAATCACTACAAGTGTCTACTTGCATTTACTGGAATTGAAACAGTGAGCAGTGAAATAGCACTAAAGTACACAGGTCCTTTTTGCTCTTTTCCAGGTGGCTGGAGACTGTTTGGCTGGAGAAGGGCTGAATGAGGAGACCTCGGAAGCAGACAGATTTCAGAGATGCTGACCCAGATGAAATCATCTCTTCTGTGTGCTATACTCAGCTTTTCAACAACTTTTGTTCTCTACAGAAAATGTTTATATGTACTGTGGAAAAGACTGGTGTTAAAAGGTGTGCTTTTACTAGAAAACAGTGGCCAAATCAACAACTGATGTCAATTAACACAGTAGTTTTTGTACAATTCACACTTATAATTAGATTATTAGTCAGTTTTTTTAAATCTCAGTCTCTCTCCAGTTTTACAGTGGGTACAACTCCTATCCAGAACTCAAGTGTTAATAACCAGCTCTGTAAGTCACTCTTGATGTAGTTTTGAAGCAGTAAAAGTACCACAGCTCCCAACCAGATGCCACAAACCTGATCACGTTTCAGAGACTTTTTCATAATGGCAAGTGTACATCCCACCATTGGAAAAAGAGCCTCTTGATCATCAGGTGTAAAATCTCTTTACACTAGGTGGAGCTGGTGGTTTAAAAGCAAAGCCAGCAGCTTCCTACTTAACTGCAACTTCAACTGTGTGCTAGCAGGACTTAAATCATCCTTCCTTCTTTCATAAGAATAACATCACTCAAAAATCAACAAAAAGGAGGTCGTGAATAGCACATAGATTATGTTCAGGTGCCCCCCCTCACAGACACATTATACGATGATAGCCCATCCAAACCAATGCACCTTCTGCTAAAATTATTGTCAAAATTCATCCTCAAAAAGGATCAGCCACTTCTCACATCTGACTGGAGCATGAACCCATGTTAAGGTCAACCAGTGGGCTTTAATGGGTTTTGCATCAGCCTCCCCATGTATGTATTACTAATAGCAATTCCCTTCCACACCACCAGGACTGAATAGCTGTGCAAATGTTATTTTTCAGATTTCGTGTACTTCCACATCCCATGTGTTTCATGTTATTATTGTTATGCCTTGGTGGCAAGACAAATCTTTAAACAACTAAAGATGGCAAAGCATGGAAAAATCGTGCATCCCACAGCTATTTACCTCATGGAAGTGATTTCTAATGCTGACTGAAGAAGCCTTTTTCTGAGACCAAACAGAAAGTCTCTGTCTGACAGAATGCTATTTTAAATATTTGGGTGTGTTTCCATGGGGACAGAGATTTAACTGGTGTATTTATCAGTTTCCATCTCTTCTCCCTTTGTGATATCCAAGATAACCGTATATTTCAACCACATCTGCAGAAAGCTATTCAAAAAAGCTTCTGCTTGTAGCAAGAAAATTACAGAAATCATAATCACAGTAATTAGGACAATGAAAGTGATACCTCCCTGTAATGGTCTCAAAAGATGCTCATGGTTTAAGCAAAACTGGACTTTAATCATAGGGTAATTTTTTTTTCTCACTGATGAGAAAAATAACTGATCCAAAATTAGAATGATGGATGAACCCAGATGATATGTGTTAGACTACAGCTAGTGTAATTGCAGGCAGAATTTGTCCTCTACAGTTTACTTTTCAGACAGATTGTCTTCATATGTGCTAAAAACAACAGTCTTGTATGGAATACTCACTCTTTCTCCACTGAGTCCTGGAAAACCAGTGATGCCAGGCAGTCCCTATGAAGATACAATAAAATTAACAAAATAAATTTACATTCTAACATCCTCATGGCAAAGAACCATTATTATTTCTTATATAAAATAAATCTAACCACTTGAAACTCTAATAGTTACACTTCAGATAAGTTTTCAATTAGATTTTTGTATGGTTCAAACAGCACAAGTCTGAAATCTAATCTGGTATTTTATTTTTTTCTCTCTTAATCAATACATTGTAAATTGACCATAAAGATTTTAAAGATGACTGAGATTTAAAAAAAAAAAATATATATTCTCAGTACTGTTCTCATTCAATTTAAGCACTTAAGAAACACTGCCCCAAACCAAGCAATCATAGATGCTACAAGGAAGCATTTAGACTGACTTTTGTTTGAGTCCACAAGTAAGTGGAGTCAGACTCACGTTTGTGAACCATGGTCTGCAGCCAGCTCAGATGGGAACAGTGAGGAACAGTCTGTGTTGAGGACCAGGACAGCAGCTGTGCTTAGTGAGCACAGCTTCAGGTGAGAGATGCCCAAGGCTTCCCAGTGATGGCACAGGCATACCTTGCCATTCTTTGGCACACCTGTGAGTCCTGTGGGGGCCTCCTCCCACCACCATTTACAAATGGCCTTTTTGCTTTCCTGCTTCAGGCAGTTCTGAGCTGGCCAAACCTATTGATCTGAAGAACTGTAATTTCTATGATTTTTTCATCTGTGTTTTGTTCCAGAAGGCAAACTCTCAGCTTAGATCCACACACTCAGCTGAGAGAATTCTACCTTTAATGAGTGACTCACCCTTTGTCCTGGGTAGCCCATTACCCCTTCTTCACCTTTTTCGAGAGGAAAGAGAAGAACACCCTAGGAGAGATTGCAGTCAGTTACACGTATGTCTTCATTATGTGCAAAAAAATTGCAACACTGTTTTATGGAAGCTAAACAGGAAGAAAGTATAATTGTAACACAAGGATAATCTAATAATAGCTGCATGTGAAGGAACTGTTGTCCTTATAATTATGTGTAACATGCTTGCTTCATTACAATAGCAGGAGCAAGCCATTAGAGAAGGACAGTGTCTCCCTCCTATCATCTCCTTTATTTCTTCTGTGTCTGCAGCTCTGAAGAAAAGCCAAAGTAATTATTCAGCTATACAACCAATTAAGCAACTCAGCTAATGCCCAAACTGTAGCTTCAGAGAGCTATTTGGCAAACACAGGCATGCTGCTGTCCATCCTACTATACAAAACAAAAGAAGGGGAGAAACAGATATCCCTTTTTGCTACATCAGCATATAATTACAGTTTTCCTAATGAGAAAAAAATTGTACATGTTTAGAATATGATTAGCAGCTGAAGAACTGGCTAGCAACCACACATGGAGGGCATCAGGGCTCACAATGTGACCTTCTCCCATAACCTTGTGGAGCTGCTGACCAGACCATCTGAGAAAATAAAGCTCTGCAAAATGCTCAGTGAGGCATCCCTGCTTAGTAAAGACTCTGTTTTAAACCCCTCTGGGAAGTCAAAAGGAACCACTCAATGGCAAAGCTATTTAGTCAGTCTAGAGGCTGTCTGTGAGTTATAACTAAACCATGTTCAGTCAAGCTGGGTTGACAGCTTTACACAATACAGAAACATATGGGATTACTGCCCACTAACTCAACAGATCTAAAAAACCAGGAGACAAAAAGTTTGTATGTGTTGGAAAGTAGGCTAAAAAGGATTAAAAATGCTCCATATGTTCTTATTGAATGAAATACAGTAAAATTTTAAAACATAGATCAGAAGAATAAGTAAAGAGATTTATTAATAATTAAAACTAAAATTTAAAATAGGGAAAGTCTTACTTCAGTAAACCAGTAAGAGAACAACTGATTGTGCTGTGGAGTTACTACACATCAAGTTGTTCAGTTTTTCTGAAGCATTAGAACTGGTGTCTCTTCATATAACACATCTGTATTGCTCCATGTCTATATCATCACATCAGTGAAGAGCACACAAGCATTAACCCCAATATTATTATTTGACTTTGTTCTTTGCCGCATGACTTACTGGAATTCCAGCTTCCCCTCTTGGTCCAGGGTCTCCTCTTTCACCCTACCAATAAAGAAAGAGTATTCAGATAGGTTTGGCATTCCCACTTACATTTCAATAACTTTTATACAACACAAAATGACTGCTCAAGAGAAAAAAACACTACTCTTGTGCTGTTCTTTATTTATACATTTATTGTATGAAATGAATGCTTTCATGTTAAGTTTTCGAAGTTGTTTTTTAAAGAAATACTTGATAATTTTTCTGAAAAGGTCTCTAGGAATGTGAATGCCCAGCTCTTTCCAGGCTTGTTATGAGATATCTGGGTGGTGAGTGCCAAAGGAATGCCTATGAATAAATGCACACTCTCCCATTTTTACCTACTGATTATCTACGAATTATTTGAGCAAGAGCTCCTTTTAGGGTAAGACAAATCATAGTCTAAATTCCACTCTCTATATTGATGACATCTCCATTGAATATAACAACTTTCCAGGTAAGTAGCACACATGTGGGTGCCTCTGCTTAGTCATGAAAATCTCAGCATGTATGTTATTTAGGGCAGACTGCAGAGTATTAAAGGTGTTTTTACATCTTCCAGTATCACAGCAATTTACTCATCTTACAGCAGAAATCATATGAGACACATAAACTTTCTAACTTCAAATACAGGATGAAAAATAACTGGTCTGGAGGTTGGTGTCTGATACAGAATATACACATACAGGGTGTGACTGCCTCTGCTCCCAGCAAGAAGCAACAGATGAGAATAAACTGCATCTTGCATGTGGGGATTTCTCTAATATGTAAGAATAAGCCTTAACTCTAAGTATATAAATATCTGCATCACATAGATAAGTTATCAAAACAAACACAGTAAAGGCTTCTCAGCAGGCATTTCAGCTTGTAAAATGAGATGTGAGTGATGGCCAGTAGCTGCATGCTTAAACAAAAAGAACAAGTTTGCCAAAGGCCCCTCTAAACTTGAGAAATACTTTCTGAATTACTTTAGCCACCACAGTAAACACATTATGATCCAAGTTTGTGAAAGTAGCAGATTTCTCTTCTGATAGATTAAAGTCTTTTAAGTTCTATATGTTGAAGCACGTTTGCACAATATTTTAGTTTTGGTAGGGAAGACCTCTTAGTTCCTTGTTCATTTCAGAAAAATACCCTCTTAGTTACCTTGTGCTTGTCAGGGGGGACACCTGTCAGCTCTCTTGTAGGAAGCCCAGGTGGACCCGGAGGACCTGGGGGGCCCTGCAGGGAAAACACAAAGGAACATTTACTGACAGCTCTAATACCTGGTCAAGGTGATCAGCAGAGGCTTTAGGACACTGAAAAGGAGCAGCACAGATTTGTCCCTGCTGGGAGTATGGTTCTAAACCATATACAATCACATCAAATAAATTTGTGGCAAGATAAATTAATTTTGTGCCGGGTTAACATATATAGCAATACTTGCTCTTGCCCTGTGTGTTTTCAGAACAACAGCAAAGATTATGTTTGATAACATAATTATCATACATTACATAAAGTGGCCTGGCTTTATAAATTTCAGAAGTGTTACCTCTGTGTCAGTGTAAATGAGAGCACAGAGAGACCTAGACATATAGGGGTTAGTACAGCTATGATGTCCCTTATAGAGATTATAATTACTCTCAGACCTATACTTCAATTTTCTCTTATAATTATATAATGCAATTGCAAATGAAGAGAGTATTTAAAGTATGTTAACTTATAAATAGCAGAAAACATCCCCCTGCCCTTTAGTAGTGATATTAATTCATTAGTTTTCCTTTACCTGTTCACCTTTTTCTCCATAGAAGCCAAGGCCCCTGTTGCCCTGCAAAAACAATAGGTCAATGTTTACCAAGTGTACAACTCTAATCTAATATAAAATTCAAATTTAAACATGCTTAAGGCCTTTTCAGGCTTTCAGGCTGTATGACACCACTGAAGAACTGCAATCAAACAATAGCCTAAGTTTACCTTGAAGTATTTTTATAGATTTAGATGCAATTTTACAGAACTAAACTTTTAGAAAGACAACTGCTTAAAATACCATGCTACCGGTTCCTCTTTGAGTCATCAACTGAGTAATGTCATGAAAAGATCAAGCATTTCTTCTGCAAGATTTTTAATAGCCTTGAATGCTAAATAAAAACACCTAAATAGGCTGGAACAATGAAGTCATATATTTTTTCCATGGAGATAAAACTGATTATTGTGAAGACTGCAAGGATTCTCTGTTCATGGGAAGCTACTGTGACTACAGTAGCAAATTAAATCTGGCTCTAATCTTTTCAGGGTAGGTGATCCCAGTGTAAGATTAACTTCCCATGGTATGCAGCCCTTCTCTCAAGTCTTGTGCTACACAGCCTTTCGTGCAGCCCATGGTTCTTTCTTTTACAGCCTTCAAGCAGGTCTTGGATAAACCTCAGCAACACAAAATCAACACTAACAACTCTGGCACAAAGACTTACTTGTGGTCCTGGGGGCCCTGGGGGTCCTGGTGGTCCCTGGGGAAGCACAATAGGGGAGAACAAGTTACTTGTTGCTTTTTAATCAATGCATGCAGGAGGTTAGCTTCCCTCTGTCTGAAACCTAAGCATGTATTTAGTAGGGGATGTATTCCTCAGCATCCCATGGGCCATTGTTACTGTATTAGCTGTATTTACTGTTCTGAAAAATACCTTCCTAAGTCACATTGTAACTTTTCTGAGCAGACTGACAGTTACTCAGCCTAGATGTAATGAAAGCCCATTTTTCCAAATAATAATAACTCGTGCTTTTGGATCCTGACTAAGAAACTTTTTGAATTCATACCTAAAGTTAAGCACATCTTTAAGTGCTTTGCTGGGCTGCAGTTTTGGTACTGTATTGGTCTGTAAGAGGGCTGAACTACCACAGGCATGTCAGATTACCTGTTTGGTATTGTACAGAATGAAATCAAAGGAAGATGGTGGAAAAGGAAACTAAACCAGGAAATATATCTGGCAGAGGCTTACAAGAGGTAGGAGAGCCATTAATTGAAGAGACAACCTCCCTTGCTTCAGTCAGCTATGGCAGTTAACAGGCTCAAAGGGCTCTACACATTAAAAACTCTGTCAAAGGAGGGAAAGCTGGGGTGAATAAGAAGCATGAGCTGTTCAGCTCAAGGTGAATGAGTGACACAGAAAGGAGAGAAGGTTGCAGATGGAACTGCACTGTCCACCTACTGAGCCCTAAAAAGGGATTTTAGCTGCATAATGCAAAATCAAGCCTAACCTGCAAGGAAAAAACAGTAACATTCAGGTGAGACATGAACTTTTTAGACACCTCTGCCTTGCTATGTTTCTTTGCGTGGACAAACACTAGAATTGTTCTACAAAAAACCCTGCTTTTGAATCACTTATGGTGACTTGAATAACTTGTGAACTACTGCCTAATCTACTGGGCAGATGCACTGCACAGGGTATCCCATGGCCTGGAGAGCCTGCAGGGACTGGGGGAGCCAAGCCTGCCTTCCTGCACTACCCAGCTCTTAGAGAGGAGCAATGATGCAAACTCAGACCTGTGAAGTGCTCCTGGCTCTCTCCCACAGGTGAGTCATAGCTTTAGAGACAGCAAATAAAATTGGATGTGTTTTGCTCAAAAGAGATGTTGCCAATAAGGTGACCAGAGGGATGTAGTTGTGGGGCCTACCCAAGCCAGGGGCTCCAAAAATGTATGGTTCACAGCACTCCTAACATCCCAGAAAGAGCACTGGGAATATGAGTCACTGCAGGCTGGGCTCCTGTGTGCAGCTCATGAACTTCTATGAGTTTGCTCTAAAGAAAGAGTAAGTAAAGGACTGATTTACCTTCAGGAGGACCAGTGAGAAAGAAAAGGTGTAGTTTAATCCAGGTGATAAAACCGGCCAGTGCAGAAAATTAACTTTGAATGGCTTAGCATACTGTGGATTTAGGCGGCTTTTTTTTTTTTTTTTTTTTTTTTTTTTTTTTTTTTTTTTTTTTTTTTTTTTTTATTATTTGTTTGGTTTAGTTTGGTGTTTTTTGGGCTGATGGAGAGGGGGATGTTCCTGAAAACAGCCATGGAGGCTGTGAGTGAGAAGCCCTGAATTAATTTTTTTCCCCCTCAGATCAGGGATGGAAGGCAAGTCCAAAGTAAACTTTGGACAAAATAACAAAAAAAGCAAATGTTACAAAGTTGTGTTACAGGAAAATAAAAGAAGCTTAAAGAAAATGAAACCTATTCAATTTGAATATCAGCTTCTCATTCATAAAAATATTAACCATGAGAATAAGAAATGTAGAAATTGTATCTGGAGAGAACACAGTCTTCTCAAAGAACTATACTGCAACAATTGTCAACATCAGTGCAGTAAATGACAATTTTGGAATAAAAAATCACTGAAAAATAGTTTAAAATTGCATTCTAAATATCATTCAATCTCCTGTGGGAAGTATAGACAGCTAATATACATATCCTTTGTGAGCAGAAAAGGTAACATATTCAAGTCATTCTGATAACTCAGTGTAGGGAGATGTTCTAAGGAGGTTAAAAAAATACAATATGAATCAAAAGCTTCTGACAGCACAGGGCAAAAACCCCTATACTTCTTCCTGCAATATTCATCCCTCAGTGTCTCACAGTGCTTTTTAAAAGGTCTAACATCCATTGACACCTTCTTGCTATTTCTAACCTAGGTAACAATCCAACATAATGGAACTTGCTGAGGTAATTCTTCTGTTTGGTTAATTTTCTAGAGAACATAATTTTAATATACTTACTGGTCTTCCTCGCTGTCCTCTTGGACCAATAGGTCCTTGAATACCCAGTGTACCCGGAGGTCCCTTTAAATAAAAAAAATCCACCAACTATCAATAAATGTTCTTCTGATATTAGTTACTGTTGACATCACATCCACTGTAATACTACTTACTGGAAAACCAATGAACCCTGAATCCCCAGGATCTCCCTAAAAAACAAACAAAACAAAACAAAAACAAAGAAGTAAAAAATCCAGTAAATTCTATGTACAAAATTGAATACAATCTTTTTATCAGTTATTAATTTTATTTCTCATTCAAACAACTAATCATAGCATGCAACCCTTACATAGAGATGCATTCCATAGAGATGTTGGGATAACTGAATGCGGGCCACACAGATTTCATACTCTCTAGATAGTTGCATGCAATAGAGTAGCAGGGTACAAAGTTGGCCAATTAAGTTAGGGATCCAAACTACAAGGCTGAACTATACAACAGACCACACTAAATTTTTTGTTGAAAAATCCTATCTAACCAGTGGCTTAATTAGGGCTATAACCTTAGCTGAAATGTCCAAGCTAATTTTTGTGAGTTGCATGGGAATTACTGAATCATTTTGATTCTCCTCTGAGTCACTAAAAGCATTTGGAACATACTGTTTTCAGTGACCACATATTTTAACTTCAGTACATGCTGAAATGTTTTTGGAAATTAGATCCAAAAATGTTCTAGCCCAAAGACCTTTCAACACACATAAATAATGTGTTATGCAGTCCAAACACCTTCAATCATTTTGAGTAGCATCTTAACTACCTAGTTAATTTGGGTTTAGTTAACAGAATAATTTGTGGAACCAAGTACTTTCTGAAATGAATACAGGTGTCAGTATCCATCCTTGGCCACAACATAGTTGAGCATTTCTTAAACATTACTTAGTCACTCCTGATTACTAACAGTGCAGATCTGAATATTTTCTAAAAGGAAAAGAAGTTTCCATTAAAAATACAGGCAACTTACAAATATGTCAAAAGAAATACCTATTTTGGCACTTACTGCTGGCACAAAATACACACAAACAATGTCAGCAGATCCCTTCTGTGCTGAGTATAGCTCAGTTGCAGCTTTTCAATCATCCATGATTTATACTTTACATACGAAATCCCTTATCTCCTTCTTATACCTTCAAATTATGCAAGATTTTATATATATATATATGAGAAAAAGCTGCAAGTGATTACAAAACAAGCTTTAAGGATTAGACAGAGTAAAAGCAGCCATTGGAATACTTGGGGTTTACTAAATAAATAAATAAAATATTGAAGGATATTTTACCCTAAGTCAATCAAACACTTGCATGAAAATTTTACAGGAAAAGTGCTAATAGTAACCAGAATCATTCAATGGACAAACCAATGGCAAAGAAAGGATTTTGCCATGCATGATACAAAGGTAGTCATTGAATAAAGAGGGAAATACTTGACCTACATCATCTACAGTGCCTTTGCAATCCACCTATAGGCTGACACTCCTTGGAAATAACAGAGTTCAGATTTTTTTCCCTTGGACATCATATAAACCTAGCTGCAACCAGAGAAAGCAGAAGCTGCCTTTCAAAGCCTACACAAAATCAAAGAGGGCCTCTTGGGAAGTGCCCATCAGAGTATAAGAAAAGTTAACTCTCCATCATGTGTCTGAAAAACTGTACTGGGCAAGAATAACTGCTGGGAGCTCCAGACGTACCCTGTGTCGGCTGATGATCTCCGGCGCTACTATGTACGGCTCTCCCTTCTGGCCCTTGGGCCCTTGGACTCCCTGGAGGTGACCAAACAAACCAAAACACAACGTGAGCTTTCACACCATCTATGCTAACATGTAAACAGCTAAGAGTGAAATGAAAAATATTTGTTGGTGTTTTCGTAAGTACATAAACATACTGCAGTTTAGAGGTAGAGACTATGCTTAGCTTTGGAAATTTATGGTTTAGGGAAAAAAGTGTAAACGCTCACAGTACACAAAAGAATGAATTTCTAAATTTTGGGGAGAAACCCCCCATTACCAGGGAGTATTATGGGGTAGCACCTCCTAGCTAGAACTGACGCTGCACTTCCCAGGGCTGACATGTGCCCATGTAAATCCAGGAGCCCCACTGCTCACATCAGCATGATCCTGTGTATCTCAACATGAAAAGACAATACTTTGGCCATGGGGCAGGGAAGAAAAGGATACTTTCATCAGCAATTTTGAGTTTAATATTATTTGTTGCTGTTGATTAAAGCTGTATAAGTTTTCCTACAGCAATCTCTCTGCAAGACCCGTGTGACAGGTATAGCTCTGAGTAGACCTCAGAGGTCCTGACTCCTGGCTGCAATGCAATGACTAAACACAGAGTAGTGTGTCCCTGCTGAGTCTGCACCAATGCTCTGCTGGGCCAAAAAGCCCCACATTCCCTTCATTAAGAGATGTCTCATTAACCCAACCCATGTGTGAATGAAACTCACTCCAGCAATGTTCTCAGCTTCAGCTACTCACTTTCTGCCAGCTACTTACAATGCTACCAGGGAAGCCAGAGAATCCAGGAGTTCCCGAGTCACCAGGGTCACCTGCTGTCCCATTACAGCCATCATGACCTGGTTTCCCCCTTGGTCCTGGCTGGCCTGGATGACCCTGTTGAGGAAAAAAAAAAGTGTTTATCTATCCATCTGTTTCTAGTTTTCCTTTTCCTGTAGTCATGAAGTATTTAGACATTCTCACATTAAGCCCAAGGCTTGGATCCATGGGAAACTAGGATTTTCAAAGACAGAAACAGACAGTGCCTTTTTTTAATATAGCTGCAGCTTGAACCAGATGCCCCAGACAGCATGAAAAAACGAGTAGTGAAGGACCTCTCAGAAAGGGTAAGAAAGCTATGTTCAATGCAGGCTCTGTTATGCAGAGAACTAAGCCAGATGAGGCTGCTGTGCAGGGATCCACCAAGAACTGGGATTGTTAAGCATTTCAGTGCTTCACACTGGAAGAGTGGGAAGAAATGTTCCTCACTGAGTTTGAACAGCTTCCAAGCCAGGAAAAAAGTCAAAGATGCTGTTGGAGCTAGATTGAGTGTCATGATGAGGCTGTGAATATTGAAGAAAACAGCAGGGCTCAAAGGTAGCAAGCTGGGGGCACTCCAAGACCTCGACACAGAGCATCTGAAAAGTTACTCGTGTCTCAAACTGTATTTTCATTGCTGTTCCTACATTCACTTTAACTGCTGTTGCTTCTGGTTTGGACTGAGGTTGGTGAGAAGCA
This sequence comes from Peucedramus taeniatus, assembly GCA_013400575.1. Taxonomy (NCBI): domain Eukaryota; kingdom Metazoa; phylum Chordata; class Aves; order Passeriformes; family Fringillidae; genus Peucedramus; species Peucedramus taeniatus. The sequence goes on along the minus strand of WBNO01026216.1, from coordinate 42,746 downwards.
AATCTTCCCTTGAGCAGTCCTTTGTTCCAGGAGGCTCAGTCACAAAAACCTAGAAACTAACATAAAACATTTCTCCCTTCTCCTTTACCTGTGCAAGAGTTTTCTCTTTGCTTTTGCTCCATTGCTTAGAAAAACCAGAAGAATATCCATGTCCTTACTCAGCTCCACCAAATACGGCACTCCTCATCCCAGAAGAGACTCAGTCTTGCCACCATTCTCTCTTGGCTCCCAGTCCCACATCTTAGCACTGTGCCATTGTGGTTTGTTCAGGTGTCTATCTACCTGACTACCCATGGTCAGTGAAACAACTGGTTGGAAAATGTAAGGTTGCCTGAAGGGCAGGGGAGCTCAAAGAGAGTACACAATGAAAAGGCAGGTTCAAGTTCTGTCTGAAGGTATTTATCCCTCACAATGCAATGTGCAAAGGTCAGGAAGGCAGGGCTGAAAAAAAAAACATGCCCAGGTAAGAGAAGCAGTCCAGCTATAGCAACACTGGGCTTCACAGGGGAGCAATTTACTCTGCTTCCCAGGATGTGTCAGTGCTTAGAAAAAAACTCAGCATGATGCAGTGAGATGAACGAGATCCCTGGCTCAGGAGTGTAAATAGAAATGGCAAATATGGTCCTCTTTTTTTCCTTAAAGAGCGAGAAAGAGGGAGACAAGGAAGATTGTGAGAGAGAAATCCCTGAAACTTGATAGGAAGCTCTTCTGGAAACAAAAGAGGGTGAAAGTAGAGTGGATGTGGATGCGTGGGCTGCAAAGCGGGGCCCCGGTGTCAGGGAGCACTACAAAGGAAACCCAAGCCTGGGAACTCTGTCCAGGGATTCCAGTGACTCAGATTTCTTTGTTATTTTATGACACAAGATGTAAAGAAGTGTAGGCTGGGAAAATACTGTGCTGTGAACTTTACCCGGTTTTTCTCTTTGAGTGTTTCAGTTTCATAGACCTGGTCCATTTGTTCAAAGTTTTACATTGCTTAGTGCTCACTGAGATTTTTAAAATAATCTCAAGCATGCCATATGAGCTATAAAGCAAATTAACCTAGTTAGTATTCTTAAAATCACTGGTCGTTATTTGACCAAATCATAAATAATTAGGAATGACCAACTCGTGTCCTTCGTTCACAAGCTTAAGAGTTGTGAAGCACTTATGTCACAGGTCTTTCCTACAAAAGAACATACTTAGCTGGGTAACCTCCAGACACACAGGAAATTTCTATCCTTTTCTGCCCCTACTATAAGGGGATTTCTTCATAGGACAAAGCAAATGGACCTTAATTATCTGAGAGAATGAGAGGGAGCACAGATTCTGCTCTTTTGTTGTGTATCTGCAGTTCCACTCACTTCAGCAAATGTCCTTAGCTGAAAAGTGTGTACATGGCTGATGCAGAATTTAACCCAGACATTTTAATTAAAGTACAAAGGCTTTAACCTAGCCTGCAATATTTGCATTTGGTGATTTCTTAAAGATGAAGTAACCCGCTACTTACAGGAATGCCATCTGCCCCGGGGAATCCAGTGACTCCTCTTTGTCCCTAGAGTGAAACAGCACAATTAAAATGATGTTCTGCTAGCATTTTGCTTATTAGCTAAAACATTGGATATTCAAAAGTTACCACTTCTCCTTTGGGTCCAGTTATTCCTGGATGTCCTCTTTCGCCTTTGTGACCTTTGGGACCTTGCACTCCTGGGATCCCCATCAATCCTGGTGGTCCAGTGAATCCCTGTGATCCTAGGAGTCCTGGCTGGCCCTGATAAAAACAATAAAACAGCATTTACATAGGAACAGTTGTGATGCATGAAGCTGGATAAGTTATCACTGCTGCAATGGAGTCAACCTCTTGAAGAAAAAATAAACACAGAATTTATTACCATCCCAGTAGGCTCTTTGATAAAAGTCATCTGAAACACCACACAGAGAACCTCCAGCAGCAGTGACTATACTGCACATGTGGTCACAAAATTAACACATGGATATTAGCACTCAAATCAATATTCACTTCAGTACTCATGGCCACTCTATGAAAAAACTGTTTTCTTTGGAATGAGGTTTCTCAAGTGCGATTCTCCTACAATATTATGTATGATGCTCCAAACAAGCAAAATATGATTAACTGTGAAATTTGCTTATTGGCCATATTTATTACTAGTGGTGTCTGATATTTAATTGCAGAAATTTCTGCCTCTTTAGTGAAAATATTTCTATTCAGCACTGGAGCCTGAAAATGATGGGACATGCATGGATCCACACAGGTTGAAGAGTTCCACAGTTGCACACAGGGCTCCCTGGTCATTCTTCTTTCCAGCGCTGGTTTGGCTCTTCACGCCACTTCAGCCATTGTTTAAAAATAATCTCTGTTGGCTGCCAACATCACAAGGCTCAAAAGGGGAAAAAACAATTTTGAAATGACACAATGGTGGTTTAAGTAATGGATTGTGACAGTATGTCTGAGATCTGTGAACTGAAGTATTTGAATATTGTTCCAGATGCAGCATCACCAAAGGCACACATGTTTTGCATGTACTCATTGCACTAATGACATAAATAGTACATTGCTGCAATCTTTTCTGGAGAAATATGTTTTAAATGGGGCAAAACACTATTTACCAAGACATTCGAATTAAGTCAAATCTAATGAAAGTTGTTTTTAAAATGCAATTTGATTTTTTTCACAGACCAGGCTGGAACAGCACCAGTATCTCACAAAGGAGAAGAACTAGAGCAAACCATGAACAAACACATATATATTCATACCAAGAAGTTGATTAAAAAATACTATCTTTTTTTAGTATAAAGTACAGTCTTGCCCATGCCTTCAAAGAAAGAGCTGGAAGTCGAATGCAATTCCTATTCAATTTCATTTAATGCCGTTGAAGTGGAAAGAGTGTGGGGACTTGAAAAAAAGAAACCTGAAGACAGCCTAATTTCTTTGGATCAGGAAGTTGTACCAAAGACACTGAACAATGCCTTACTAATATTAGGCAAAACTTATTTCAGTCTCATAGGCCCATTTGTGATATGCTTAAAAAACTTCATTGTCAACAACTATCTAAAATAAACATTTATCTGTGCTAGAGTTGTTTTCATACCACATACCCCAAACCCTCACTATGACTGAAACACAGCTTACTTCTAGCTTCAGAAACAAATCAATTTTCCACACTACTTCCATTACTTTGTCACAACACTTGGGGTAGGTTTTATATTTTAAATCTTTTTGTATCACATCATATCAGTCCATATTGAGAGCTGAATCAGTCAAACAAAGTACAGAGCTGAGTGCAAGTCTTTAATTTTGGAAGAAGACTAGGAATGAGCAAATATGTACAGTATGTATAGTATGATCCATACTTGTACAGTATGGATCTTTTGCTCTACTGTTATGACTGATGGTTTAGGAGCAGTGCCAAAGGACAACATGAATTTAAGTGTTTGAGCTGTCAGTGTGAAAGAGAATTCCCTCTGCTTACAACCAAACCTGTCTTTATACAGCATCCCTACTTTAAAACCAAGTCTGCTCATGAGGATTATTAGGTGCTAAGAGGCCAATGTCTTTTCAGATTAACAAACTGAGAAGAAACAAAGATTACATGAATATATCTAAAACATAAAATGACTCGTGTTGTTGGGAGGCATATGCATCTGAACAAGCAACTGCTCATTTCCTTATGCCAGGCATTGCTGGCTACTACAAATGCATCTACCTCAACCAGCAGTAGTTCAAAATGCAGTGAATCTCTAAAACTTATTCTGTTGAAGTGCAGATCCCAGTAGACATATTTTCTGAGTTCCCTGACTCAAATGGAAAGATGCTGATTAAAAGCATTAGAATAATTACTTAAATCTGAACCAGATTTTTTCAGTGTGAGTTCCAAGATCAGGAAAAAGAAAATCTTTCTTATACCACATTTTCTCCACTTTTCTTACCTACCATGACTCAAAATTTATGTATATAGGAATTGACACAATACATATGAGCATGCCTCACGAAACTGCCTTTTTAGGGAAACAGACATTTCATTAATTAAAAAAATGGAGTCAGTGATCTTTTTTTTTTTGTTTGGGTTCTTTTGGCAGAGAAGTATAAACTCTTGTGCAAATATCAATCAAAAATATTTCAATTTTACTATAAAGCTTTAAAATATTATTCAACGCTTAAGGTTGTTTGTTCTTCCTCATACACTCAAATCTAGAAAGGAACCTTTAAAAAGGTTCAAAAAGGATGGAAACATATCTATTACATCTGCAAAGAACACCAAAAAACTATTAAGATTCATTTGTAGAGATTTGAGTTGGCTCCAGTTGCATTTAATTTCTGAAAAGAAATGTTTCAGTTGCTTCTGCAAAGAAAGGACTACATGGGTTCTGAGCACTGAAAATGCCACTTCATTTTTGGAGCACCTGAAAGCCAGACTAAATAATCTAAATTCCAAAAAACACTCATCCTCCTGAGATAAGCAAACTGTGTCCTTAGTGCCCCTCTACCCTCCTTTAGAGGGCAGCTGTCTGGAGGTAAAACACTTGTAAACTTTTCATTGCAGTTTCTGATAAAAGGCTGGTTATGGTCAGGATTTTCAAATCTGTGCCTGGCTTTCTACAGGGATCATGCAGAGCTGTACAGTGCAAAGGTGGCATTCCATGGAGCATGGTTACCTCTCTAACTCCTACATCAGACACCACTCTCCCACTTCCAGTCCCATTCTCCTTCTGGTGTGGAGGAAGAAATAAACAAAGAATGGAAAACAAGGAAGAGGCCTGGTCATCAGCACCCTCTCCCCATGTTTTCCTGGTAATTAACTGGTCATTTGTTTGTTGAGGAACATGGGTTATCTAATATAAGGAGAAGAGAATAGATCCTCATGGGACTAGTTTAACACAAGGCTACAGTCAGAGCTAGGGAAATACTTAATATCATGACAATGTTTGTGTAATTCCTCAGCCAATTAGCACCTTGGCTTCTTAACTGAATTAACTTTGTTAACCTTCCTTAACTCACACATGTCAGCTTTAACTCTGCTTTCTTTGTCTTAGATCTTTTGTTGGACAAGTATGTCCCCTTTTCATTAGCAAGTGACCTAAGAACATTCTCTCTTTGGCAAAGGTCACTGAGGAGATTTCAGCAAAGACAATCAGTTTGAAAAGTTCAGTCAAACAAAGCATGACTCAATTCTTAGCCCCAAATACCCCTGTGTGACACATGCTGTGAATGGTACTATGTCTGTGCTCCTGGAGGGTCAAAAATTCTAGAAAATTCTCCAAAGCTGTAAAACTGTGCTTGACTTAAAATTTTCAGGTCTTAATTAAAAAAAGAAAAGAAAAAAAAAAAAAAAGGAAAAAAAAAAAGAAAAAAAAGCAAGCCTAGCCTATCATCCATGTCATACTTCAGAAAATTCATAGAGTTCTTTCTCTTGTACATGCTCTGGCCATAGTGCCCTTCCCATTTCACTAGGGTGAACTGGACTTCTTCCCTAGTCCAGAGCATGGCACCATTACCCCGTGTCACCCACCATGGGACTTTCAGCCCAGTGCTAAGAGGCTCACTGAAGTGTGTGTGGAATGCCATGGCCAGCACCTCTGAGAGAGCACATAAAAAGAAAAGGAAAAAGTGGGCTGATGGATTATCTTGAAGATTAACAAGAAGTTCTTTAATTGTTTTTATACAAAACTTCCACAACTGTTTAGTTGAATTACAAAGCTCCCAATGTCAGGATATACACCTAAATAGGCAGTCCCTGCTTTGCTCTTCCTGCAACTTCAGCTGACTGGAAGAGGTCTCACAAAATTCTTGGGGCCAGCCCAGATATTGTGCAAAACTATTTACAGAGAGGAGCAAAGGTTGGAAATTAGAAAGCCCGAAGGAAATCTCCCCAGAAAACATTTGCCATGTTATATATACATTGTCACTTGTCCAGGGACATGCATGAAAGAAAATGCTGCCAGGGCTGTGACTGAATTCAATAACTACATTTTGCAATTAAGTACCAGTGGACGTAAGAAGATCCTGATCAGACTTTTAAATTTGTACTCAATGTTCATGTTTTGCAGCTTGAACTTTAATTTCCAGTTCTTTTACCATTAATCAGATGAACAAGATGTCATGTTGCAATACTTTCTCCCTTCTAATTTACTGTTAAATTTACAGTGTGGAAACAAAATTGACAGAGGAGGGTGTGCTAATTTTGAGAGCAACCAAATGTTTGATGTGCTATACAAAGAGAGACGCAATAAATGACAGTACCTGCTCCATAGGTTTTAAAACACAAGAATCATGAATCGCTGAGAAATCCACCTACCAGGGTGGAGATACAAAGACAGGAGAAAACTGTTGATTTGCAATAAAGAGGAGGCAGAATCAGAGTTTCTACAGAGCTTCCCAGCCACTGAGCCCATTTCTCCATGTTTCATTACAGATAACCATTTTACAATTGCTTCTGGTACATGGAATGTGATGATTCAGTATTCCCCACATGGAAACGAGCCTTGTAGACCATCATTTCCTTTAACAGTGGACAAAAAGAAAGGAGGTTAATTCCCTGACATTTTAAAAAGGTCACTGGTGAAAGGACAAGTTCATTTCCTGTGGGAAGGGTGATCTGACCATGACAGACAAGTTGGAGCTGGGATTTTTTGTAAGAGCTCTTAGTCTGGAACGGTCCCTGTAAGAACAGATGGGGAAAGGACGTGACAGCAAGGACTTCAGTGCACTCCTACTCAGTGAGACCAGCAAGTGGAACAGACAGCAACTCAACAGGGAATAAAATAATTTATAAGGAAAATGAGCAACTTTTGAGCTGATTAAAAGTGCTAACCCAGGAAAAGACATCCCTCCAGGCACACAAGAAAGAAACAGAAAAGTTTTAAAATGTATTGCTGGCAAAATGTGGAAAAAAGGGTGTAAATGTAGGGAATTTGTAATTCTTTCAGGTGGTTTCAATGGATGTAGTGCACTAAAGCAATCACTGACCCCAAATAAAAATTGTATGATCTTAGTGCTCCCACTACCCCCAAAAATATAAACTATAAGGAAGAACCTCACGAACCCTGCTGTGGCACACACAGTCAGACAAGGATGGGCATACCACCTGGCATTTCTGCTGGAACATAAATCCAGGAGGTTATCTAGGAGTTCATGGATTAAACTTATTAGAGGGGAATATGTTTGGGGTTCAGCTCCATGAAGTGCACACTTTGTCAGAAATACTTCACCTATGGGGTCTCGCCACTTTGGGCTGCGAGGCAGAGAAAAGCAGACCACATGGAGCACCTGCTGCCATGGCACAGTTTGACTCAGCAGCTGCTTCTGGTGGCACTGGGCTGCCCAGTACAGACAGACCCCCCCAGAGATCTTCAGACACTGATGGGTACAGCACCTACCATGACACAGAAGAAAATGGAACATTTATGTACCTTTCATCATTATGCTGTACATTGATGATGTAGTTTGAATGGTTCCATCCACTTCAGCAACTCAAAAGTTTTGTTTAAGCAAGATTTAAATGCTTTTGTAATTCTGCCTAGGAAGAATAGATCAAAACGATTCATGGAAGGGTAGGAAATACAAATACACAGGGGCAAAACACAACCAGTGCTAGCCACTGGAGAAAAAGATCATCTGAGAGAAAAAAATCCTGAAGTTTGTGCAGGCGTGGTAGTTTAACATATTAGCATGCTACTTTATTTCTGTGTCTTCAGGACTGTAGTAATGACTACTTCCTAAAAGACAGATGCCTTGCAACAGTTTGCAGTGAGCATTCAGAAGCTCCTCACTAGATGGCACCAGCCATTGCTGCTGCACGCAGCCCCCACCACTGCAGGTGCAGGATTCCAGACCATGGTACAACCTTCAGGAAATCTGATAAGGAGTTCAGATAGGGTCAAACTGTCCTTGAGCAAGGTCTGAGGCAACAAAAGCAGAAGGTTTCTGCCAAAATGTCTGTAAGTGAGATAGCTAGGGAAGTGCAAATGAAATGGGATTAAATGCAGCATGCAGCATGGCTGCCCAAAGTGAAGGTCTTCTGTCATTCAAGTTATATTTTGTGTAGTAGGCACACTTGGTCTTCTAAGAGAAATAAGAAAAACTTATTACCTTACTTCTTCATTGGATTGCTAAATTTACATTTACTGTTACAGGCTTGAAAATTCTCAAATTTATCTTCTGAATTTGTATTTTTAGTGAGTGTAGGGGAGGCATTAACTTCTGCCACCACACTGATACCAAAAGAGGAGTCTTATTCTGATATTTTGGACATTTGGTAACAACATGGTTACCAGTGTACCATGGCACCAGGAAGAGATGGGATTTCTGTTGTCTACCTAGAATATTGATAAGCAAATCAAACAAACTTTTCTCTTGTGCCTTAAGCTGTGTGATATTAAATTCTTAAAAACAGAGGGGCACTGAAAGAATTGACAGGCTTTAACAAAAAAAGTACATAACTAATAGTTATTTCTACTTTTTTTTCTGTTTTGCTACTTTAGAGGAGGTTATTTAGCTGAGTTTCACATTCCAGCTCTTATTCTCAGAAAATACTTCCCTTCTCATTTGTTAACAATCTTTTTTTATTTATAACAAAAGTAAACAAAACAATTATAAAATTCATTAAAAATAACTAAAAAATGAGGCTACTTCAGCCTAGTGGCATGGTAACAATCTGCTGTTCTTTCAGCTTCATTGTCTGGACATACGACATTTTCTCTCAGGACAGTGGTGACCAAATGACATTAACATTAATTCCAGAGCAGTGATTCAGCTTGCAGAAGGGTGGACTTCTTTTTTTTTTTTTTTCTTTTTTCATTAAGGAAGGAATACACATTAAATCTTCATAAAAGAAGAACCATGAAAGCATTCCCTCTACCAGAAGCCACATCCCTTTTCTCTACTCAGTAATGAAATAATTTTGTACTGTTTTCTGTTCCCACGGTTTGATCTAATTTGTGATCTTCCAGAAAGCTGCTATGTCACCCAAGAAGATAAAACATGTGCAAAAGTAAATATATGCTGGAATGTAGGTCAAGAACTCAAAAGAACCAGTTAATAGTTTCTTCATGTCACAAAATACACAGGAGTAAATGTCAGAAATGCTTTCTGTGCTGTGCAGTCCTTCTGTAGTTAAGAACAATACTGGGACCACAGCAATGATCTCTCAAAGAAAAGCATAAGAAAGGGCAAGTCTAGACAAAATCACACCAGAATTTCCACACTAAACCTTCAAAAGGTCATTGCACAGAGGAAAGGAGAAGAGAATGGTGGACAAGATGTGGAAAAGAAGTGTTGGGCAGAGGCAAAGGGTGCTTTTGTTTGCAGACTCAGTAAGGGGATATCTCTGAAAGTACAAAGGAGAATCTCTGCTGAAGTATGGCTAAACAGACAAACTAAGAAATTTAACATCAGAATTAAGACAAATATTAGCAAATGTATCTCTCTAGTAAGCATGCTCTGCTGAATTATGTGAGAAGATTTGGAATGACTTGAAAGGCAGTGAATTTTTAAAGTATTGTATTTATAGAACAGATATAGACATTTACCTACATGCAGTGTAGTCATCAAAAGATCCCATCAGGTGCAGGTGATACCTCATGGCATGATATCATAATGCAGATATTCAAACTAAGTCAAACAAATGCACCTGCATGTGCCCATTTTTCTTAAGGGTCTATAAAAGGAGCCCAGGTTTCTAGTTCAAAAGTTGAGCTCACATCACTTCTTTCTAAACTGTGCAAGAAGGCAATACCTCCAAAGGTCAAGCCCTGAAATGGTGGATTTAGCAGTTAGAATTAAGACTGAAATAAAAATTGTGCTGCATGAAAAGGGAGCTGATATAAATGCCATAAATTTACTTAACCTGGCAGACAATATATGTCAGAAATGCTTCTACTGGTAGTACAAAATAGTAGGATTTTCTCAGAAGTTAGAAATATTTCAGCAGTTAAGAGTAATCAGATGATAATGGTGTGTGCTCAAAAGCATATCCATTTATGCCATGTTAGCCTGAGAGTGGAAGTGCAGTTAACAGAGCTACTCATTTTATGTTAGTTAAACTGAGACTACCAAGCTAAGACAACTATAAAATCAGAAAAAAACCCTACTTTAGTGACATGTAAAAACTGTCCCTTTGACCACCAGCTAAATTCTGGTTTTGAGAAAGAGGTAACTAAAGTTAAATTTGGAGATGTCAACTTTAAATGAACTTGAATGAACTTGAATGAGCTAATGATGTTTTACAGAACACTAAAATGACATTGATTTATACTTGTCAAATGTTTATTACTATGTAATTAATTGGAAAAGGTTAGTTTGATAGCCAACCAAAAATTCACCAGAGAGGAAAACCACCTTGCCAAATATGCAATTATCACACTGATGGGTGTGGACAAGGAGCAGGAGGAAGCAGGGAACTCCCAGTTACTCTTTGACATCTGCTGTATCATGCTCATGTAAAGGAGCAGACTTTGCTCATGATGCCTATTAAATGTGTGATTAAGCACCTAGAGGACAGCAAATGCCTTGTATGTTTTTAATACAATGAGTATATTTATAGAAAAAAAATTCTGTTTGTTCAGCATGAGTTTTTACAGGATCAAAAAGCCAAAAAAATTTCCAGGGCACCATAGAATGCAGTGCAATCTTCCTGCTCTGCTAGTATCTGCATCAAAATTATTTTTTTGAAGTTCTTTTCATTCATTCATTCTATTCATTTTATTACCATCATAATATTAAGACTAAGTGCTTTCTGGGACTTTCTAAAAGCATACTTCACACATATTGCCAAAAACTTGGATAACGCAGTTGGTTGGATAGCTGTAAGATTGCTGCTTGGCTAACTGGGCTTTCTCAAGGCAAGACAACAAACAGCACCTGCTTCAGTTAGAACATTCAGTCAGACACAAGAGTCAATCTGCCAGCCCAATTGCTTTCAAATGGCTTTCAGTGGTGTGTGGGAGTGTTCTCAAGATCCTAAAATTCAGGAAGTTCAACACAGATGTTTTCTGTCAGTAGGCGTTGGAAGCACCAATAGTAACATCTGTTCACTTTTCATATTTGTGAGAACATTTTTTTTTTTTGGTCCAAAAACCATTCACTGTTGAAATTTCGAAATTGTGCAACTGGCCAAAATGTTAAGCTCATTAGGCTCCATGAGTTTAAGAGTATGTGAAAATTAAAACCCCTGCAGGAGTTCAGCCTATCATATGCCAATTTTTCCATTCTGTGTTCTTCTGTTTAAACAAAAGCGTAACTATTTTTGTGGTGGGAACAGCTATCAAAACTGACTTGATCATGCAAATAAAAGTTACTACTGGCTGTTTTAACTACAGAAAGAATTTAATTCTTTTACAGAGGCTATGACTTTTTAGTAATTTGTGTACTGGGATACCCTCTCCACATGGGAGCCCAGAACACATGTTCTAGCAGCATGTACAAGGGACACGGTACAGACCTTCGTGCTCCGGTCATGGGAATTTACAGTTTGGGACAGTCTCCGAGTTCCTGACAAGGCCAGATGATTGGCTCTGAACCACCAGGAAGGACCGTGGGCTTTAAGGCAGATGTATGCAGCAATATGAAGAGTCATCGTCGATACAGAATCAGAGACTTTTTTTTCTCCTAGCCCTTCTAGACAGATGAGTCTCAAGAGCAGTGGGGTGCTATGATATCATCTGAACAGAGTTTGTACAGTTGTTTCCTCTACATCATTTCCCAACGTTGATGTATCAATGCAAATGGTCTAGAAATTTCAGCAAATGGGACTTTGTTGAAACCTGCTGTTGAGTCAGCTTACACTGAAGCTAAATCAACCCTGTGTATGTACCCTAAATCAACCCTCCTAAAATATTCTAATGCAATCACTTTGATGGTCGTTAAGCTGGGCCTGCCTTCATGTTGGGTTTGTCTCCAAAATCAACAAATAGTCTAAATAATCTGTAATCTATGAAAAATCTTCAGTTAGTAAATAGAAATACTGAAAATTATCAGCAGTTGACTTTTATATCATACAACTATGTTCCCTGCACAGATTCACAATTAGTTTTTACAAGCTGGCAGTACTAGATCAAGCTGAATGATCATCCAGGGAAGCTAAATTATTTGGAGAAAGTATTACGGCAACTTGGAGAACTCTCTGTGATTCTGTGAAGTTTTCTCTCTCTTTTTTTTTTGTTTTGTTTTGTTTGTTTTTTTTTTTTTTTTGAAATCAGGCAGGAGAATAAAAATATTTTCCTCAGAATCATGAAGGAAATAGTTCTGTATCATCTACCTGTAAAAAAATGAATCTAACTTGTGACAACAGTCTTGGAGAGGGTCAAGGGTGGAATATAAACTTGAACAGGAAGATTCTCCAGATCCATTACAAAATATCTATTTTTTCTGGTAGACTCAGTTTGAGGTAGCATTAATGGGGGCCAAGAGTGCTCACACATCTTCTGCAAATTCCAAAATCTCATCACTCACGGGAAAGGATGTTCTGGAGAACATCAGCAGCAGACAGTTCCACAGCTGTTCAAGGAGAAAGCCTATTTATCATTTCAAATGTTGATTTCAAAAGCTACTGTGAATTTTTTAACCATTTTTGTAGGCAGTATGGGCTATGGAGCTTCTTCAGCGGAGGATCGGGATAATAATCAGAGTAAACCATTTTGTTTGATCATAAAATCATAGGATGGTTTGGACTGGAAGAGACCTTAAAAATCATCTTGTCCCAACCCTGTTACCAAGGGAAGGAATACCTTCTACTATACCAGACTGCACAAAGTCCCATCAAACCTAACCTTGAACAATTCCAGGGATGGAACATCTACCATCTCTCTGGGCAAGCTGTTCCACTGCCTCACCACCCTCACAGTAAATAATTTCTTCCTAATATCTAATTCACACTTGCCCTCTTTCACTTTAAAGCCAATACCACACCCCTTGTGAAAAGTCCCTCTCCAGCATTTTTGTAAGCATCCTTTAGATACTGGAAGGCTGCTAAAAGATCTCCCTGGAGCCTCTTCTCCAGGCTTAACAGACCCAGGTCTCAGCTTGTTCTCATAGGAGAGGTGTTCTGGCCCACTGAACATCTTTGTGGCCCTCCTCTGGACTTGCTCCAACAGATCCATGTCCTTCTTATGCTGGGGGTGCCAGAGCTGGACACAGCATTCCAGTCTGGATCTCACCAGAGCAGAATGTGGGGGGAGAATTACCTTCCTCAACCTGCTGGTCACATCACCTGGTTTTGATCCAGCATAGCATGTGCTGGCTTTCCGGGCTGCACAGATGCAGTGTTGAGTCATGTTGAGCTTCTTCCCCACCAACACCCCCCAGTCATTCTCAGGGCTGTTCTCAATCTGGTATCTATCTTCCCCCAGCTTGTATTGATTGGGCTACTCCGACCCAGATGCAGCACCTTGTACTTGGCTCTGTTGAACTTCATGGGCTTTTCACACTGGATGGCATCCCCTCCCTCCAGCATGTTGACCACACCACACAGCTTGCTGTTATCAGGAAACTTGATGAGGGTGCACTTAGTCCTACTGTCCATGCAGCTGACAAAGATGTTGAACAGTGCTGATCCCAAGACCAACCCCTGAGGAACATCACCCCTCACTGTTTTCCACTCAGACATTGAGCCATTGACTGCAACTCTCTGCATGTGTCCATCCAGACAACTCCTTGTGCACCAAGCAGTCCACCAGTCAAATCCCTGTCTCTCCAGTATACCGAGAAGGATCCTTTACTCCTTTTCATTCTGCAGATACTGAGGGAGTGAAGGCACTGCTAAATTGTAATGGCAAGTTGCTTTCACTTGAAGGACATGCCATTAGTTTGACAGGTCTTGGAGAAAATTCAGGTTGCTCTCTAACTGGTAGCAAATGCAGGTAATGTGGAGGAAAAGAGAAGTATTCCAGACAAGGAGAAACAGTAGAGGGAGCTTATCTGTTCTATCAGAACACCAGAGGGACTGCTAAACAATTTGTCATAACTACTCATCTGGGTCCCATCACTGGGGACTGGTTTCAGGCTTCAGCTTGAGGAAAGTATCCTCAGTATTTCAGATTCTGATTCTAGAGTGTCTCTAAGCTTTGTTAAATTAGTGCCTTCTTGGCTAGAACACAGTCTGCTTACAGGATTAGCTGTGTCAAAGGAATCAGTGATGTGCAGTGATGTGCTGTCTTTGTGAACTTTTAATGTACCTGCAGAGATGCTTCCATCAGTCTCATGGGAGAGGCTGCATTTATTGATAGGGGAAATTGAATTGCTGGTGGTGAAATGGTCAGAATGGCACAGTTCACAGGTCAACCATGACCCCAAACTTTTGCCAAGATGCCTCTCTTGCTTTACTATATCTGTTACAGGCAAGGATGAAAGGAAGCAAGAGATAAATATGAAGCTTCATCTCCTTTCCAAAACACTAATTAATGTTGGAACATCTGTACCCAAGATTTATAGGTCCTGAATCCTCCAGGTCCCTGAGAAGATCTCAACTACCACACGGAGTGTCAGCCTTCTGTATTTTTGACAGAGAGAGTAACAAATGCACTTTTATTTATGTGGTTCCTTTGAATTTTTGGCTCTCCCTCCTCCCTTTTTTCATGAAAAAATATTTTCAACTTTTCTGACTGTTTCTGCATCTGGAAAAACCTAGAGACAAAGAAAAGAGTCAATGCTAGCTTTCCCGTCCAAGTTAATGACTATACTTTTTATTGCTTCTTTTTTTTGTCAAGAGATAACATTTGCAATATGAAAGCAAACAAACTCTGAGCAATAGTGTTATGGAGGCTACAGTGCTCAGTACAGACTGATGATGTGGATGGCTGAATGAGTCATGATGACCTGGAGATTGGTAACTTGCAAATTACCTGGGCAATAAAAAAGACTAAACAAATATTACCTGCTCTAGCTGTCCCTGCTTGAGCACAGGTGGTTGGACTAGATGATCTTAGAGTCCCTTTCCAACCTCAGCCATTCTGTGATTCAGTGAAATACGGTGATACTGATGTTCAAAATCCTCTTTAAGACCCTGCAATTTAGCTGTTTGCCTATTCTATTGGTTAGATTTTTTTCCTCTCTGTGATGTCTGTAGAATTTTTTTGTCTGTGTACATATTTATCCTCTCTTTTGTTTGCCATCTTCAGATCTCTGTGTATCTAACACAAGCCATAAAGCACTCTAGTTTCTTTGGAACAGATAAGGGGTGGGAGTCACTGACATGAGGTGGAATACTTTCTTACTGTTGAAAACTGATAATTACTATGAAGTGTTTGGTAAAGTTAGCATTATTGAAAAAAGCCAAAATTCAGGTTTATAGCTATCTGCCTGTGGATAACTGTGCTGTGTGTTTGTTGCAGACATACTTATGTATGTGTGAGGTCTCCCACATCTTTACAGTTTACATGGGTGCTTACAAGAATAAACAGCCTTCTGGTCCTGCAATGCCTTAATAACCTCCCCAAAACCCTGCCAGGCCATCCCTCAACCAACTCTACTGATTTATACAGTTCTGACCTAGACTGAAGAAGTTTCTGCTATTTGTTTTCATCACAGGAAGACACCAACAAACACTCCTAAGGATAAAAAGTAATCTACTTTTTTATGAACACAGCCTGATATTTCCATTACATTTTGACACAAAAAAGAGGGTGCACTTAAAAGGAGAGATTTGAAGAAAGAGTCAGAAAAAAAGTTGACAGAGCTATACAGCTTCCTCTGAATATTTTTGACTTCCTACTCCTCCTGCCACCTCCAAACAAACAAGAAACCCACAACAGATTTTCAACAGATACAAAAAGAAAAAAAACAACCCAAAAATTAAATTTGTCTTAATAAGGCTGACAGAATTTTCAGATGGTAAGTTTCCAGTAACAAGGACTGAAACAAGAATCAATGCAAACTCATTTTTAATTATGCTGGCTGGGGTAATGCAACATTACCTCCATAAATATTAACTCAACTGCAATGAAGAAAACCAGCAATTTCCCTATTTGCATATTCTTTTTGGTCTTGATGATTTTATCAATCTAATTCCTATACATATCAGATACCTTTGGAAGATGAAACTAATTCTAAGAGAATATGGTTTAGTAATGCCATGGAGATGATGCAATTCAGGAAGAATTTTAATGAAGCATCATGGAGAAAGAATTTGAATCATTAACTATGATAGATTGTGGACAAAAAAGAAAATCAAATCTATTTCCTCTCAGCATTCAATAAGACTATTTTATTCTGAAGAGAAATATGGTTTAATATGATTTTCCAGTTAATTCTGATTCTTTATAAAGGCCTTACTAGACACTGAGCTATGAATGTCTTAGATTTCAAGTTACCACAGAAATTTAAATAATTTTAATTATTTTATGCGAAGTACTTATGAGATTTCTGCAGAAGTTCCTCCTTGACTGAACTTTTCCCAATAAATTAAATTATTAATATTCAGCAAATCTGACAAAAAAGGGAAAATAATGTACTTTGAATGTACAGCAGAAACATTAAAGAAAATAGCTGGAAATATATTTTCAGGCATAGCAAAGTATAGGCTTAGATTGCTTTTCTGCTGTTTGACTAAGCAACATGCTACTTAATTCAATCAGTATCTTAGAACTGATGACCTTGTTACCCAATTGAATGTTTAATCCTTGGCTGCAGGAATCAGCAATGTCTTGAGAAAACAGCTAAACAAGAGGATCCAACATTCTCCATCACACTGAGAACACTGCTGCCCTAAACTTTCCTTCAGCTATAAAATACAGCTATTAATTGGTGTGTTTTTAAGGAATACAGCTTTCAACTTAGAAAGATTAATGACACTACTCTGACAATATGCAGGGTTCACTTGCTTCACTATAGATGAAAAAATTAGTATTAAGAAACCAGAAGTTTCAGGAAAAAACCCAACAAACTGGGGCAAGAGATTTATTTTTACCTTAATGTTTGCCTGATAATAAAGAGTGGTTGTAGGATAAGCATGCAAAACCAGAGCCTTGTCATTCCTCAGTAAATGTGTGCAGGCACTGATGAGTGCTTGAGACGGGTCTGTACTGAAGTGAAGTGGTGCCACTCCTGTGTGCCTGACTGAAGATGGAAGCACCCATGGATGAGAACACTGCTCTCCAGTCAATGCCCAGCACCTCCTCACACCCACCTCTCTGAAGCCCACAGTGAGTTCCCTTCCACCTTTTTGCAGAAACACATGTGGGCATCACAATCCCTATCACACCTCAAGGGTGCCACAGGTGTCAGACAAGCCCTTCTGAACTGAGGTGAATTTCAGCCAGTTTAAGATTTGCTAACTATCAGACTGCTTCAGCAGCAGCAATCCTTCATCACAGAGATAAACAGACTTGGAAAAACATTTCAGAAGACAGTTTTTGTGCAGCTGCTAACAACTTCAGAGGAGAAGTGCAGAAGATATGTGTTGGGATAAAACATGCAGTGACAAAAATGTAAACACAAAAAGCCAGGCTGTGACCTAATATAAGCCTTGTTCAGCCACAGGCTAGCTAAAGCATGCTTCCATGCTCATAATTAAAAAAACATCCTGAAATTTAAAATAACTGAAACCACACAACAGCGGGACTTCTTCCACTGTTCCAAAGATGTGTAGTGAGAAAAAAAACAGTTAAATGTCTGAGATTAAATAGAAAGTATCCAAGAATCTATTTTAAATGCTTTTACATTATTAATCACTTATTTTCCTAAACCTAATGGAGCAGGTATGTTTTAGTAAAAAAATGCACCAGTATCCATTCCAGATTAAAAAAAGCTGATGACACAAATGCTCTTAAATTTTGGGAAATGACTGAAAGACACTGTTGAAAAGTCTACATTCTAGGTGTAATCAATGCACCTTGTTGCACACCTTGCAGGCCATTCTGAATGAGCACAAGAAAAAGAAATCTGAGAATTACTCCAGCAAGTCCTCACAGCAAAGCTGACTGTCAGCAGCTGACAGCTTGTGGATACACAAGAAGCTACTGACTGGAGTAAGTGAGACTTGATAAATGGGCATTTCATGACCTTCAAGATATGGCCCAAAACATGCTTGTCTTTTCAGGAAAATTTGATACTGCATTAGATGAGATTACACAATATGATAGTCAAAGCCTCACTCGAGATCAGCTGCCTGCAACTACACCTACTTATGTTTTTGCATGCAGTGGTTGAGTGGTGTGAGAGGGGCATGGGAAAATCTGTGAAGTAATTTCAAATACCTCTTTTTAAATGCTCCTATGTATCCTTCAGGAGACTTAAATGGTATAACACTGAATAATTACTCGTAATAAAGTTGGGCAATAAGCACTTCCAAAAATTGTACTTAGATATTCTTTTCTCCAAAGCTTAAATTTTGTCTTGCAGAGACTCTTGCACCAGTGCTATTCCTGATGCACATCAGCACATGGAGAAGCCTCCAGCAGGCATTCCTGGTGGGGCTAATGCCCTAGCAGTCAGGA
The DNA here is from genome assembly GCA_013400575.1 of Peucedramus taeniatus. Classification (NCBI taxonomy): domain Eukaryota; kingdom Metazoa; phylum Chordata; class Aves; order Passeriformes; family Fringillidae; genus Peucedramus; species Peucedramus taeniatus. The sequence continues at coordinate 24,323 of WBNO01026216.1, read as the reverse complement.
AGCCACTCATTACATTCCACTGCCCTGCTACTTCAGCCTGAAAAATCCAAAGTATGAGTTACTTCTGGTAAAACTAAGCCCATGCTAATTTCTTGGCTGAAGCTCATCAGTTCCTGTTCTGGAGGTGTTATGCAGAGTGGCTGCTCTCCTCACTGTCCTTCCTAAGGACCAAGGAATCCAATGGGACAGTTGAGCTGCAAAATGAAATCTGTGATTTTTGGGTGCCTATTTTATAGGTCTGCTCAAATGAACTTGTCCCAGACTGTCAGCTGCTTCTCGCTGCATCTGGCAGAAAAGTTTTTTCAGCTTCCTTTGGGAAGCAGAAACAAAGCACACTACACAGCCATCTCTGTACCACCTTCTTCTGAGTGGACTTCCTTTTGCAGGGTGGAGGCAAGGGGTGAACATAGAAGATCTTCCTTGTTGGGGGGGCTGCTGATCTGCCTTGCCTTAGGGAGTCTTTAGTGACACTCTGGACTATCAGCTCTTCCTTCCATTGATCATCAGGTGGACTGAGAGGAATGGGGCAGCACCCAGTACTTGTACCCCTTAAATTCTGGTCAGTGTTGTCCATCTTCCCCAAGTAAAGAACATTCCATCTCCATGCTATTGATCTCTAGTAGGCTCGATAAATGTAAAAAAATGAACAGCTCATGCTCAGCACTTGTGGTTTTTTTACAAAGTTATGTAAAATTCCCACAACAATTGGAGAGATTAATTTTAATCCTCTGCATGAAGACTACAAAACTAAAAATGAGCACAAATACTATGAAAAATGAATGTCCCAAGGATACTTGCTATCACAAACATGAAATACAGAGCTCCTTGTTGAAGTTCTCCTACACCATTCCAGTCTATTCCCTCCTCATTATATCCACAGAAAGACTATTCATTCATGATAAGATAGTTGGATTAATTCAGATAATTTTCCATTGCTGTTCCATGCAAGCTGCAGTCACGGCAAAGAGTTAAGGCCTTCTCATGATCTTGTTCCAGAAATTGTCTGTGTTGCCCAGTGCCTAAACTCATCAAAGTAATTATGATAATGTTTGCATGTAGTGCTATTAGTTGATTTTTGAAGCTATAGCTGGAGAAACAAGGATTAGAAGCTTTGCTAGTAATTATAATCAGATGCCTGTAACAATCCTTGTGGTTTTGCCTGCTCGTTCAGTTGTTGCTCACACAGACTATCCACAACATGAGTGGGAAATTCCCATGAGAAAATATTCTGGAAATGAGGTCCAAATGGTGCACTCTATTGGTCTAAATGAAGAAAATGAGCTTTTTTTGGTCCGTTTACTTTGATTAAGGCATCGCAGAATAAATTGAATATAGCCAAATAAATGAAAAATCTTTTATCACTGAAATGTATTCACTTTTGCGTTATTATATATTTTTATAACTTAAAAAAAATGTGGATAGAAAAAACTTACTGGAAACCAATATACACATACTTGATATTTTTATCTACATTTTATTGGTAAACAAAATTCTGACACATCAGTAAGTAAATAGACTGTAAAACATATCTTCAGACAAATATCAATGTAGACAGATAAACAGTCTTGAGAGAGGAGGTTTCAAAAAAAATCTGAAGCTTCATGTAATATTAACAGGAATACAGTGTGCTTTCCACAGCACTGCTTGGAACGAAATGTTATGCCCATGGATGGTAAAGCAATGAATAAGCTGCAATGAATAAGTCCTGGTCTTGAAGCACTGTTTGAAGGCTGAACATGAATGCCAAAAAATCTGTACAATTAAGTGCTACTAGTCCTACAGGTCCCAAGTAGGCCATATAAGAGCTTATCACTCTGCTTGCTGTGGAAAATCAAAGTGAAACACAAGCTCGACCACTGCATACTTGCAGTTTTTCTAGCTCTTAAGGGCTAAACAAAGCTGGGAACATGAAGCCACAGAAGCCACCCATCCTAAGGGCAGTCTGAAGGGAGTTCAGCACTGGACTTAAAACAGCTTTATAACCAGAGCTGTGTAGGATTATTTTGCTGAATGAAAACAGAATTATGTCAGAAAAGGTTCTTTGTATGGATTGATTTATAAGATAGTGGGGAGGAAAAATGGGACAGAATTCCTAATTACAAAATAAAGGTTTTAGTTAAAATGAGATAAGGTGCCAACTCTTGAGCTAGTGAGTAAATACGGGACAGATGGCAAGCCCAGGTTCGAGCCTAGAGCACAGCTGCATTGCCATGTCTGTATTTCTTTCCTAAAACTGGTTTTTTCATCTCAGTCTTAAAAAAAAAAAAAAAAAGTTTTGCCTTATTTAGGAATAAAATATCACAAGTCTTGAAAATATTTCAGGTCAACAAAACTGGCTCTGTTAACATTTGTTCTGTCATACACTACCCAAGAGCAGTCTCCTTGCTTTGATGCTAGAGGACAGCATGTTTGGATCTTGCTGTCTCCTGCTTTTTATATCTGCTATGCTGTGAATGGAGTCAATGTCACCATGCTTGCTCTGCTGGCCTTATTCCAGCCTAAGATTTCCTCATGCTGGAGGGAATTGCTTCAGCTGCTTTTACAGACCAACTTTAATTCCCTTTTCCTCTCCTACAGTTTACCAAAAGGACATTGTACAGAAATTTAATCTTCCTTGTTTTTCATCTTCTTCCCAACAGTGTAAATTCTTACTAATATGGCTTTGATACCCAAAGTAAAGGAGGCAATAGCTTGTGTACTCATCTTAAACCAGGCTTTTATCATAAATTATTTCCCCTAATCTTCATGTGAACGGAAATGTAACTGTACACACACTGCACATCACAACTCAGATCTAGATATATTTCTTTTTGAAAGATTTATTGAAAATGGAAAGGACATTCAAAAGATAGAACAGCCTGAATATAGTGCTGGAATAGGACATTCACTGGTTTTCAGCAGTGGACCCAGAAAAGGTTCCCACTGCAAAGAGAGATTGATGCTGAAAGTCTGCTAGAATAAGGTTCCCTCTGGGTCAACTTCTGGCCATTTACAGTTTCTTTATGTGAAAAGCTATAATTCACAGATTCCTCTGCATCTCACTACATGCTTTTAGCTTTCAGTATACTACCATCACTGCTATTTAAACAGTAGGTGTGTTGCAATAAATGCTATTGCCTTGTCATCTCTGATTAACTCCACTGAGTTCAGTTACACCACCCCAGTACTAGACCAGAACAGCTGAACTGGGAACATTTTCGGGTCTAACATCTAACAGATGTTTGATGGGAAAATTTCCAACATCTCTCCTTTTTTTCTTAGAAAGCAGTTTAAAGAAAAAACTAGTTTAACTCCAGTTTCTCAAGGCTCAGAATCTCTCACAATAACAAACTTTAGGAATAACATGGGAATGAAAGAAAGCACAGTAATATAACAAGAGGGAATAACCGCTCTGCTTAAAATACGAACTATTTCACATGCTTATTCCTATCCATATTATATAGAATCTTTCCACTGAAAGCATTCCAAGAATGTGCCATTTACTGCTAAATCAATGAAGTCAAAGAGCATGGGAATGTAGTCTGAGATCCCAGAAGAATCCATCCAGATTGTGCTATCAACAACCTGCAATGCAGTGCAAGGTTGAGACCAAGCCTGGTACTTTGTCCAAAGTCTGGTGATTATTTCTTTTAAAGGCTACAAGTGCAGGCATTTTCAGAGTACCATTTGTGGCTGTTTGCCTTGGGAAAGCTAAGTCAAGTTGGAAAACAATGCTTTCTTAAGGAATATATTTTACTTTCTCTCAATCTATATACAAATGTTTATTGCAAACAAATTGCTTGTAAGCTGTTCTAAAATAACCCTCTAAAAATAAGCAATGGAAGCTTACTGTAATACATGGCAGAAGTAGGAATTTTGCTGAGTTACTACATGCTCAGCTTTTTCATCCCGTGCCTTGTCTAATGTTAAGACCACAGCTTCTGCGATAAATATGAATCTTGTATAAACACATTCTTTCCAACAATATTCATCTGGCTCTTTGCGTCGAAGAGAGTATGAAACGTTACAGAGCTCTCAGCACTTCATTCTCTCTCTCATTCAGCGAGCAAAAATAAATCTTTGCTTCTTCTGTTGGTATATAATATGCAGTGCCAGGAGCTGCAAAATCCTTCCCTTTTCTAGTAGTGTCTAGTGCACTCGAGAACTCGCCGTTAGCCACAAACGTGAAGAAATGTTAAACAAAGCTGCTACTGCATAACCACCTCCTCCTACATGAGCTCTTGGGATAGGTTTAATCCCCAGCCACACTTGAAGAATACACTTGCTGAGATTAATGTGGCATCACAGCCGGACTGCTTGCGTAGTTTTGTTTAGAGCGGCGTCAGCATCCAGAGCAGAGCCAGCCAAGCAGCCCATTTGAAACACATCTCACCAGGGCAAGAAATCAGATTGTTTTACATTGAATGCAGTGGAATTTCCACAGGGGACTGGGGAGATCTCGACTGCTGCTGGTCTTTGAAAGAAGTCCTTATACATGTAGGATGAAATTTAGCCCCTCCTTTTCAGTCTGGGATACATTTAAAGAGAAAGACCCAACACAATCAATGCTTAGCTCCTGGATCCAGGAGCTTACCCAACCATTTCCTTGCTGCATACCAGGATGAGACACAGGTTCTTTTTGTCTCCTTTCTCCCTTTCCTCTGCCTCATACTCTAGTGGAAGAGCACAAAGCTCTTGAGAATGCCTGAATACAGATTGTAGGGTCACTGGCACTGCAGGGCTGGCTGCAAGAAGACTTAGAGTATACTTCAAATTAGACACCATTCTAATAGAACAGCTGGAACCAAAGAGGTACATGGAGACCAAAAGCACTACCATTATTTCATAGCTAAAATATTGTATTAGTACTCTGCAGACGTGAGCAATTTAATTCTCAGCTCCACCATGTCTTTTCTTTAACACTTGCAAAGCTCATACAGCAGCATCTCCTTTCTTCATGTTCTGCAGCGGCAAAACTATCTTTTCTTGTTATTCACATCACTTTAGTGAGTAAAGTTCTCTTTTCAGATTAGAACCACATTTCTGTGTGAATAATGATGACAGTAGAATAGCTGCAATTCAGTCCATTGTACTAATTTGTAACTGTTTGTTAAAGAATTCCATGTTTATCTTTCTGATTATTTCAAATTAGAAAGAAAACTTCACTAAGACTACTTGCATGAAATTTCTTCACAATAACTAATTGTGAGAGTGATTTGTTCAGTAAAAGCTTGGGTCTTGCACACACACGGATGTGAACAGGCACATACATACATGGAAAGCTCTTCAGGCCTAGCATGTAGATATCCATTTCTGTAGGGAATCACAGTTCTTCCACATTTGCTCATGGTCATCATCTTTATTGTATGCCTGTTGAGCTTCACTCTCTGGAGGTCCACCTCCAGGGAGAGAAATGTGATATGGGCAGTTTTCTGTATTTAGACCTGAGAACAACTGAGAAACCGAGGGTCAGCTGCACTGAGCAGCTTTTCTCTCTACTGCCAAGTCTACAGCAGCCTTGAGAATTCCCGCTCTGCATAGCAAAGGGATATGTTTCTTTATCATCTGAGTCGGTTTATTCACCACTGGCATTTGCAGAGCGCATCAGTAATGCTGTGACAAGGCAGTGTACAGATGAAAGCCAGAACCTGATCCCCCAAAGCATCCTTTCCAGAGCTTCATTACTCCAACTGTAATACAGCACTTCACACAAAACCAAGGCTATGCCTTTTTTCTTTAGTAAGAATAATGTATGTTTATGGCTGACTTCTCCATTAGTGTCTGTTTCTGACACAGGGAACTAACTTAAAAAAAAAACCAACCCTTTCCTGTTTCTTTGTCTGTGTATACTGACATGTGCCAAAAGGAAGCATGTTTGGACACTATTATGCAGCTTGCTGAGAAGCTATCTTAAACGTGAGGTTTCTTCTTTCCTACTAGCCATTATGGTTTCTTATCTCAGGCATTCAAACTATTTGCTAATTGCTCTCTTTTCTGTTATGGATTTTTTTTTTTTTTGGGGGGGGGAACTTTTTGTTGTTTTACAAAGTAGTTGCTATGAAAATAATAACAACTTGTGAACAGTAACATTTCCGTCCATGTTTTTAATATACTGAAAGGCCCTGTATTTATTTTGTAGGAATGTTAGCATTTCTCTGGAGATATCCTTGTAGAAAGCAGGTTGAATTTTGCTGTGAGATTAAAACACCGGTGAAATAAAAAGACTGAGTAAGTCTTTGTGACTAATTGCTACCAGGGGTTATACTACAGCTTGATCCATAACTTACTTTTCTACTTGTTTCTACTTAAAACAAGAAGAAAATAGACCCCCATCTACTTTACATTATATATTACATAGAAGCATAAAGGCTTCAACTATTTTTCATTGCAAGATCTAGTTCCCCTTTATCTCTTATTTTGCTCAAGACTTAAGGAAAATCCAAACATATTCAAATATGCTTGTTATATGTTAACACATTTAGGGTGCTTTTCAGATATATCATGCCCACAAAGTTGCAAATGTGGATATAAGGGGAGAGAAAAAGAGGTGTGACCTGTATATGGGAACAAGATTGACAAGAACTGTGCAACATTGTGCTCTAGCTGGCACTAGCATTGGTCTGCTAATGCACAGCTGGAATTCACAACCAAAACATGGAGATGGAGTTGTTGTTTCTTTTAAAAAGAGGTAGATGGTATCAAAATCAACCTCTAAAATCTCCCAACAGAAACATCTTTCCATCTGCTGCTATAGTTTCTTTATCCTGAAATTGTTCTGTGGAATTTCCTGTTTACTCTCAATCTCCTAATTTATAGATCATGTCCTTCAACACCAATGGTAGAGTTTATGTAATTCCCATTCACTGAATTCCTTCATTATGTTCTTTTAGAACAAACTGGATTATTATCTAAATGTGTGCAAGTTCAGGAGGTTTAACATTTTTCTACCAGCTACAACTTAATTGCAAGTTTGAGCCTTACACTAACAACTGCCTAAATGAAAAAAGAATATTAAATTCAAACCACTGGAATAAAATCTAAAGTCTATCTTACAGAATGGCTCTGGCATTACTTTTGAATTTTCTCATTTTATTGATGCTTCCAGTAAGTATTAGTTCTACCTGAAACACCAACAAAATATAACATCTCCTATTCAGTTACCTCAAGAATCCCTCTCTGCATCTCTTTTATGGCTGATCTTGAAGTATGAGACCAGCCTGGAGCACCATCAGTGTGACAGCTGAGACAGCTGTAGGTGACCAATCAGAAGGGAGAAGTTTCTGAGTACTTCTGCAATGAATTTCCCCTTCAAGGAGTTGGTAGGATAGGCAGCCTTTGCACAGCTCAGGGGGGCTCAGCACTGGCTATACACATGCTACTTAAGCAGCAGAGACCAGGACTCATCTCTTCTACCATCTTCCCTTTTCCTCCTTTACAGAAAAGGACAGGCACAGAAACCCTGCCCGTGCTGTCCTTCCTAGGCAGTGCTTAAGGAGGAGGATGGATGAATCACTTTTTCCATCTCACAAAAGCATGCACTTCCATCCTCAGCCCATCCAGTGCCGGCAGCCTTTCTGCAGCCTGGGAAAACCAAGGAAGAGAGCAAGCACAGAATCCTGGTGTACACCACTGTTTCTGTCACTCAGGAAGTCTTATGAAAATCCATTCGTAGAGGGGCTTTGGAAAATTGTGATTCAGTTTATTTACTAAAATAAGATTTATTTCGCTAAGTCCTCCCTGCATTTTTAAGTGGTTTGTTGAAAATCTTCCAATGGTTGACTTGGGAACCAAATTCATTCTGACTTAGCAAAAACCTTCTTTTAACCAAGTACATAAGAAGCAAAGGCCATTTGCTGCTGACTGGCCAAACTCAAGATGTGATTAAATAATCCTCATGCTCCTTTGCCCCCACTTCTCCACCTCCTCCCCAGAAGTAACAAGGCAGGAAAGGCCCCTTCATTCCTCTACTGACACCACTGGGAGAGGGAAGGATGCTCAGTGCCCACAGCAAGAGCAGCTGAGATGGCACTGAGCCACCTATTAAACAGCACTTTGGCTGCACACAGTGAGTGAGCTGAGCATTGTTACACCTCACAGGCTAACCTGGCCCTCAGACAAACAAAACATTACACTGACAATACTCCAATTCCCTCTATTTCCAGCAACCTTATTCAAAGTGGGACAGGAACACCAACATGACAACCTGCTCCATGACAGCTTATTGAGGATCATGTGCACCACATTAACACTGACATAGAACAGTTTTATGTTACCTTCCCCTTGTGCAGCCCTGAGCCCTGCTGCACTAGAATAGTTTCCTTTACTGCCCAACTCACGGTTCCCTTCTGCTCCCAATGCTCATCTCCTCCCCTTCTGGCCTTAGTCCCAGCCATCTGCTGCCAGGTCCTAGACAAATCACATCCACAAACCTCCTCCTTCTGTCTCCTTCTCACTGTCCACTCCCACACTCTCCTGAAGTATCTTCACCAATTAGCCACCTGGCAAGAAGAGCATCTTCAAGTTCATTAGGTGAACATTCCTGGATAGAAAAGCACCAGTTAAAAAAGAAGGGTGGGGTTGGCATGGAATAGCCAGGAAGAAAAAGAAAAACAAACATGCAGTGAAAATAGCGTAGGAAAGCAATGTACAGACTTGGGAAATTCCATGCCTGGTAGTATGGATGGCCAGCTGGGTTTCAGCGAGCTCTAGAGCGAATAAAACATCGTGCCTTACTTATACTCTATAATCTGGTCTTCAACAAGAGTACAAAAGAAAACAAGAAGAAAGTGGCTGGAGTACTTTGATAAAATTTTTATGGGCTGCGAGATGCTCTAAAATCCATCACTAAAAGGATCCAGAACACAAAGAGCTAATCTGAGGGCTCGCATTTTTTGTTTCAGCAGAAGAAAGTATAAACCAGACCAAAATCAAACACAGCTCGTTTTCAGAAGACACAGGGTGGTAACAGCAGTTGTGTTTTGTAAGTATAAGACATCAAGAAGAGGAATGCATCCTACTTTTGACTTTTTTCTAAACATGGATCTGAGGTCGATAAAGGCGAATGAGCTCACCTCCCAGTAGAGATAAAATTCCAGTCATACAACTGATTAGCTGTAAGACAGTCCTCATACTAAAACTATTCCAATCAACCCCTCCTCCCAAAACCTTCCCACAACACCCCCAATGCCACCCACAGTTCTCAGTGCTTCGGAAAAGTAGCTGCTGACAAATGGGAGTGCTGTCCATCTACTGAGTTTTCCAAGTGTTATGTTTTGGCTATTTACTGGCACAGTTACACTGCAAATGAATTTCTCACTCACTGATATGTTCCAGTAAAATTTGACCTAAGCAAAGCATACCCAGTAATTTTGGCCAAATTGGCAAGGGATGATTAAGATTGCTGTTATTTTTACTTTGTTTTGACTGGCTTTGAAAAGGCAGTCCCAAACAGGATTTTCTCACTTTCTGGAACCTTAGGGAGCCAAGGAGGTATTGTACTGTACATGTAGAAGCTATTGTGTGTCCACACAGTGCTGTGCCATTACAGGCTGCCACATGTACCTCCTCACTCTGATTTACCATGCAGATATGAAAAAAAAATGTACTGTTGTGCAAGCATTCCTTCCAAACTTCGATAATGGAAATGGCATTAAAACCCAAAGGGGCATACACAGATTTCCCCAAATCCTGGTGAATGTCACATTGTTCTCATGCTCCCCACCTTTTACCAACTAGAGACTGAAGTTCCTACACTTTTCTAGAAATATTCAGAGCCTCCTAGATGATCAGTTTCTTACTGGAAACAGATGAAACCTTCTAGTGATGGGAGAAAAGAACTGTCAGGCAGATTGACAATGCCTTCAGTACGTTTTGCAGACATAGTCTGTGGAATAATTCTCCACCTCCTCAGACTTGCATCCTGTAGGTGTAACTTCCACCAGTAAGAATTACTTGGCAGTAAATGTTGCATTAAATATTTAATTGCAATATTCAGCTATACACACATTCATCCTGCACCAGATTCAAATATGAAGAGATGCCACACCAACAACATAATTTAAAAAGAAAATGACAATTGTCTCAAAGAATAGTAGAAAAGTTTGAGTTGGAAGGAACCTTTTAAAGGTCATCTAGTCCAATCCCCAGTGACCCCTCCAATGACCTTTCTTGCCTCTGAGATTTTGCACACTGTAGACAAGCATAAGACACATGAAATAATCCCTGTCCTCTTCTCAGCATTGATAGGCTTGTGATTGGATCATCTAAGTTCAGTTCTGGAAACTGCACCTCAACAGTCAAGAGGAAAACAATAAAGAATGCTCAGCAATACAAGAAACTTTATGTGCAAGTAATAAATGAATGAGTCAGCTCTCCCTAGACTGCAGCAGCAAAGACCAAGTGTGCTATAATAGCACAGATACCAGCGCAGGAACTTCAGATAGACTGACAAGCTTGCTGAGGGACTGTGGCATCTCCATCATGGGAGGTCTCTACAGGAAAGTTAGACATATCTGTGTTTGCAACAGTAGCAGAAATGGCATATCTTACAGTTTACTGGGGCATAAATAAGGGAAAAAAGCCCTGTCAAATCTAGTAAGTGCTTATTAGTTGTACTATGTACAAAATCTCCAAGAGATGAAGGCTTCTGTGCCAGAGACACTTCTATGCACACTGAGTAACAGTTTACAGAGCATGCACTGCAAAGAAATAAGAGGGCTGAAGGGGGAAATTGGTGATATTTTCTTTAGTAGGGTTAAGAACCTCAACCACAGTGGTATTATCCAAAAGACAAGAATCTAGTATGCAAAAATAGTCAGTACCAAACCCTGTCTCCAAGCTCCCTTAGATGCCTTCAACTCCCACTTAGTTATTTAGTAAATAAGTACGATGACCAAAAATCAGCACACAATGCATGCAACTCATTGTCAAACACTTCAAAAATCTGTTTTACTAAGGAGAACTGAGCTCTTGGGAGATTTACCTTACATGACTTCCCTTCCAACATATCATGAGCCTGTGAATAAGCCAAGAGAGGAAGCAATGTCTCCTGAGAGCCTAAGACTACAAGCAGGAGAGCTTGCTTGGAGATTGCAGAACCTCCTGCACCCCATTTCTGCTCTATCACTGGCTGTGGGCACAGATGGGACACCCGTGCAGCAATGACTGAATATCAGAAGTACATACAGCTGGGCTGGCTGAGCTCAGTGCTGCTTCACTGCAGTTGGGTGAACCGCGAGCTGTGGGATCAGCTGCTGCCTCCTGAGCTGGCAGCCAATTCACCCCAGGAGCAGTGACAGGCTGATATACTGTACACAGGAGGGAAACACTTCTTGCTTTTGTGGTTTTTTTTTGGTAGTAGCTCCTCAACCATGCTCCTATATTTTGCAAAGCTGATACTGAGGTTTTCTCCTGACAAACAATGTATTGAAGTACCTCATGTCTGAACAGGCCTGAGAGCTTCAGAATGTAAAAAGTGCACTTCTAGTAATAAAAGGTAGTACTTATATGTTGTCTAAAGATGATACAGAAATCTAATCTCTTTGGGGAAAAAAACCTCAAACCTGTTTTGAAATCAACATTTCAGATTTTGTTTGTTGGGCATAGACCACTCCAAAGGTGAATTGGTACACTGTACTAATGACTACTTTTCACCCTGTGTATTCTTGATTTACACACTTTATTAAAAAAAACTAAAATTGCTTGATGCTAATAAACTTTGGTTGTTGGGATTTTTTTGTTTGTTCATTTTTTGTTGTTATTTTGTTTTGTTTGTTCTTCATTATGACAAATATAATCTAATTGACAGGAATGGCAAATGAGATCTAGATGAAATCTAGTGGAAACCATGGGTGAGATGTCCAGCTGAAACTAACTGGGATAGTTCCATTTTCTTCTTGAAGCTGATGCTGATAGTTAGCAATTTTCTTGTAAGGACATCTGATTACTGTCTACTGTCATCAGAGAGGCTTCAGGAGAAACATATGTGGGCAAGGGAATGGGAATGGCAGAGAAACTACCTACAGGACATCTGACTACTACTGGTTCAAAAAAGAGGAAGACACTGTGCAATGACAAATCAGACAGTATTTCACTTCTTTCCCCACCCCAGGCCTCCATCAGTTTTTTTTCCAGACCACAGGGAAACTACCAACAGCTACCTGTACACCTCCCAGGTCTTATTTCAAGATCCTGAGTGGATGTCAGAAGCCTTAAGTTTTGCAGCTACTTCTCAGTTCAGAGTGAATTCAGCAGAGGTGAAGGTGGACTGTACAGGAAAGGTCACATGCAAAAGTTATACTGAATGCACCTGAGTTTTGGGGCTCTCTCTTAAGAAATCAGAGCAGTCAGTTTTAGCCTACAGGAGCAGCATGAGCTTAAGTCCACAGTAACATGGAACATCTTTCTTTTCACACTTTTCTCAGTATTTCTTGTTCAGTCACACTGCACTGTGTGCCCTAAAATCTGCAGAAAACCTGCCCTGATTTTGACCTGGGAGACTATAAATATAGATAATAGCAGACAACTGCATATTTTTACATATATTACATGAAATTATAGCAATATTCTTCCCTGCTGAAGCGACTTTTTCCCTTAAGCTCTTGAGACCTTCATACTTACTGAAAGTGGTTTTGTGTGTGGCACTTTAATGTAATGACACAATCTGTAAGTACAATAGTCTAAGTTAAATAATGCTTCCTCACAAAGTTTCAGGCACACAACTAAGGAGTTAAGTAGTTTCCATGTTTGTTTTTCCTGGATCCTGTTCTGAGACTATCCTCCATAGCTGGAAAAGGTCAACATCCTACCATTAATACAACATTATTCCCACAAGTTTCTACAACAAAAAAACTTTTCATAAACAAAAGCCATTTTTTAATGTGGTGCATCAAGAGCCATGTTTACTTGCACTGTTATTTTGCCAGTACCTTATGGTTTAGAAAAGATAAGGCTATTAACAGAATTTAAAATACATATTTTTTGATCTTATTCCACATTGGGAATGAAAGAAAATGTTACTAAACTGTCCTCCCAACTTCCTCTCTTGAGAGGTCAGATAACTTGGCAATCTATCACTTCTGAAAAAGAAAGTATACATATGAGTATTTGAAGGAGCCAAGCATGTAAAAAAAATCATATACAATCATTCAAGATTTTCTGAACTTTGCTCTGAAAATAAATAATGCTGACATTAAGAAACCAGTTTGAAGTATTTTATAGTTATTAAAGCAAAGCCCCACAAATCTTCTCATAATCAAAATGCTCAGAGGAACTTCTCTGCTTTGACTTAACTCTGTTCATATGCACTGGTTGGCAAACACAGCTCATCTGGGAAATGCACATACGTTTGTAGTCTTTCCATTTGTCAGCTTTCTGTTAAACTTCCAGAGAGTTCACAAAAGCAGTACCAAAATACTTGCGTGACATCTGGCTAAAATGTAAAAGGAAAACAAAACACTGAAGAGATGTGAGTTTTGTTTGGGTTTTTTTCCTTCACATACAGTATCTAACTGCAGCACCTGTTGGATTGCTCATTTGTTCCTAATGCATATGATTCACATCCCTTCTTTCCACGGAAACAAATGCACAAAACTGCAATATACAATCCAGAACATGGATACTACTATTTCTTCTCTTTGAACTTCCAATCTAAAGTAGAAAGAATGTATTGGAATGGTGGTATCTGAATAAGAAGGTGCAGTGCACAGAATTAAATATGTGATAATCTTGAACTCGGAAACACATAAATTGTTATTATCTGTTATCTACTGGATGTGCCCCTTCCCTACACCATGGCTTCCCAGGGCAATCATCGAGCTGGTGCATGCTATCAGTTACCAATTTTAGATGAGAAATGCTCCTGTTGAGTTTTCTGACATGAGGGCACACATAGAAACCTGAAGAGCTGAGGCTCTCTGTCAGCCCCCTGCACTGCCCTCACTCTGTCAGCGCTGGGGCATGGTATAGGTCTGCCTTGATCTCTGGGTGCATCTCCTGGTGACCTCCTTCTTTCAAGGATTCTGTTTCCTCCCCTGCTCCACTAAGGAAAAGGATTTTGTGTCAGGGAAGCAACTTTTGACCTTTCCTGACACTTGAACAAGATACAAACCTTTGTAAAGTTTCATACACTCAGCAAAGCTTTTCATTCTCTGCAACTGAAGTGTGGGAACATCCCACATTTCCTTCAGAGCGTGCCCAAACCCTCATAGCTCTTTTTGAGGACCAGATTCTGGGAATTCAGAGCATCCTCTGTGTGTGTGTGTGTGTCTGTGTGTCTGTGTGTCTGTGTGTCTGTGTCTGTGTGTCTGTGTGTGTGTCCATGCTGTACCTTTGATGACCATTTGCATGGAGCAGCATCAGCCTCACAGACACTTGGGTGGGAGCCCACTCCCCAAAGCTGAGGAGCTTCTGGGGAATCATTTCTGCAGCTCTCCTTCCAAACCAGCCTGGGACAGATATGGAAACTGAGAGCCAGTTCCCTGTCCCTCAACAAGCACTCAGGCAGCATGGAACACACACAGGGACACACCAGGCTGGATGAAGAGGTTGGTGGAGGCTGCCAGCTGGAGGTGTCTAAGAAACCAGAAGCAAGGTTTCTTTTCATTACTAAGAAATGATTGTGAATGAGAGTCAGAGAGGAAAGATCCTGGTGGCCCAGGATGATGTACCAGCACAAGAAGGGGCTGTGCTTTTGAAAATAAATGAACCAAGATGTCCAATGGGTAGAAAAGGGACTTCAGGGTCACACGGATGTAGATAATTATAGTTCCAGTACGGAATAATGCATAAAGGGAAAAACAGTTGAAATAGTTATAATTTTAAACATATACCTGAGTCTGGATTACACAAGAGATGAATTACACAGGATTAATGACTGGATGAGCAGGTCAGGATTTTGTAAGTGAATTTCTGCTTCTATCCATGAGCAAGTCAGCAGAACCAGGGTGCCACTGACTGCTGCCTCTTCTGAGGAAAATGCAGAGAGCAGGTGAAGAACATGTGGCAACTGCAACTTTAGTTGAAAGATAGTAAGTCAAATCATAGGAGTAAGATGAGTTAAATTCCCTTTGAGAAGCTTTCACAAATGTCTTCAAATTTCTGATTTCTATGTTTGTTTAGTTTTGACCCAAGAAAGGAGTTTTGTTTAGAGTTCTCCATTAAAAGAGTCCTATCAAAAACTCAGGTAACCCATAGTGCAACCATTTTGAATATCAAGAGAAACTGCTTTCACATCCTAAAGATCTGGGTTAAAACCTTAGAAGAAAAAGTGCAAGGGGGCTATCCCTAATATCTCACCTAGCTGAGACACATAATACCTCAACCAAAGGGAGAGGGGCAGAACACAAATTGTCTTGTAATACAGGAATAAAAGTAACAGCATTCTGAAGTGGTTACAGGAACACACTCAGTTGCACATAACAGAAAGCAAATGTGCAGTTCATATTACTCAAGCTCCATATTCACCAGCCACAAAGCAGTAAAAATACATCTCACACTGACAGCAACAGAGAAGATGACATCACTTCAGGGACACATCTGACTCTGGCTGTAAGAGAATCTAGAGGAGCACAAGAGTCAGGCTAAAAGCTGGTAAGAGCCAACAGAGCATTACAAGCACCATGGCATCACACAAAGGCACATGCTCTGGAGATAGACTAAACTGGCCCCAGTTTGAGGGTGATAAACAAAGCAGGGGATTGTTTCACAGCCTCCATCAGAATTTATTCTTAGAAATTTAATCTGCCTGAATATTCAGAAGTCAGATAGGAAGTAAATGAAATTCATCAGTCATCAGCTGGCTGATGCTTCTGCATCCTGGAGTGTTTATGGGCTGTGCAACATTTCCTCTCCCAGGAAAAGAAATATTTGTTTCAAGCTTGAAACGCTTTTTTTTTTTCAGTCACTAGTTCTTAACAGCAGTTTCTTTGCTTTTCTTTGTCTCTGATTACCTCATGACACTTTTGTATCTAAATATTAGTGTTTTGTTTGAAAGACTTGCCTTTTGTTTGGTTTACATATTGCTATGTACACTCCTACAATTTTCTTTTTTACTACCATCCTCTCCTCCTTCCAGCCCACCCTAACCAACTCAAGGAAACTTCTGCTTGTTCTGTGATTACACCAAAAGCTTTGTGCCCAGGGAAGGAGGCACTTCTAGGAAGGAAATCTCAATAATATTTTGCTTTGGAGAGTAGTAGATTAGTATCTCCAGACAATTTTATCTCAATTCTCCCCTGACAGTCAAATTGAAGCAAAGATGGCTATTTCCTATTTCCATTACAAGAAACTGAAAGGTTCTCACAGAAGACTAAGCTGGAAGCTTAAGCATTTCCCTCCTGGACCCTCTGGAATGTCTTCGTTACTGTTGCAATTTTGATTTAAAACACCTGGGTCTTCCCCGGTCAAACACAAAGTAATTTGCCTGTGATGCTTCTGCTTTCTTACAAAACACACTTGAGCCTCTCTTGAATTCTTAGATGCCTAGTTAGCTCTTAAAAAGACAAATAGTACTTCTTGACAAATTTCAGTTCTGAAAGCTAATCAGACCAGCAGCTAGAATATATGATCAAACTAGAATAGTCCTTTTTGCAGGACCTCAACCAAGTTGTGTCTGGTGGCAATAGCTGCAGTCTTTTTGGCAAGCATAAGGCTGGGGTGGGATACACCCCACAACTTACAGAGACCTGCAGGTACAGGGATTAATTTGTAACACATGCATAAGAGGGATCATGAACATGCTTAAAGACACAGGTTAACTGACAGAGGTTACAAGACCCTAGGAATTAGTAGATTTTATAAAGAGGGAATTTTGAGGAAGTTTTTCCTTGAACTAATAGCTAGTTAAGGGATAGGTTAAAGTTTGACCTGTATTTCACCTCATGACACGAATAGATTATAATACTTGAGACAACATGAGCTGAACAATCTTTTTTCTGAAAACTGTGGTATGTTTGAATAAACAAATGGCAGGAATAGATGAACAATTATAAACTGATTCTAGGCATTGAATTTTATTATGGGAATGCTCTGAACTGAACTGAAAATTAAATAGTATTCCACTGGGTATGAGTAACAGCTCTGCAGCCTCTAACTGCAGACACTTCCAGAGATCTTCAACAGAATTTGGTTCAGAGAATTGGGAATGTGAAAAAAAAATACAGTATGAAAGATCTCTTCTTGAAGCAAAAGATTCACAACTGGCTGCAAGAGTGTTCCAGTGACTGTAAATACATGACAGAGAAGCATGTTTATCCCACAAAAATGAAAAGGACTCCCATTGATTTAGTACACAGAGGCAGGAACACATTTAGCTTTACAATTATGCCTCATTGCAAGGAGGGTTTATTTAGCCAGTTGGTGCTCTGATTTACACCATACAAAACATCTTTGAAGTCACTTAAGTTACATAACATTCATAAATCAGGACAGTTCTCTGTCTAGGACTAAGAATAGGTAGAGAAGGAAAATCCTTACAGGGAAAAAGCAGAACACAATATCTGTGAGGGAAAGAGTAAACAACAGCCCAAACTGCAGCTGTGTAAATGCACCAAGCCACAGCCTCGGCTGACAATATGATGTGTATATTTATTTATACCAGAGTGTTTGGGCTTTTATAAAAAAAAAAGTATGCTTACTGAGAATGGTATTTAGTGTGTATTTAATTTTGGTAAGCATGAGGGGCCAAACTGCCATGCTTAGGCAGGAGTTGCTGGAATTATATAGAGGATTTTTGCTGACTAAATGTGTACATGACTGATACAATTAGCATTGTATAGCAGAAACTATTACTTAATAAAACTACAACTGTGGCAGCAATATACAGCCATCTTTGATGGCTACAAAGGTACTTTACCAGAGAGGGCAGCACTCCTGTGGTAACAGAGTCATGTGTCCCTCCAGTGAGGACTGGACACGCTGAGGAGGGAGATGCAGGGGGCAGGAGGGTCTCCATCCCCTGAGAGGGAGCACCCCCACCCCTCTGCTTGTCTCTTGTTCTGCACACCATATACCACAGTGGGGCACAGGCTGAAGTGTCCTGCTGAGCAGTGTCAGGGTCACTTGCAGGGGTAGCCCAAGGACACTCTGTTTCTTCCTATGGGTGCTTCCTCATGAAGCAACCTGATTGATCTTCCTTGGTCTTGGTGGTAGCCATGGATCCAGACTAGCCCCAGCAGACCTGTTCTCCATTTCCCATGTATCTGGAATAGCTCAGGCATCTTTAGGGGTATGACACAGAAGGATGTTCTCAGCAAGCCTGTTCTCTACTTCACCAGACCAAGGTTACCACTGCAGATCAGGCCCCAGACATGCTTGATCCCATGGAGTTGCCCTGCACCTTTAACATCACTCCAGCACATACCATTCCCTACTCCAGAGATGCTTGAGCCATTGTGCCAGATTGAAAATATGCCTCTACATGCCTGACAGGCCCTGAGAAAATAGCTGGAAAGATGCAGGGGTGAGCAGCTCCCTGCTGAGACACTGACTGTGGCTCTGTGCATAGACCCATCCATGATCTTGGGTCTACAGATCTACATGACCTAGCAGAATTTGCTATGGTGGCCAGAGCTGTATCAGCAGATATATTTTGTGATTCCACTTTTCAGATGGTTTTACAGTTCACTAAGCAGCTGTCTTTGACATGGTTTCTCTCCTCAGGCTGCTCTGCTGTTTTCTGGGGGGGTTGTGGGTGTATGAGGGTGTGTGTAATATTTTTCTCTCATCTCCTTTGATGATAAAACTCTATTCTGCCTCAAAGAAGTTTTTTGGTTTTTTCCCCCCTCCTCCACTGTGCTGAATTCTGGATCCCTCCATCAACTTCTCTAATTTTAATGCTGTTGTTTAACTGGATAATCTGACTTCTTCCATTTTATATTTATATTTCATAGCACATCTGCAGGATTTGAGAGTTCACTGCATGGATGTTTCAAACCACACCATAGGATCTTGGCAGTTACACATGACTTCAGAGATTTTAAACACACATATCTGACGTACAGAGGAAGTAATTAAACCATATGGACCTCTCCTATACAGTAGGAAGCAAAACACAAATCTTCTCACTTGATTTATTATAACCTTATGTCATTTAGCAAAACCAACTCTGCAACTGTCTGAAGGACAGAAGCCAGCTGAGGAGAGGAGAGGGAGGAGCTGTATGGGGAGCTGTGGCTCAGGCAATCCTGAGCAGTTTTCTGTGCCTGCAGCTGTGCAGGGCAGTCGAGACCTTGCTGGCAGCACCAGGTATGAGGCAGTGGAGCACAAACTCTGCAGTTTGGTTTGTGAGGTCTTGTAACAGCAAGAAAAACAAATGGATCTGTCCTCAGCCTGCACATCCACCTCTGCCTCTGCTCCAGTGGCAGGGGCTAAGGATGAGGAGCTGCAGGGGACAGCAACAGCATCCTTCTCACACAGGGAGCCCACCCCTCCTCTGTTCTGCAGCCTCGTTCTCTGAGGAAGGGTTGAAGGACAAGATTGGGCTCATGCAAACCAGCTTGTCTTGTCTACAGGACTGTAAAGGAAAGGAGGTTAGTCTCACAGTGCTAAGGGGTACCCTGCAGTAGCAGCACAGTCATATTTGAACTGAAGAGTTTCCTGTGGAAGAAACTTTTTATCCATAAATCTGCATGCGAGTGCATACCCTCATGAAATACTGGAATAAGGAATATATATGGGTCCAACACCCACAGCATTGTGTGATGCCTTTGAGCCCTTTGCTGCTGGAGCCCCTGTCCACTGGAAAGAAGCTGTCACTGTGCCCCTCTGCATGATGCTACCTCTGCCACAAAGCTGGAAGGGTTAGCAATGCTTTTGGCACTGTACAAAGAGCCACATGCAAACAGCTCCTGCCCAAGGAACTCATATCCTAGCACAGACAAGCCCAGACAGCTGCAAAGACCAGGGCAGCCTGCATTACAGGAGGGAGACTTCATCTCAGAACCAGCTTCCCTCTTTCCTCTTCCAGGCTATCAAGACAGGAAGTCCCTTGTAGGAAGCCTTTAACAGATAAACACTGGTGAAATGGAAAAGGAAAAGATGTTGCATGCTTGAGAGTAGATAACAGAAAGTTCATCCAAGAAAGAGAAAAGCAGGGGGTCTAGAAACTGAAAAACAGCCAAAAGGTGATTTACAGAGAAAAAGGGGTATTTGTATCAGAAGAAATAATACAGACTTATCCAAGTCTTTATTTGGCTGGA
Source organism: Peucedramus taeniatus (assembly GCA_013400575.1). Lineage (NCBI taxonomy): Eukaryota > Metazoa > Chordata > Aves > Passeriformes > Fringillidae > Peucedramus > Peucedramus taeniatus. The sequence continues at coordinate 4,149 of WBNO01026216.1, read as the reverse complement.
CAGAAAGACTGTACAAGTTGCCATACTCTGAATGGAGTGAAACAATTTGTGCTGGGGAGGATAGCAAGTACAACTTTCTTTTTGCTCTTACACATATGCTAGATTTGCCAACAATTTTTGGGACAAATAAGCCTGCTTTAAACAAGTTCATAAGGGCTAATAACGTATCTTTAACTAGTGATACTTTATTTACAAAAAATAGTTTTGCTAATGGAAAACTTACATTTCCTAAGCAATAAGATAAGCAATAGCAGACACAGAATTTCATTGAAGAACCATGACCCATAATGAAAAAAACCCAAGCCAAAGCCACAAAAAAACCCAAAGTGCTTTTCTTTGCTGAACATCTATGATAGCAGTAGACAGAAAGGAATTTTACAGACTAATACAGTCTTTTAATAGAAAAATAGTTTTAGCCTGTGGGAGAAAAAATGCTGCATGGATGCTTTATTTGTTTGGGCTTGCAGCTTTATTCATTGTCTAGAGCTGTCATCTGTGCCTAAAACACAGACTTCTATCCTTCAAGATCTTCTTTCTGCATGCTCCCAAAGTTCATATCTAATGGTCAATATAATATATTTTAACATTTGTCATTCTTTTCCAGATTCATGTAATGGAAACACTCCGGTATACTTCAACAGTCTGGTTCATTATGCAAAGACACTGAAGATGATTTGGAAACCTTATGTACTAATTGAGGTTAATAAAGAACATTTATTTTCCTAATTGTCAGTAAGAAAATGCTGAGAACAGGCTCAGTCTGCCTTGGCAGATACTGTTTGAGATGACAGCCTGCCCATTCCCACATTCCTGGTCTCTCCAGGTCAGACTCAAAGGATTCCACTAATAGTTTGGTACTTAGCAAAGCAGACAAAAGGAAAATGGGTCAATGTCACTTGCTCCCATGTGACAAAAATACAGAAAATAGAAACAAGCACCATTTGAGAAATTTGTAAAGCCTCAGGCATATGTCATGAGAAACATTTACAATCTCTGGAGTATAATTTAAGTGCTAAAGGATGACCTGGATTATCCCTCTTGGATGCCTGTGTGAGCTACCCAGTCACAGAGTAAAACCATCATCCACCCGCTGCTCTATCTTTAAACTCCTTCTCACAGTAAGCAGAAATTGCAAAACTTGGCTGAAAGCACAAATAATACTTCTGTGCAGTAGTTGAACTGTCTGACTGCTAGAAGTCAAAGCCTGACAGTCTAACCAAATGGACAACACACTTGTCCAAAAACAATCCTGACAGTGCATTTAATTTCCTTAATGAAGTGCAATTCACATGTGAAAACCAACTAAAAAGATCAATGGTACAGAATCACAGAATAGTCCATGGGAAGGGACCCCTAAGGAACATCCAGTCCAACTCTTGAGTGACTGGCCCATCCAGGGATCAAACCCTTGGCACTATGAGCACCCCATGGTGGGAAATTTCTACCCAACAGAGCTGACATACACACATACACACATACATACATACATACACACATACACACATACATACATACAGGAAGGGTGTGCTGTGCTATGCAGACACTATTGACCCAAATGAGTGGAAAGGTGACAGATGAGTAGGCACTCGTGACATTCCCTAGCTTCAGGTACTTATTTCCTAAATAAGGTAAAATACACTTGCAGGATTTCATAGGAAGACAAGAAAGATTTTTAAAAAAAGCCATTCAAGAAAAAAGGTATGGCAGTATTTTTAAATGGTTGTGAATTGCATCCAAAGGATTCTGATCTCAGCACTGGCTATTATCACTAAAGTTAACTTTGCACTATTCATCTCCAGCAAGTTTCCTTTCTATTAGTTCTTCACCAGAGTTAACTTTTCTAGAGTTAATTAAGTCTTGTTTTATTTTCTGAAATAAAATGGTTCTTGATTCCTTACTGTGATTTCTCTTGCATTTTCTCTCCATCTCTCATTCAAATTTGTGAAATGCAGATGTTCAAATACACTCTTAAAAATGCTGCCCTCAAAATAAATTCCTGAAATACCTTCTCGATTTATTAGCAAACTGCCATAAGATTTGTTTTTTCAATGAGTGTAACAAGCCCATAAATCAACAGATCACATAGGTAATGCAAAAGGCATCAGATGGTGTCATTTCAAATGGAAGAGCTGAGTCTACAATGCAAATAGTTATCCAACATATTGACTTCGTTCATAAGTTTGTTTAAGCTGCAACCTTGGTATTCACTTTGACTGATGACACTAATTCTTGAGCTTTGTCCAGCGCTGTTGAATTGTTTTCTCATCACACCAGCTGAGATTGCAAACATTTCTGATACAAGGTCATAGAATTATCTGCACAGGTCTAGCCTTGGGCTTTAGGAGGGTGGTGCAGTATCTGCATGAATGCTACATACTTGCACTTATTTTGATGGAGATAACGTATGTCAGTCCAGGGAAGTTTAAAATTATTAAACTAAAAATGCAAATAAAAAGCTGAATGTGTCCTTTTGACTACCTTTAATTAAAGTATCATTCTTCTTTTCTTCTGTACAATTCTGTACAATTGATTTGAAAAGGCTTTGAATTAATTTTGCTTTCAGGGCTGGAGCAAAAGGCAGGGAGTAAAAATTGTTACCATGGGATGGGCTTAAAAAATCTTCCATTCCTTTGGATTACAAATAAATACAATTTCTATACATTACTTATGGAATCAAACAATGTTTCATATCTGGTTGAAATAGAAATGTTCTGCAAAAGAGCAAAAGGGTAACAAGGAGTGAAAAAAAAAATTTGGTCAATATGCATCTTTTGTTTCATTGTAAGAAAGTCTCCATTTGAATTTATTTTATCTTTTAAACATTCTTTACAATGTTCTGAACATTTACAAATGAAAATGTGATTTCTGTGTGAACATTTAATTGCACTCCTGCATCTACTGAAAAAAATCACCCTGCTTTGCTTTTTAATATATCTTGCAACATACACACATTGAAATAGATTCTTTCTATTTCAAAATAGAGGAAGACCTTTCACTGCTTCCCAGATCTCAGATTTTGTGTAGAATTCATATGGGAAATGGAGCTTCTTGCTCATGGGAAAGTTATCTAATCTCCATCCACCAGTTCAAAAAGATCTCTGATGTTGATTAAACATGTATAAACAGAACTTAGGAAAAAAAAGAAAAAAAAAAGGAAACGTGCATATTTCACTCAAAAAAAAATGTCAAGACAAATGTACTAGAGGACAGCAATTAGCAAACAACATAACTATCCCACTACATGGTTGATTAATTTTCAGTGTAGCCCAGGTAAAGCAATGTTCATTAAATAAAACATTAGGTCATAAAGATATCAAGTTTCAGGCTGACACAAGTTCAAGTTTTGTCAAGCAAACCTGTACATTGCCTGCCTTTGCTAGTGAATTCAAAAGATTTTGGGCCTATTTGCTGCTAACAGTTCATGCAATTAAGCCTTATACCCATGATTTAGGTGCCTATGGAACAATATCAAGACTTCAGGCAGTTGTGTATGCTGGCAAGACCTTGTAAGGCTGACTTTTAAAAGTATAAACTTAAACAGAAGCATTCATTTGAAACCACCCTCACACACATGTGCAAAAGAAAACTGTATTCATGTATCTGAAAGCAGAATTTAACTTCACACTGTTAAACAGATTTTACAGTAATATTTTCCTGTCTTTTGCCAATAGAGCTGCTCTCCTCTATTACCTTGACTAGAGAAAAAAAGAAAATTAAATCTTTAAGTATCACACCAGACTTGATTACAGCACTGAAATAATGAAGAGTGTCATCCCATCCCATGTACAGTGCTCATTAATACCACAGGCACTGTACTTTTAAATCTGTTACCATTACAAACACCTCCTCCAAATACCTTCCCTCAAAGGGCAGCTTTTCCTTGGGAATTTTCCAGAGACTTAACCTTGGTCTATGAAGCAACGTGAGATTTCAAAGCACCAATTTTTGGTACTTATATCCATTCTGCTGCAGAATCTGACAATACTTCAGTAAATATGGGATCAAGTTCACTCCCAAAGCTTTGTACATGGCAAACACTGGAGAGCAAACAGGACACTTTCCAAACCATTTCTGTCTTGCTGGCCATCAAAAAAATCCCACAAAACCTTGATGTTGATCTAAAAAGTATTTAGGGGTTGTCAGTCAGAG
>WBNO01026214.1:120691-324002 GCA_013400575.1 Peucedramus taeniatus | reverse complement strand
GAGGAGAAGAAGAAGAAGGAGGAGGCGGAGGAGCTGGTAGAGGAGGAGGAGACGCCGCTGCTGCTGCTACCGCCGCCGCCCCGCTCTAATATACCGCGGCGCACCCGCGTCGGACAACGCCGCTTTTCAAGCGCTTTCAATAGCGCCCCGCTCTTCAATGCAAAGCAGCCCGGCCTCCTTTTATCCGCCTTATTCTCTCGCCTCCCCTCTTTTCTTTCNTTTTTTTTTTTGTTTTTTTTTTTTTTTTTTTTTTTTTTTTTTTGGTTTTTGTTTTATTATGGCGATTATTATCCCAGTCCTTTTATTTCTTGAGGCGGAGCCCCTGGCCCCCCCGAGACACACACACACACACACACGCGCGCACGCACACTCACTCACTCACTCACACACGCACATGCAGCACACGCACCGCCCCGCAGCCGCCCGCCCGTCTGGAAGCGCCGCCGCCGCTCCGTTTCATCTACCCCAGGGCGGCAGGCGCATGCGCCTATCCATATGCATGAGGGGGGGAGCAGGAGGAGGGAGCAGAGAAGGGGAATGGCACGGGCAGGGCAAGGCAGGTAGCGGCGGGAGGAGGTGGCGGCGTCGTCGATGGAGGGAGCTGCGGGTCGGCGGCTCCTCCGCCTAAAGGAGGTGGCGCGCCCCGGCCGCCCTGAGGGTCTGTCCCTCAGGAGCGGCGCTCCGCAGGTGCTTCCAGCGCGACCTGCAGCAGGAGGAGCCGCGCTGAGGCGGCCCCGGCGCTCCCTCAGCGGCGCTCCCGGCTGAGGGCTTCTCCCGCCCCGTCGCTCGCTTAGGGGACGCGCGAGTCCTGCCCGCCCGGGAGCCGCAGCCCGTTCCTCCTCGCCTCCTCGGCGCTGGTTGAAGGAAAAAGGAAGCCTTTTGGGGGACACTTTTTACTCTACAGTGGCAGGGGAAAGGTGTGAAACCTTTCCCCTGCCACTGGCCGGCGGCGGCTGCCCGCCCTTCCTGCCCCTTGGTACCTTAGGCGGGGAGGGGTGGTGGCGCTGCCGGCAGCGGGTGGGCGCGCCCTGAGGGGACGGGCGGCACAGCCGGCCCGGCACTCTGCCCCAGCCAGCGGCTGTCCTGAGGGACGCGGAGGTGGCAGTCGCCACCGTGCGACTCGTGCCCGCCTCAACACGAGGTCGCGCCGCCGAGGGCCTCCAGCGCTCCAAGTGGGAGGAAAGATCCCTCAGCTGATCAGTCCCGGTAGCACAGTGCTGGCAGAGTGCCGAGACCATCAGGGACCCTGTACCCGCGCTGCAGAGGCTCATCTCTGTTTTCAGGTGGGTGCTGGGGTTCCTCTGCCGCACATCCTTTGAGGATCAAGGTCCAGAGCCACACAGCCAGGCGATTTACTGAAGGGACTCCCTGCCACAGGTAAATGAAAAGCCCTGAAGTTTGCACAGTAGCAAAAAGTTCAGACTGGTTCCCAGAGGAAGAGCCACACATCAAAGGGCATTGAACAAAAAAAGAAAACCCAAAAAAACCCCACTCCTATCTTTGTCTCTGGTTTGGGAAGTCCCTGGGCTCCATGGGTCTAGAAGTTGGGTGACTGTGCTGGGAACTCGCTGCATCACTATCCCTTTCTTCCCGAAGCGCTGGCGACAGGAACTTGGCCCACATGATGTTCGGTCTGACCCAGAACAGCTATTCTTATGTCTTGATCTATTTCACCCTGGTCTAACACAGTAGATGTGTGAATGTCTATTTTATACACCAGAGTCAGTGGTACGGAGGAAAACAAGATTTCTGACCTAATTTTATATCCTTTGTTTTCATTTCCTATGGCAAAAGCAAAGTGCCTGTTCTTGGCTGTGGTGAGATCTGTCTCGTTCTAGGGTGCCCCAGGCTGGAAAGTAAATGGTGGTATTCATGCCCCTCACCTTAGAACTGTGCTCAGACTTCCACTAGAATCCTGCAGATCCTGTTCCCATCTGTGAGTTCACAACTTAGATTACACTCTGGTGATTTTGGCATGCCTGTGAGGTGCGCAGTTGCCAAATACTCCTTCCAGCCTTGCTCAGCCCCTAGGTTCCCAGCAGCATTGGTTGTACCTCACTGGATTCATTAGCTTTTCGAACCCTGGAAATCATCATGGTGTTTAATCTACGACATGGCTGCAGTTTGGTGATGCCAGTGCCTCTCTTCTTTTTTCCCAGTGGGTGTTGGTTAGCTTCCACAGCCTGGTTAAATGTTACTCATTCCCAAGTGCCACATATCTGCTCCTCTGGGCCTTTAAATACCCTGCTGCTGCTGGTTCTGGTATGCTCTGTACCTTTAGGGCAGGTCTGGAGTTGGCCTTTCTGTAAAAGGTTACTCCACCTGTTTGACTCCAGTGCTTAGGAAATCCAGAGTTCTCTTTCCCACAGTGTTTGTGACTCAGCAGTGTAGCTGCCCTCAAACAGAATTACTTGCCCAATAACTTAAAATGCTTTGCAAGCATTAATGAATTAAGTCTCCCAGTGTCTTGAGATGGAGAGTATTAGTGATAGGTAAAGCAAGGCATGAATCATGTGCAAAAGTGCATTGCAAACCCTCTCCCTTGCAGGCCTGAAAGAAATTTTGACCTCATGGAAGTCAGCAGTAAAATCCCCCTAAACATATTTAGTCTAGAATTTCCCCCTTGGAGTCCCATCTCTTGCTCTTTTCCTCTGGGCTGTCAAGGCCAAATCTTGAGCCACTGCACAGCAGCACTGAAAACCAGCTGAGCGCGTTGCCCGCAGCCTGAGCATCTTTTCAGGATGCTCCCTTCACTGCGGACACAGCAACGTGCAAACTGCTGCGTGTGCACAGGGGCCTCAACAGCAGTTGCTTGGACAGCCTGAGACTGGTGCACGTAAAATCCCTGCTGCAAGGCTCTGCCTGCACGTCTCACGAGGTGTGGAGCCGACGTGCCTTCCTCTGTGGCTGGTGAAGAACTTTTCAGCGTCTGGCACTGGGCTTTTTACATTGCGTAAAGTTACTTCCTGCTAATCTTCCTATTCCGACATAATTAGATCACATCCACACTAGAAGCCGTTACAGACATCGAGTGTGCCAAAGCCCAGCATTACAGGCAGTGCTTTGCTTTGGGCCTGAATCAGCTCCCTAATATGGAGCTGTTCATTGAGGCCACTGGGAGATTGCCCAGGACTTCGGTGGGACCAGGATCACAGCCTTTAGAGGGAGTGTCTGGCTTATGAGGGTCAGGTGTCGTGAAGTCAATTCTTTGTGTGAGGAAAGTTGTAATTTCCTTTTAAAGCTCAGTGACTCATTGAGCCACGGCTGTGAACAATCCCACAGGATTTCCTTAGATTTGTGATACCTGAAGGTAAGCTTGGAATGGCGCCCCTGGAAAAGTTCTTCATTCAGGGACCTGATGCATCTCATTTTCAAGTCAGTGACTAAACTTTTGTTTACTACTGTAATGCAGATCAAGACAGTTGCATAATCATAGGGGACTGACACTGCATCAGCCTTCAATAAACCAGTTAAAGGACTACCAGAAAAGAATCTGTTGACATGTGGAATCTGCGGTCATAAAGAATTCATAAAGCTCAGTGACCTCTTTTCACAGCAAATGAAGAGGCTGGAGGAACCCCCTGTTCCTCCAGATTTTTATACAAGTAGTTTTGCTCCTCGAAATTAGCCCATAAAATAAATTTGCTGCAGTTTTAGATGTAAGCCTGGACAAACTGAGTGGAAGAGTGAAATTTCATCCACTCAGCTAATCCTTTATCTAGGAGTTAAGCTTCCCTGTTGCAAGGAGAAGGACGTATCTCCATAGTCAATCATGGATGAGTGAGCTTTTAGATAAGGCCTTTCCTATAATACACCCACAACACTTCATTTTCCTCTGGCTGTTCTGGAAGTGACCTGCCCACTTGGGCGAGTGTCGCGGAGCAGAGATAGGGACCGCGCCGTGCTGCTCGGCTGACACGCATTTCAGAGCAACACATTCCAGCAGATGAACCCATTTGCACAGTTGAGTGATCTAAACTTAGAAAGCTAATTTCTCTAATTACAAAGTGCGACTGAACTCCTGTAAAGCTTTTCATCACCTGAGTGGAATGGGAATTGCGCTTCCATAATCATTTAATGCTTAGAAACTAATTAGGAGGCGTTTTGTGGGGAAGCCACACCCGGTGTTATTTCACAAATGGAGCGGGAGAGAAAACTACCACTGATGAGAAAGTTGAGCAAGTGGCAGAAGTTAGGAGAAAGAGCACAGTTTACCCAGCACTGAAGAGTGTGTTCCCACTTCCATTAAAGCTTCAGTTCTTCCCAGTCGGGCAATTTCTTAAAGCTGTGTCTTCAGGCAAGCTTTCCAAATGTGACAAAAGATTTTGGAGAAGAGGATGCTCTAGTAATCAGAGCCCCAAATCCAGTTTGCTGCCACTAGCCCTTACTTTCCCCTTTCCCTAGAGTGTGTTGCTTAAGACAACTAAAATTTCAAAGCTGTGCTGTGTTTATTGTGCATGTGCATTTTGTCACTTTGAAATTCACATCTTAGTTTTCCTGTATGTTAGAAATGTTTCATTCCCCAGATTGAAAGTGAGACACTAAATCTGTTTCAGAGGATACTCCGAGAACAAAAAAAAACCAACAAAAAACCCAAAAAAACAACAACAAAAAAAACCCAACACAAAACAAAACAAAATAAAAAAAAACAACAGCAACAACAAAAAAAACCCCAAAACCACACACACAAAAAAAAAAAAACAAAAAAAAAACCAAAAAAATAAGGGTTCTGGGGTACTCAGAGATTACTGCAGTGAGAGCTAGTAAAGTCCCTGAAAGAGTTAAACTTGTAGTACAAAAAAATACGTCTGTTGTAGAGCCTTTATGTTTTATCCAGCTGTAATTAAGTGAATCCATAACATTATTGCTTTCTGTCACAGCTTAAAATTGAGACCTTACTCCATTCCAGAGAATAGTGCTGTTTCTCCTTCAGTTTCCTTTATTTATATGCACATAAAACCTGCTCTCTGGTTGTTTCTCTGTTAACCCTTCAGGGATCAGATGCCTCCACATAACCTGTGGACCTATGGACCCAGCTGCTTTGTCCTTCACTTATCCTCCCCAGGGGTGGGATTCCTATGCAGCAGTGATTTGATCTCAAATCCCTGCTTTCCAAAAGCAGGGAAGAGCTGAGACTGGGGTTTTAGATCTGGGTAGGGGTAGAGCTTATCAAGGTGGAGTAGCTCCCAGTAGGTGCAAAGACTGTGACACTGAGCAGTGCTGGCATGCCTGTCACAGACAAGATCACACTTTCATTTGATAAGCAGCAACCTCAGCTATTCTTGTCAAAGAGGCTGCACTGAAATCTGGGCTGAGCCCCATCTCCAGTGAACAATGGGGTGCTTTTAAGAGAGCTCTAAGTTTCAAGTAGTGTTTTCCTCACAGCTTTCTTCAAAGGTGCTTCTTTGAGCCAATTTTGTTGAGGAAGTGCTCAGATTGTTTTCATTGTTAATTGCATGTGAAAGTATGTGTTCAATACATTCTCAATCACAAATTATCTTGCAGGTGCAGGACTGAAGTACACAGGGGTGTCATTTGCCTAAGGAATTGTCTAAAAAGAAGAGAGCTGTGATTAGCAGATTTAAATTTGAGTGTACAGTAAATGACTTCTTGCCTTTGCCTGCCATCGTTCCCTGGCTGATCTAATATTCTGGGCCTTGACTTTACTTATTCCTGCATGAGGTGGGTATAAAGGGAGTTGTTTCATTTGGCCTGAAGAAACTTATAAAGACATTAAGATTTCTAAAATTCAGTTTCAGCCCAAAATAGAGGTCGGCCTAAGTCAAGAAACAAAAAACTTTAGGTTAGGGATATGTTTAAGTAACTTGCTGGAGTGGCCAGTGGGTTGGACCACAAAGTTCAGTGCATGGGTGTGATGCTGCTGATCTACAGGGGAAACCCTTTCTACAGGGAGCTAGGGATGTGCAGAGTGGCCTTTTTTACCCGGTTCCTTGGCAGTGCTGACTCCCTGGTGGAAGGAACGTTTTTGCATCAGTTTTTGAATAAAGCACAGGCCACAGCGGAGGCTGGTGTCCTTGATAAAGACAGATAAAGACAAGGTACAGATAAAGACAAGGCCCTAAAGGGGAAAAAATGTCTTTCTTTATGTTCATCCTTTACACAAGAATAAAAAAAGTCTCCTGACCATTCTGCATGTCACAACAGTGCTACTACCTGCAGATGTGCATTGAGGACTTCTCTGTCACTGCTCATGGAGTGAGAGATCTGATAGGACTGGGTGTTAGAGCTAGCAGCATGTGGAACAATCAGAGTCTGCACTGATTTGGGAATTTTGGTGTTGAAAACTCTGCATTTTGGACAAGATTTGTATCAACACAGTTTATCACTTGAGACTCTTCCAGTCCCACTCTGGAGTTAGCTGTGGTCAAAATGCCTGCAGCTTCTGGCGGGGTAGTGGAAAATAGAGCAAATGAGAAGGACTGGAATAAGAATAGTCTGGGGGCATGAGGGAGAGGTGGCAAATAAAGGGACTTATTCTTGGGAGTCTGAGCAAGATACAGCTCCCTGTCACCCTGCCTCTCTGGTTAAAGGTTTGTCTTTGCTCTTTCCACAGTACCTGGAAGGTTTTCCATTCCCACCTCCCTGACAGCTGTTTTGTCTCACAAGGTTTTCAAGCACAGTGGAGACGATTTTCTCTTCAATTGCTCCTGATATCAGCCCTGAGGCATGAACCACTCCAGGTGGGGTGAAGGACATCCCTTATTTGTGGCACTGTGGCAGCAGGACAGCTTGGTGAAGACCTGAAAGAAAAAGAGCCTGGCTGTAGAATTGGACCCTTAAAACCAATTAACTTCTTTGAAGGTAATGGCATTAGCCAGTGTGCTCCAGCTTTCTGTCTGAAAGGGGCCACAGACTCTTGAAGGTCCACAATCTGTGTGTTGCCCTAAATTGTTGGGGTTTTTCCTATATATAATGATGATTTTTATTTACTGTGGCAGAGAGGAACAAATGGGGATCTGCCACAACTTGAATAGAAGCAATTCCACACCTGTCCCTTTAACTGCACATTTGTGGTTGGCTGCCTTTTATTGTCCTCTCCCCTGTGGGGCTGCAGGGCAGTCTGTGTGTGTGTGTGTGTGTGTGTGTGTGTGTGCGCACGTGTATGTAAGGATTTCCCAGTCTAGTGGGTGACCCCTCATCTCGCTGCTCCGAGCAGTGGCTTCCGTCCCCTCCTTTCTCTCCAATATTTATTGGAAGCACGTGCTAAGGAATCTGTGAGCCTGCAATGCTAATGAGTGCATGGCATGGAGCGGGGCAGCAGATGCAAAGGGACAGGCACGTTTCCTAATGAGGGAGTCTTGAGACCCATCTGTTGAGTCTAGTGGGCCCTCAATGCAGTTTACTGCCTGAGGTTGCCAGTGGAGGTTTTTTTTCTCTGATGCTTTTAGTTCTCAACAAGTGCAATCCTGTATAGAGCAGCATGTCATGGGGTTAGGTTTTGTTGTTACTAGGAGATAATGTGACTTTGAAAGGAACGCCCCTGCCCCAGCTGAAAGGAGGATAACCCTCCTCTACCCCCTTCCTTCCCATCCTTCGTGCTCGGATCAATAACAGGTCCCTAGGCACAAAACCTGCATTCTTTTATTCTCAAATTAGAGCAGCTGCAGCAGCAACACCACAGCTCATTGGAAACCTATTAGCTTTTGAAAGACTTAATCCAGTTTGAAAATAACTAGTGTTTCTCAATCCTTCACGCACTCGCTCCCATAAGAGTTCTTAGGCTGCATAGACAGAGGACTGGGCTTATTATTATAATAACCTGCATCTCTTGCCATGTCCCAAAGGGGCAACAAAGAAGGCAAAAGGTCAGTTTCCCAGCTTCACAGGGCCTAAGAACATTGGATTTACTCTGCCATATCACATCCTATCACTGAGCTCTGCTGCCTACCATCCCACTTTCAATGGTGACTGATGTCTTGTGATTCACTCTCCAATTTCATAGTTTTTAAGGCCAGAGGGGCTATTATGATAATCTATTTGACCTCCTGCACAACACATTAGAATTTCATCCTAGGTGGGATAAAAGCTGGGAGCAGCTGGATTCTTTGATGTTGCTCTGCTGGGCAGCAGTGGAAATTTGGGGTTTTCTGAGGGTACTCTTTGCTGCGAGGGGAATTTGTTTTTTTTCCTTTTTTTAAAACACCTAAAGCACAGAGCTTTGTGAATGGGAGCATAAGCGGCAAATGCCTTGCTTTGGAGGTAGGGCAGCTAATTTTACTTGGAAAGGGTTTGCTCGCCTCTCTTTGTTTCTTGTTAACTTCTGTATCTCCCCTTTACTCAGGATCTCCCTGCAGAAGCACTTCAAGATAATTATTCCCATTTTAAAGGTGGAAGTCTGAGCTTCAGAGATGTTTAGGCCTTAAATGCCTTGTGAAGACCATTGCAGCGAGGAAATAAAGTTTTCTTGAACAGGATTCTCAATTTCATGCCCCAAATCACACCGGAAATCTGTAAAAGATGAGGGAGCTTGTTTTCTCATTTTTTCTTGACTCACAGCCTAGTGTGTTTGCAGGGACATCTTTCTCTGCTCAGACTTTTCCTGTACTGTGCCAGCCCTAAACCTTTCCTGTGAGTGCTGCCAACTGTTATCATTAGTGTTGGTACAGATATTTTGCCAGAGGTGGCTGGGGTGGGACCACCAACTGATTCCCGAAGGCCACTGAACAGCAACAGCTTTTGATTTCTACTGACCTGGACCAGATTCAGTGTGGTGACCTAGAGCTAAGGGGCTCAGTATCTCATTACTAATCCCTTGAGCTCGCCAATTCCTTCCACCAAGTCAATGTTTTCTAAAGTGTTAAAAGACTTTTCCTGCCTGCCTGCCCATTAAATCCTGCTCTTCTGTCCGTGTCCTTGGATCAGCCTAATCACTGAAGTGGATCAGTTTCAAGTCTTAATGATGCAGGCTGTTGTCCTGACAATGCAGAAGATGGCAGGCAGCACAGCTGAAACAGACTCTGCTGTGGGGGCTCTGCTTTTGGGTAACTCTGATGCACTGCTTTTGTAGTGCATTGCCAGCTGGGATACAGGGTGTTTCCTGCCTTTAGCTTATTTATCTGAGATTTACAATTTAGGTATGCTTCTAGATACTTTTAATTAAAAAAGAAAAGAAACCGTGTGTTTTCCTGGATTGTCCATTGGCATTGCTTTTTGGGTGCAAGTAATAATTTTCTTCTGTGATATTTTAATCTTCTCCCTTTCCTAGATGAGGAGTTTGGCTTTGCAGAAAGAACTACGTGGAACACCATCGTTATATGTATCTTTATTATTAAAGTCTTATATCTTAGAGATACAGAGAAATGTGTTTCAAGAGACCGTGTACAAAAAACCCCATTAGAATCAGCAATAGTCTCATCCACATACACCTAGCAAGAAACAGCTTCCATTTGCTTAATTTTAGATTGAACACAGAGCAGTTTTCAAGTCCCACATATGTGTTTCCTCTTCCAGCAAAGCTTCTTCATAATTTTTATAAACTTTGTCTTTAGACTTCATAATTAATATGATTCATATTCATAATTCATATAATGGTGGACATACAAATTGCTCCATGTATATGCTTTTTTCTCCTCCTATTTTTATATATCTATATCTGCGTGAAAAAGGGAAGTTATTCTCAGATATTTCAGTTACTTATCCCTGGTAATACTTTTCTTAATATTTACTCTGGTAAAATGCGCATGGCTATGTTTTTATGAGGAATCTTTTTCTTCTTGCAAAGTAGGAATGCTTTCTCCCACTACTTATGTGCACACAGGCACTCGAAAACAAATTTCCCTCACCAATTTTTTCTTAAAACAAAAATTATTCATAGAGAGCAACTCTGACTGCTTATAATAGACCAGGCTGCAGATGTGAAGAGCATGAATCTTGTAGGTTCTGCACTTGCTCTTCTGGAAGGAGCTCAGTATCCACTGAGTGATACTAAGCACATTTTACTTACTTACTTTTAGTCAGTGGATCAGGATACTCTAATTCTAGGCTATCTCATTAAGAATCTTCCCAAAATAGTTAATTAATCTCCAGAATCTCAGAGGAGTGCTCCTTTCTAGTACTGGTGATGTCAATTAATGCTCTGTTACCATTTGAAACCAAGTTCTTAGTGTGGAGCTTGACATGAAGGCCCATGTCTAGTAAAGACACAGCAGCAGAATCTGACAGTGCCCTTCCTCTTGCTAGCACTTTGTTTATATGAATTGTTTCCCAAGTTAACTCCTGTGGCCTAACCCCAAAGAAGAGAAGATCTAATCTCTAATTGTCCTCTGGGACCATCCCTGCAAGCTCCTTGAAGAATATATCCTGTTTCCCAGTCAAAGTCAATCCAAGGATGTGTCCTGCCTTCTCTTCTCATTTGAAGATTGTTTACCTGTTATTTATGAACTGTGTTTTGTCTATGGACTGTTCCTAGTGCAGTCGCATTGTGATGCTTGCTAGAGAAGGAGGAAGGATTAAAATGGCACAGACTTTACATTCAACATCACATATTCCATGTAGAAGGATTTACAGTCATTTCGCAATTGCACTGAAGTCCAGTCAGCCCTTGGAGGCTGCAGGAATTCTGCCATTGGTGGAAGACAGATTGAGCCTGTAATAAAGAATGTTGAGAGAACTCCTAATTACCTGCTCTGATAATGTTTTAGAGCAGCATGGTATATATGTTAGTGGATATCAGCTGTGACACAAAATATTGAATATTTCAGGATGATGCTAAAATGAAAGCAATTCAAGGATCAAATTATGTATGAGTGTCAAAATTCAAACCCAGCCGTAGCAAACAGAATGCTCTCATTTATGCCAGCTGGGATTACAGTTTGGACATTTTATTAGAGTATGAAGTGGTCACTTATTGTTCAAAGAGATTTTTCCTGGAAGGAAGGCAACCAGGGCTGAAGAGCTAAAAGCACTAAGTTGTGTTCATTTGGATTTTAAATAGGTATTTTGGGCCAGCAAAGCTTCAAAATAAGCTTCAAAATTCTCAAACCTAACAGTTTTCCTTTTAGTAGCCGAAAAGGAAACCACACATCCAGGAGGAATGTAGATCAAAGCAAACTCTGCAAATGATGCAGAAACACATAAAATAACAAACAAGGCTGGTGGGAAGAGGGGAGCTTTTGTAAGTAGATAGGTCTGTTCATATTACACTGAAACCAAAGGCAAGATTGCTAAAGAAGATACTGGAGAGGGGTATATAAGGGTATAGATTTTTCTCCTCAGAGGAATTTTCCAGCCTGTTTTTGCATTTCCATTGTATTTGCAAAGTAACAAATAAGGGGCATACTGAGCAGCAGATCTCACTGATACCAACTTTTGCCTTTCACCACCCTATCTTATCTCTTACTTTCTTTCTCTCTTTAGTTTTCCCTGAGCCTCCCTCTGCCAAAGTCTGTGGCAAAACATGTTTGTTTCACTGCTCACCCACAATCCTCTTAAAGCACATCATCAGTCATCCTCCATAACTAAACTTACAATATTTAGGTAGTTTAGATTTCATACTTGCAGAACAGAACAATTCTGAATGTTCCTACTATTAGCTGTTTACATTGGAATGCATTTGTTTAGGATTTTATGTATGAGAGTACAAATCTACCTCAGAGCTGTTTTTAATAGAAAAAATAGTCCTGCTAAATAGTTTTACACTCCCTGTTTCACTTATGTGTAAGTGATTGTGTTGCTGCAATAACCAATTTTAATAACAGAATTGATAGGGATTTGGTAATAGTTGCAATGAAGTCATTCTTCAGTTGAATGACACGTCCAGTCCTTTCTTGGATACATCTTCATGGAGTGATGAGCATGTAATTCCTGAACTCCTCATGGTTTTGTTTCACAGAATTCTCCACACAAGAGGAAGGACCTTGCAGAAGTGAGAAGGGTTTTTTGTCCAACAGCCAAGAGGAGCTGGGATTTTAGGGATAGGCGTGCCCCCTCCTGTGGATCCTGGAGATGTCTCCATTTCCCTTTTGTGTTGCCAGCACTTCCATGTGCCTCTCCAGCTGAAGAAGCTGCAAGTGTGGCACCTACCTTACGTTTGGTAGAGAGCAGCTCTTTCTGTGTGCAGGAGGTCATTTATTTCATCTAGGCCAGAAAGTGGAAAGGCAACATTTCTTTATGAGCCTTATTTATTTACACAGAGAACGTGTCTCTTACCTCTCATCCCCCCTCTCTTTCTTCTGCAGCCAGACACATTTTGAAAGCACCCTGGTCCATATTGCTGGAGTAGAATGGGCTCCCAGGGCTCTACAGATTCAAGGACAGGACATAAGCTGAAATTACACTGCCTGGTAGTTGGAAATATTTGATTTCCCTTTTTTTTTTTTTAGGCAGACAGCCCCTTTTCTCTCTGCTTTGTGGAGCAGCCGTTCATCAGGAAGGGCAGGTCCCCCTGTACCCATCCTGTGCAGATCACTGGAGCCATATTTCATCCTCCCATCTTCTCCTGGGCGGTGCACAAATGATGCCTGCTCCTTGTGGAGAGGGCAGGGGACTGGAGGAATCTCTTCTGAAGACTCTCGCTGGGATAGCTCAGGGGTCGGTGTTTTCTTACTGTACCTACTGAGTCTTGTTTGCACCAGAGATTTCCTCTGGCAATGTTTTATTTCTCCAGGACTCCAGAATTGTTTGCCTGTTCTTTGAACCTTTTTTTTTTAAAGTACCCACTTTTAGCCTGGATGGAGAGCAGTAAAAGTTTGAGATCTGTATCCAGGGAAGCTCCTCTCTGCGTGAACACTGGACCAGTCAATAAGCTCCAAGGCTAGGAATGCCAGACAAAGGGACAGCCTGCAGCAAAAGGGATGTTTGTACTGTGGCCAAAGTAGGCTTCCTTAAAAATAATAGCCAAGGTAAACACTATCAATTCACAAGTTAGATGCTTGTAAAAAACCACCAGCCCATTTGCTAATCCATTAAGAAGGGAAATAAGACTTGACAGTTCACTGTGCTGTGATTCTAAGCATGATGTTTCCCTGAGAAAGAGTGCCTATGCTGCTGTGAGTGCTCTGCAGTCACTGATGGCAAGGGATTGGGAAGATTTTTTGCTGCCCAGAAGTTTGTACATGGGTTGGTTTTAGGTTGTTTAAACCTATCCACATCAAGTGACAAAATGCAAAGCTGTCAGACCTGACCTGGCAAAATGGAGCTGGCATTCCAAAAAGAGTATATCCATTCTGTGACTTCTGTTTTTCTACTCAAATGGGGTCTTTATGTTTGTGACTTCATGTAACAAAAAATGTGGGATGTTTTGCTGAAAGAGGATTAAGCCCAAGCCCAAGTTAGCTTTGCCATATTTATTCCCAAGGAGATGCCTTCCAAATACAGAATAAATTCCCATGTGTGACCTGCTTCATTCTTGGTAGTTATATGGGCAGCAGATCTGAAATTTGGTCAGAACTCTGCATCCAGTGGCTAACGGGGTGATCCTGGTCACCAGAGGAGGAAATGCTGGGCTTGCCCAGTTTTGAGAGTAAGTTAATTGGTGGGAGAAAGTTGAAGAGACCTTGATGAGAGGCATGGGGTAGACCAGCTCTAAAGCAGACTGGACAGTTTCTGAGTAATTTTATACAGAGTATTTCAAAGTTTCTAGGAAATCTCTCATTGATTCCAAGAGGTTTTATATGTCTTAGTGTTTAGCTGGCCTCAGATATATGGGAAGTCACCTTGGAATTTTTTAAGGACAGCAAACAAACAGCTTCCAGTAAGATTGTGATGGTTGTGTTTTGCACTGATAACTGGGATCAGAAATCAACTACATTAATCAGGAGATGATCCTTAGTCCATAAAACTGAATTTAAGTAGTTGAGGCAGAAAAGTTGCATAGAGAGATAAAGTAAATCAAAGTGAATAAGAAAACCTGCTTAGGAATAAGCACTTAGCCTGGACCTTACACAAAAACAATCCAGGCAGGAAATGAAATATATACTTCAACATGAAACTGAAGACATCAATCGTCTGAGGTTCTTTTGCTGAAATACCTTGCTTTGTGCTAGGCTTTCAAGGCTGGTCTTTCACTCTGGTGACTCAAACATTGTTGATAAACATAGCTTGAAAACTGATCCAAATGAACCTGTGGGGTCTTTATTTTGCAGGTTTTCATCAGGACCCAGCTTTCTAAAACACATGATTAAATATTTGATAACTATGACCACAATTAAAACTGATTAGTCTTTAATTCAAGGTTTTTATAAAGTAAGTAAACAATTTCCCCCCAACTTCCAGAGACTCAGAAGTCCATAAAGATCCCTAAGAATTAGGAACAGCTGCTTTTACACAAGTGTTAATATAGCTATTGCTTTTAATAGTGTGGTTCCTTCACAGTATCTCTTATGCTTACATATGTTAGCAGAAGAGTCATATTCTCACTCAAAATAGTCATTGGTGTTTTGGCAACAAAAAAGCTATAATCATAAAAAAATTTGCATAAACAGCGTTTTCACAATTCAAGTCCTGAATTTGAGAGATTTCTGACAACTTTTAGCTTGAAAGGGACAGTTTTTAAACAAGGAAAATGCTGTTAATATCACCATACTATAGAGAAGTCAGTGACATAAGGAGGAACGCAATAGGGAAACACAAACACTGCCCTACCAGATAAGATATCCAGTGTGATAACATTTGTTGGTATTGGTCAGTATAAGGAGAAAAGAAATTAGAAAGCAATTAATTATTTTCCTAAATTAAAAAAGGATGCCAAACCTTTTGTTAGTCATTTGGATGAGAATCACAGGACTTGATAACTCTGTAGTTGTAACTTGTCATAAATACCATTAATTTATTCTTGAAGTGCCGCATTTGTAGTCTCCCAGTTGTTTTTCTGACAGAGAGTTCCACAGATTATTTATTCATATTGAGACTTCTCTTAAATCACTTAAAAATATAATCCTTCTACTCCATTGACAGAACCTTTGTCTTTTGTTAGGAGAGAAGGCTGAAGAGGACACAGCTTTCTCTATGTTGGATCTGTTGTGTAACTCTCACATAATTTTCTTTAATAATCATAATCCCAGTGCTCTCAGCCTTTTTTTCCCAGACATTTCTTTAAGCTTCCTGGGCACTTCACTTGCCAGTCTCTGGACCCTCCTTGTTTCTGCTCTTCTCCCCTTCCTGTGGATTTAGGATTTCAGACAAGGAACTTATGTATGGATGCTACTGTCCTAGGAGAGTAATAAAATGTATACTAAATGCCCACATATTACAAACAACTGTCTAGACAAAACTTTACAACACTTAGCTCATCCATGGCTTTTATTTTTTAGGTTTTAGACTACTAAAGAACAGGTATAGTGAATTCTGTTGCTAAGAAAGTGATGGCTTGGCTGAGCCAGGTAGATGTTTTATGTGTCTACTACTTAATAATTATGTCTGAGTGAAACTTAAAGGTATTAAAATGACAGAAGAGCTGCAGCACCGAGCGTGACTTTTCAGCCTGAGCATGATCTTTCATATTGCTGCTGGAGGTAAATTCACAATGAGTCATAGCAGGGTGGTACTGAAAATCTGTTGGTTCAGGGCTTGTGGTCTTCTACAGGATAATCACATTACAATTTAAAAGTTTCCTGTACATTTGGGTATCTTTAATTCTGGAGTACGTGTTTCAGGAAGGCTTTCAGTCTCTATATTTCAGTGTGTTTTGCTGCTGAGCACTAAGCAGCGTGAATGGCTATGTTAGGGGATCTTGGTCTGTGGTGAAAGAACAGGAACAAGTCCAGCACACACAGAACAACTGGCTTTTGTTTACTGAGTCGGAGCTGCAAAACCGTAAAGGGAGCAAAAGCTGAAATCAAGAGACATAGAAATAGTGGAGTGGGAATGGAAAGGAGAATCAGCATTGGAGAGTTCTTCTGTATGAAGCAGAGATCTGGGTTCCAGAGACAGGGGAAAGACACAAATCATTCTCCCAAAACTTTTTGATGCAAGGACCCCTTGTTCTAAGGTTGGATTTAAGGCTCTTGGAGTGGAAAAGGGTATTCATCAGCAAGTGTTCCTCAACACCTTCGCTCCCTCTCAACTTTCAGCCTGGTTCATCAAAGCCAAAAAGTGGCTTTACATGATGGTATATTTTCTCTCAGACTGCCAGCTGAAGCCAGGGTCCTCTGTTGTAAGAGAGAAAAGCTTTGTTGCAGGAAGAGCTTTCTTAGATTTTATTCTTAAAAGAAAAGGCACTCAACATTCCTGATGGAGACTTCCCACTTATTGGAAGCCACTGCTTTATTGAAAAACCTTTGGTCTTTTAGAGCATTTTAAAACATACTCTTAGGAAATGCTGTATTGCTTCTGGCAATTGCTTCTGGGGCAACTGGCTTGTAATCAGTCAATCCTTTCAGTCTAACTCTTCTGTCATGACACCGACCCAGAGCATGCCTGGTGTGAACCTGGGGAGCCATGTGCCTTATATGTCCATTGCAACTTGCAGGAGGTCAAGTAGGGGGAAACCAAAGGATTTGTGCAAATGGTGGAGCCAAGTAGAAGGTCAGGGATGGCATTTTGTGGCCATGGGAAAGAGACAGCTCTTTCTCCTGGGTCAGGATGAGTCTCCATCAATGCTGAGTCCCAAAGACTCATGGGGCTTCCATGGCTGGCACCCAGTGTTCTTAATTTTGTGGTGAATAAGAGCCCTGAAAGCATATAATTTAATCCGCCTGAAGATAATTGTTGAAATAAATAATTCTCTCATTTAAGGAATAAATCTTCAGCAAGTTTCAAGAGAGCCTACAGCACTGCTGATTTTAATCACTGCCCTGCACAGGGAAGTGTCTATACTGCTTAGTGTTTCCAAACCAGCAGTGCTGCTATTAAAAAGTCAGGCTTGGATTTAGAAGCTGTCACAACTCAAATGAAGCTTTTTTGGGATTCCTGGATTCACAGCTGGAAGAGGAGAGGCCTGGTGAGCAGAGACCCCACTTCCCTCCATGGCTTTAACTCACCAGTGAGCTGCACTGCCACTTGGTACCTCAGTCACCGTGTCCGAAGGCGAGGTTCTGTGGCCAGTACTCTGCAGCACGCTGGCATTCTGGAGGGGAGGAGCACTCCAGGAAAGATGGGTATTTGGGGTTTTCTGGTGTTGCTGGGATGTTGCCGGAATACGGGCTGCATATGACAGGAAATGTGCTGTGGTGTGTCAGGCTGTACCACAGAGAGCCATTCCAGTCAGTGGTGGGTGATTTTTATCAGACTGCCCTGTGGTCACCCCGTGGGCTCCCCAGGGCTCTGCTGGGCAGCTGCTCCTCTATAGCACGTACTGCTTTAGTTGAAATTTTTCAGGGTTTGGCTGATCCACGGAGGATTTTTTTTTTGAGGGTGTGAAAAGGATTGGTTTGGGTGAGATGCATTCTAGCAAAGCAGGAATTACCCTGGTCAGCTGAGGTCTGCAGAGTCTTGCTTTACTAAACCTCCCTGTCCTGCATCTGGGAGCTGTGCTGGGGCAGAGGTGGTTCACTGCAGAGGCAGGATGTGGGCTGGAATGACCAGCTGAGGTGTTCCAGCCATGGGTGAGGTAGGATTTGGATACACTGCAGCTTCTTTCGAGGCTTGAGGGTTCAATTAGCTCTTGGCAATTTAGTGGCTCCTATGACTGCACTCTCAATTCCCTGGCTGGCTAGTTAAAAGGTGTCCTGCTAATTTATGATACTTAAGTTAAATAACAGAGAATTTGGGCCATTTGTACATTAATCCATTATGGATTGCAGGCAGGTTCCTGCTATTCAACCACTTTTTCCCTGTCCAGTAGCTGAATGCCAGAGAAAGTTGGTGATCCTGATATTCCCCCATATTTCTATTGGGCTTTTTTCCCTTTTCTTGGAGTTCCCTTGAAGATTTTGTCTCTGGGAAAAAATCTAGGAAGAATGGACACTGCTCTGGTCTTTTCCATTGCAAATAATCCCATTTCTCCCTGTCTTCCAAACTGGGAAGTACTTACTGCCCTTTTGAAGCTGATTATAGTGCTAAAAAAGAAATTCATACATTGTTTGGCACAGCACCATTTGAATGGTTTTAAGTGGTTGGAAATTATTTTGCTGTGCCATTTAAGCTACTTTGAAGAAGAAGAGATCTAGCTACATTTTATTTTGGTTGTATTTTGTATGAAATGTGTGTCTTATTGGAACCAGATATCTTAGTTTTGTGTTAGGCTGACGTACACCAGTTAAAAACCTGCCCGCTGGCACATGGAATTGAAAGCTGAGTGTTTTCTCAGGCACAGATTCCACCAAGCCCCCTCAATTCAAGGTACTCCAGCTGTTGGGTTTGTTAGTGTATGTAATAGATGTGGGAACACTGGGTCCCAGTGCCATTTCTGTCAAGTCATCAAGCCTTAGAACTTGCTTTTGTCAGAAGCAAAGTATTTGTTAGATATTATCAGACAGGACCTTACTGTGGGGTAAATCAGGGTTTGTTAAATTGTTAAATATCATAGAATTGTTTGGGCTGGGGGGGAATCTTAAAGGTCACATAGTCAAACCCCCTTGCAAGGAGCAGGGACATCTTCAACCAGATCAGGTTGCTCATAGCCCCCTCCAGCCTCACCTTGAATGTTCCCAGGGAGGGGGCAAGCACAGCTCCTCTGGACAAAATGTGCCAGTATTTCACCATCCTCACTGTAAAAAATGTCTTCTTTTTATCCAGTCTAAATCTACCCTCTTTTACTTTATAGGTGAGTGTGGGACATGTTTAACTTCAAAAGTGGTGAGGTTGTAGACAGTATGCCATGAATTGTTTTACTGTGTCTGCTGTGTTTCTTGCATAAATCATACAAGTGTTGTGTGTCACAAGCACAAGGTTTCACAGGCAAAAACATTCTTACAAATTTTCATTTGCAGAAAATCTTAGGAGCCTTTGTTCAAAGTTTAAAAAAAAAAGTAATCAACTTAGAGCACTTATAAATCAGCCTCCAAAGAATAAATTGTAAAAGAAACAGTGTGACATTTCCAGCTATCTTTAGAGGGAGATCTGTTCAACAATACATTTCAGGTGACAAAACACAAATATGATGCACAGTGCCAAATGGAAGGAAAGAATAGACCCTCTCTGCTGCTGGGAATAGAAGAAGACTGTAGTAATGTGATTATGGTAATGGTCAACAAGTTATAGTCTTGTGCTTTTGTTCACTGTAATTAACTTCTTGGAATGGCACAGTCGCTTTCTCTGGGCTCATCAGATGGCCCTGCCTTTGTGTCCGCAGTCTGTTATTTCTCCTGCAGGGACTGCAAGCCTCCAAGTGCATTACTAAATGAATTCATTGCTGGAACAAAGATTCAGTGGCAGAATAGAGATTGATATCTTTTGTTGTCAGACATTCAATACCATATAGCAATCCAATTACTTAAGCTGTTTCTATCAGTCTTATTACAGCTCACAATTGAGGCATGCTTTAAAGCTGGATAATTCTGTCTTGCAAGAATGTAGTGGAACAGATTAGAGCTTTAATGAGAAGGCTTTCTGTGGGCCAGGGCACTTCCATTGTATGTGTTGGGATTGAGGAATCATACCTAAGCAAAGGCCTGGAGTCATTGTTGCAAAGAGTGATCAAAGGGAAGCCTGAAATGTGTACAATTGCTTTAAGAAATTTCACGGGTTATAAAAAATAAAATAAAAACTGGCAAAGTTTCTGCTATGCCTGTATGTCTGCTATTCCCTATCTGTTGAGAATCTGTGCTGCACTGAGAGAAGAAAATTACTTATTTGAATTCAGATTGTGGGAGGGATATGTCATTTTGTATTTGAACTTTTCTTCCACTGTACTATAGGTCAAGTTCTGTGCTTAGCTGTAGCATTTTAGGAATGCTGGCAGCATAGATTCAGCACAAGGCTTATTAGCATGCAACTTCCCAGGGTGGATGCTTGGAGAGGAGGGCTTTCTAGTGCACAAAGACATAGAAGGCTTTGATAACTGCAGGTAGAGGAGGAAGGATTAGACCAGCAAGTCAGCCTTGCCAGGTTTGCATCCTCACTCCTGCTCTATGCAGCACAAAGCAGGTATGGATTGAACCCCAAGGCGGCAGAAAGCTGGAGCTGGAGTGTCAGCAAGACCTCAAAACTGAGCCTGGAGAGTAGAAGTGGAGAAAAGTTTACCACGAGAAAAAAGCAATGAATAAATCTATTAACTTAGCAAATACAGTTTGTTTTGAGATTGCATATGTAAATCACACCTAAGTTTGTTGTGTGAAACACAAGCAGTAGAAGCCTGGGAGATGCCAGACTGAATTTGTATGTCCTGCAAGTCAATTTGACTGCTTCTTGAATGTCAGATTTCTGATGGACTTTTAAAATGTGATAAAACTCTTCAGCTCTCTTTCAGGCCTCAGCAGAAACATCTGTGCTTTAAGTCAGCACAGTGTGACCAGAAGAACCTCAGAGTTGCTGAGGTTGAAGTAAACTGGAAACACAGATTAGAGTGCTTCTGTACGGAATACACACAGCTTGGGGTCATTCATGATCACAAGTATTTCTAAACTTGTCTGAAATGCCACCTGTCTGGGTCACTCTCCCTAAATACCTGAGGTATGGTTTATTTCTTGGTGTGATAAATGCACCAAAGCAAACACTCACTTGGAGTGAATGGCAAAGCTATATAATTTCCACAGGACACCACTGATATCAGACAATCTGAGGATATAGCCTATTTCTCCTGGATGCAAAAAATTGTGCGATTTATAATTTCATATTAATACAGCTGATTTTCCATTTCTTAGGGTGGCTTTACACTATCAACAGCTAAATATTTCCTCCTCGGTGACAAAATTACAGAGTGTTGCCAATGCACACATGTTGTCTGCCTGTAACATTTCCAAAGTATTATTTAGAAGAACAGCAATTATAAAAACATTTTCTAAAGGAAATTACATTTGAGTTAGGATAAGGATGTGAGGGTGTGAACATAAGTCTGAGGGACACCTGGAAGTTTATCTGTGCATTTAGATTTGTTTTCAGAAAGTGCGTTTCTGTCTGTAGAACATGAACACTGATTTTCTTCAGCAATAAAGGTATGACCCAGTTCTGGACTGAAGCTAAACTTTATTTTGTACCCTCAGTTGCCTGATGGGGATGGAAGTTAATGTTTTATGAGGCAAAGGAGAGCACCTGTTCATTTCAGCAACAGTTACTACTAAGATATTTGTTTTGGGTCAGAGTTAAGGTGGTTTTGTGCTGAATTATCAGTTTCTCTCTCACTCAGTGGTGTAATGACTAATTAAAGATTTCGGGTGGCCTGACCTTTATTCTGCTCATTGTTGACTTGTAACAAGTGATGTCCACAGTAACTGCTTTCTTGTAATTTATTTACTCTTTTTAGGAATGAGGCGTTTGGACATGGGATCTACCAAGGGGAGCTTTTAATGTGCATTTTTATTTATTTTTATTTATTTTTTTCTAAATGCATGGAAACCTCCAGGACAGATACTCAGCTGGTGTAAATCAGCTTAATTCCATTGACGTCAGTGGAGCAGCGCCAGCAGCAGATCTGACCCACTTCTTTAATCTGATCCCTTGTCCATCCCGTTTATTTCAGATTACATCAGACTGAGCAGGGCCTTACCTCATCCACCATGAACTTGAGATAGATACAACCTTGCAAGTTTCGGCAGTGGAATATCATCCCTGAGAAACATGTAAAAAGCAGAGATACCTCCAGTCTTCTGCCATGCAGAAATTGCAATTTTATCAGCCACCAGTGGGTCCTCTGCAGCATTATCTCATGTCCTATGACCTCTCCAGGCTTGTCGTACAGTAGCCATTGACTTTGTACTGGACTTTGTCCAGTACCTCTCTTCAAGAGCTTGCAAATGCCAAAATGATGTGAGCCATTGCAGTTCTGGTATCTCTTCCCAAATATCAGATGTTGTCTTGGCTTCTCTTGTTCCCAAACTGTCTTATTTTTGAAGACTCTGATGTTTTTGTTGCAGGTCTCTCTTTATCAGTCTGTTGTCTCTTACATCTGTCAGAACTGTCCCTCCACCCTAAGTTTCCCTTTGGATAAAATGGCTTCCTTTTCTTGGCAAGTCCTAGTTGGGTTATTCCTAAATCTTCTAATAGTATTTCTTTGTCTCTTCCTCCACCCCTACACTACAGTTTCAGCATGACCCTCATACTAGCTTGGGTTTTCAGCTATCAATCAATAACAGAATATTTCCATCTTTTTTTCTCTGTCTTGGTTCAGTATAGTACTCCTGCACATTTAATAGTCTGCCTCCCCTGCCTCGATTAACCAAACTATATAAATCATCTTTGGCTTCAGAATCAGACATTCCCTGGAAGGAGAACATGATCCTGTGAGCTAGGAAGGAAAGTTGCTGCTTTAGCTTCTCTTATCTCTACTCTGTCTCTCTGAAGGGCTTTGACTTTGGTGGGATTTTTAACTTCTTCTTACTTCCACACAGAATATTGTCTTTCTTATTGCTGTGGCTGCCCCATCCCTGGATGTGTTCAAGGCCGTGTTGGATGGGGCTTCCAATGGTCTAATGGAAGGTGTCCCTGCCCATGGCAAGGAGGTTGAAACAGCATCATCTTTAAGGTCCCTCCAACCCAATTGTTCTATGATTCTGTCGCTCTATTAGTCTTCTCATTGAAGAAGAATCATAAAACCCTGCTTACCTCCCTTACATCCCTCCCAAGAAGCTTTTCTCTCCCTGCATTTTTTGGTGCAGTTTTCACTCTACCCAGAGAAGCCAAGCTAAGGGCTGGTTTGCTCTTAGAGGTGGTTTCATTGCAAGTGTAGAAGAGGAAATTCATTTTACCAGAAAACCCTAAAAGTTCTGGGAAACCTTAGGGTGTGCACAGAAAGCAAGACAAAAATCATAGTTGTGAAGCTCAGGTTCAAGGTGTTCTGTACTTACAGAAGGTTGTGCTCATGTTTGTGGAGTACATGCTTAGGAACTTTGCTGGATGAGGGCCTGATTAAATTTGATTCAACTAAATAAACAAAACAAGCACAAAATAACTAGTTTTTATAATATGCTTGAGAGAAAAGCAAGCAAACAGCTTTTTTTCCCCACTGTTGAGAAAAGAAAGAGGCAGAAAAATGAAGTATCTCAGCTCCTGGGACCAAGTAGCAAAGCAGACCCAAAATTCAGAAGATTTTTGTTCTGGGCTTTGTCTACTGCACTGACATTTTACTTTTAAAATGTTTTTCATAAGATGTAGTGCTGATTTTATTAGTTTTTGTGATTGCTTTCATAAATGGAAATAAGTAAATCGCAGTGAAGTTAGTCTAAAGCTGGGACAGTATTGAGTTCAAGAGATACAGCAGTAATTTAGTGAAGATGCCAATGGATCTGGGTCCTGTCAAAAGTAACTCCTTCACTTACCAAGGAAACTTCACTGAATTAATCGATTTTAGAGGAGAAGGAAACTTAAGACTATCTAATATGACCATATTTTTATGACCATATATTTTGCATGGCATAGAATTCCACTGAGTTATCTCCGCAAAACTATTTCCTGCCAGATAGCGGGCCAGATCTCACCTCTGCCTACTTTAACCACTTCAGTGTCCAAGCACTCTCTGGAGATGTTCTCTGACTGGGCTGTTGCAGCTTTGCTGTAAAAAGGTCTAATGGTTCCAAAGTCCATGAAACATGAAATGAGAGCTGTATGTATGTGCTCCTTTTGTAATCCCACGACCCGAGGGATTGCTCAGGACAGGAGTGAAATGAAGCAAAGGAAAATCAATGTTTAACTTGGAAATATTTGTCAGTTAACAAGTCAGAAGAAAGTGAGTACCTCTAGCACCAAGAAGAAGAAGTTTGTTTTATGCTTAATTAATACTCTTTTTTGAGTAGGGAGTGTATTTTAAAAAAGTGAACACAGACAAAAAAAATCTTCCTTTTGAGCTTTTTTAGGATTTCCTAAATTCAAGAATATTCTCTAAATGGACTTGGACATGTTTATTTTGTAGAAGGCTGACTATCTAGACTCTGACCACACTTAAACACATACTGAAATCCGTCCTTTTTATGGACATCGTGTAATTGTGTGCATAAACCCCTATTCTGTTTAGGGATGCTTTCCTGAACTAGAAATACAGCTTGTGTGCTTCAGTTGTTTTAAGGGTTCTCTTTTCTGGCATCTTTTTTGTTTTCCTTTTTTCCCTTCAAAAGCCCTTCTGTTGAGTTTAAAAGTATATTCCTTTACAGTCTCACAATCTCTCAGTTTATGAGACCTGGAATTCCTTATTCAAGAAAATCTGCTGGAAATCCATAAAAACCCTGTGTACAATAAATAGGAGACCTACTTCACGCTCAAGTTGTGGATCTCAGGTCTTTGTCATCTTGAAGAATGACTTAATCCCTCTGAGGGTGGAGTCTCCCAGGTATTTCCGTATGGATCAGTCCCCTAAAGCGTTGATCTGTGTCTCAGAGCCACATCGATCTGTCCTGTCTGCAGTGGCTGAAGGGACTTTATGCATTGAATTTTCTCAGAAGCGCTATAAAATAACACGTCTTGGCGAGTGAAGCCAGCCTGTTAATGTATGGATTTTCTGTCTTGAGTGATTTTTTAAAATCAATAACTCATTAAAAAGAAAAAAGCTCAATTCTCACAATTCATAACCATGCAAATAAACAGGCTGACTTCAGCAGCAGCGCCCAGCTGAGTTAGAATAGTGGGTTTGGAGGATGTTGCGTTGTTTGTTCAGTTGCCCTGACTGCAGTTTCATTTTGGATCCTTCTTGAAAAAAAAAATTTAACAACAGTATTCATTCATTAATTCTTAAGAATAATGCTCTGTTGGCAGGATGGTTAACTAGTTGCTAAAAATAAGATCTGCTGGTGAATCCTTCAAAAATAGGACTACGTCCTCAGGAAGTAACTCTCTTTCAGTGAAGAATAAAAGTGTAAATCTTTTCCAAATCACAATCTCTAGAAATGCTTTATGCACATAATAATTCCTAAAAAAAGTGTCAGATAACTTGGCAGGGGAGGAAGCTTTCCATCCCAAGTGTGTAAAGCACTGCAGTCATTAATTTATTGACTGAATTGATCTGACTTTTAAAAGACTCCCTGCCTTGGCATCAGTATTCTGTTTATCTCGCAAGCAATGAATCTCCTCTTCCTCCCTGTGTGTAAATACTTAATAGCTGTTAACTTAAAAGGTCAAACCTTGCTGGATCCATAAGTACTGTACTTCAAGGTACATTTGGATTGAAGTTTTCTTTTTCTTCTGCTCAGATCTCTGGTTGCTGCATTACCTCCTCTACTTGACATTCTCAGTGTCTTGGAAACTGCGTCAAATGTTTTTCAGAGAGTTAGTTTTTTCAGGGTGATTTTTCTTACACCCAGATGTATTAATTTAAAATATTTAAGATTTGTTTTTTTTTCCCCCAAAGTACAGCGACAGGATTTAGAATGCTCCACAGGATGCTGAGGTCAGCTGCTTTCACGAAGTTTTTCCATATGATGCATGTCAGCAGCACAGCTTCAAGGAGTGTCTTCTCATTCTGCTTTCCACTTAGCATGACTTTAACAGGTGTCTCGGAATGCCTCTGAGCAGGGCAGGATTAGTCTCTGTGATCTGGGAATAAAAAGAAAAGGTGGTGGGGTGTGGGGGCAAGGAAGGGAGCTGTGGAAGATGAACTGGTTCCAAAGGACACCCTCAAGCAAAGAATCACGTTAGGCAGATTCAACTTAAGTGTGAGAAAGAGTAAACCTTGCATGTCAGCAGGGACTCCTGTGGTTTAATAAATTACTGGAAGGTTAGGACAGTGAGACATGGCCTCTCTAGAAGAGTCTCTAGAAGGTCTGAGGGAATCCTGAGCTCAGTAAAAAATTTCTCCATCTCAGATGAAAAATGTAGCCACTAGTACGACCAGGCATTCTTGAGTGCCTGTGTGCTGGATTCCTGGCCCTTTGAGGCTACTGGAAGAACAAACAGAGCAGAAATTTTCCAGCCAAGGAACTAAAATCCGAAACTATCATGTTCGTTTTGTGAGAAAATTAGAAGGGTCTGTTCCAGGAGCAACCAAAACTCAGTTTTCTATGGAACCATGTCCTGGGTCTCCCATGCTCCTTGAGGGACCTTCATGTCACCCCCAGATCCCAGGATCACTCATGAGCAGAAGGGCAAAAGGCAGCTCCTGCTGCATCTGCTGTGGAGCCCTGCATGGGCTGATTGGAAGGCTGGAAATAAGCTGTTTGTACTGACTGGACAAGAAACCATTGATCCCACTCCTTCAAGGAGATTTTTCTCAGCTGGGGGCACTAATTTAGGTCTCTTTCCTCTGTGCAATGACAAGAGCTGGAGGAACATAATTATCTCCAAATCTTTTGCTTCTCCCCTGACAACTTGCATTGAAATGTGGCAGTGAGTTTGAATTTTATTAGGGGCAGACATGAACAGACAGAAGGCATGACTGCATAAGCCTCATTTCCTTAGGAAATCAAGTGGAAATGTTTGTGTAGTTTATATACAGCACAATATGATTTGTGTCTGTCATATTACCTTGAAGGTTGTTGGTGTAATCATATGTTCCATTGTTGTGCTTCATCTCATTTAGAGTTTGTAAAAATACTGCTCTGGACCTTTGTGATTTGTTTTCCTGCATCTCATAGGAAGCCAGGACTGGAAGGGGCGTCCTGGGTCAGTGTGTCCAGGCTCCTGCCGAGGTATATGGACTGTAAAAGTTAAAAGAGAAAAATACTCTATAATAAACTTCTGATTGGTACAGTGGGAAAGTTAATGAGACAAATGAAACCTTCCGTGTGGCCTTTGCAAAGCTGAAAGTCACAGCATGGGGCAATCCCCTTGCAATTCTTGGGTCATAAGCTTATCTTCTGCAATAACTGCCACAGACAAATGTCAGAGGATGAAGGAATGTTCCCCTTTAAAAACAACACTGGAGTATTCACATGTTCCTCAGAAAATCCTGGGCAAAAGATTGCCAGATTTTTTCTTGTGCAACAGGAGTATTAAAATGCTGAACATGGTTACACAGGAGAAATAAATTGATCCAGAGAGAGAAGAGACATCCCTTAGCTTTTAACTGTGCTCAAATGACAGTCAGGAATGTCCAGCATTCTGTAGCATTTTCCTAAAGGGAACAAGAGCCCAGAAGACCCTCCATGAAATAAGACAATAGACAAGAGAAGGACAGCAGCTTCTTATACACAGGTCACAAAGGAACAACAGTGTCAGATTATTTCTGAAGCTGTACTATAATGCTCAAAAGAGAACCTGATGATGTAAGAGTAAAAACCAGAAGTGCCTATGTTTCAGAATTTCTAGTGCTTGCCTTTAGCTGTGCACTGATTGTCAGTATTAAATGTGCTTCTCTACTATGTATAAGTACTTGCAGATTGTTAGGGACACTTCTAGAGTATTTATATTCCAGAATATCTCAATTGTTTCAAATTTCAGTGATAAAATTCTCTCTACATAGAATTATAAATGTGCAGCTGTTCAGAGAAAGGTACAGCTTGAGAAAAGGAGAAGGACAATAGTTTATTTGACAGTTCCCAGAAATTTTACAGAAAACAAAAGAGTACTTTGGAAATCTCAGTTTTGCACTATTTAAACTTGTTCAAAAATAGAAAGATATTTTTTAAATAGTTTCAGACCATTTGCCTTTTTCATGGTAGAGTCTGTAAAAAGCATTGAAATTTTTAAGGTTTTGTATGGAATATCTCTAGGATGAACCGGGAAGTTCACTGACTGCCTTCAATGTTGCCTTTGGCTTGATTCTGTAATTTTACATCTTTGTCCTTACACCAGAGTCTGATCCAGGAAACCAGGGAGTACTTCAAGCTCTTCCATCAACATGCTTGAGTCTGTGGGTATTTTTAAGCATCCAAAGAGTCTCTTTGGCTTTGGTTTCACTGTTTGAACCTTGGAGTGTGAAGTGTACACCGAAATACTTAATTGAGCTGTGCTGTACTCCCCACCTGAGCTCTGAGCACAGGTAGGACTGATGGTGGTAAACTGAGCTCCATCAGCCTCGTGCCTCTTCACAGACACCCAGAACGGGAAGGTGCAGTGAGCTGCATTCTCTGAGCAGGTCATGAAATCATAGTAGGAAAAAGGAAATCTGCAGCTTTATTTCAGAAAAGTCCATTTGCCATAAAAAATTACATTCTTTAGAAGAATAAGGCAGTTTAAAAGAGCCGTTCTAGAGTCCACATCATTAAACTTTGGACCTTTAGAGGTATTTAACTCTTGAACTCCTGACTTGATGGAGACCCATTTCTGGAATGTTGTAGGCACTTTTGTTTTAAGGTGTTCAGAATGAGCTAGACTTTTAAACACTGTGTTAATGCTTGCAGCAGGTTAATTTTTAACAAAGAGGTTTTCTTCACGAAAAGCACATTTTCTGCCCAACAGAATTTGATAGTGTTTTCCATCCAAATTTTGAAGACTGCTAAGTTTGACATTGCTGCTAGGTTTGCCCAGTCAGGCTTAGCCTGCAGAAAAAAGGCTATTAAAAATCTGTCACCCAAAGGAGGGATCCTGACTGCTTTCCATTACAGGGTTGCCCCTCATGGCTCTGTTGCAGTGGCTTTAAGCAGGTGTGACTCATTTGTATGACTTTGGCTCTCATGCTGCTTTGGGGAACCAAGTGCCTTTGAGCTTGGTGCTCAGCTCTGGGCCTCATCAGGACCGGTTTCTAAGCCCACCTCGTCCTTTACTCATCTCATCTCCTATTGCATCCATTACAGCATGGTCACCATGCAGTGAGTGATGATCCCAGCCCGTCACTGCTCCTTTGTCCAGCCACCAGCAGCTCAGTCCCTTTCCCCTGGAGCCTGTGCAGTGCCAGGGCTTTGCCATCATTGCAGATTCTCGGGATTAGCCTAATTAGGACGCTCCCAAGAGTCCTTCTTCACAGCCTGATGATCGAAGAAAGAGTTGGAGTCCCTTGGTTTTGGTTCTCAAGGTTGTTTATTTTTCTTATCTATAACATGTTCTCCCTGACCAGACGAGATGCGTTCAGCAGGTCAGCTCAAGGCACACTGCCCGCCCTCCGGGCGGTGTTGTCTTTTTATACTACAAACTACATAGACATTATTTACAGTTAATTCCCAATACCTATCTCCTATGTTAGACAGTCAGTTTCTACTCTAAACCAATCCAAAAGTGCCACCGTCACCAAGAAAATGGAGGCCGTGAAGAAGAAGGAAGAAGGACAGTACACGCTCAGATTCCTCCATCTTGACCCCCCTCTACCCTTATCATAAAAATCTTAACATTCTATTTTTCCACCCTGTGATAAGCTAATCATTCTACTTAACTTTTCCTGGTTTGTAAATCTTCATATAAAGTTGGTAATTTTCTCCATGGCTCGAGATCAAAGGCAAAAGGGTCTTGGGCTCTGTGCCAAGCCCTCTGAGCCCCATGCCCAGGGCTCAGCCCATCCAAAGCAACAAGAGAGATGTCCTGGGTTCCCACAGCAGATGTTTTGACAAGTGACTGCCTGACCAGTGAGTTTGTCTCCCAGTCTTCATTTGGGTAAGTACACTGTCTCCCATACTTCTGTTGCATCTGAACATCTTTGCAAAAAATGGGGCCCAGTCCTGCCTCCTTCAATCACTTCAGTGTAGAATTGAGTTGACTTGGTAGAACAAGTAAAAAGACTGAAGCCAGTTGGCCAAGTCCTGTTTTCAGTCACCATTACATAAACTACACTGACTCCACTGAAGTCAACAGAGAAAACCCAGAATGAATCGTTTATACTGACTTCTGGGATAAATGCAAAAGCAATTAAAAATTCTTTTTATCTTTAGTTATTATGCCATATAAAAGTATTAATTATTATAAAATTGACATTATCAATTATTATTAATTGCTATTTAATAGCTAATAATAATTTTTTATTACTGAAGAAAACAAATACCCAAAGTATGTCCATGCTCCTGTAACATGTCAAAGCTACAGTTGAAAATTCCTCTTTCCTAAAGGTACATTTACCTACTAGATTCTATTGCTTTGTGAGGGAAATACTTGCATCAAGAAGGAAAAATTATTTATCTATATCCATTGCAGACAGAGCAGGAGAAATTTCTTTTTAAGTTTTACCGCCTATGTTCAAGAAACTTCAAAATTATTTCAATTAGCAAGAGAGCATCACCTTTAAGTTTTATCCTTATGTTAATAATTGACAGCACTATCCCCCCCACAGTGTTTAATATAGGCAATACATTGAGGGGAAAAAGTATATTCACTTGAAATTCATTGCTGTATTTACAATGCTGCTTTCCCATGCTTATTTTAGTGTCATTTGGGAAAAAAGCTGTAACTCCAAAAAAAAAAAAAAAAGAATGTATTGCTATTCTAGGAATTAGACTGTCACTTAATAAATATATTTCTGATAATAAAAAATGGTGTCATTTTCCTTGCAGGGACTTATTTGGAAGAAAGTTAATAAAAACTGCATGGAAAAACCAGCAGCACAGTTGGTTGGGTGTTTTTTTTTTTTTTTTTTTTGGGTTTTTTTTTTTTTTTTTTTTGGGTTTTTTTTTTTTTTTTTTTTGGGTTTTTTTTTTTTTTTTTTTTGGGTTTTTTTTTTTTTTTTTTTTGGGTTTTTTTTTTTTTTTTTTTGTTGTTCTAAATTCCTACAGGAAAATTAGCCTAATGCAAAAAGTGTCAAGAAACAGACAAACATTCCATGGTCCTTAAAACCCAAAAGTAAGATTAATATCCTAAATATCCTAAATATACTATTAAGCAAGGTAGCTCTGATGAACCTTTTAAATACCTTTTAAGGACAAAGACTTAACTGGCCCTGCTGATGGGAAAATCATAATGTGGTTTTTTTCCTGATGGCTTTCTATTCTTTGTATGTGTGACAGATGTCAATGAAGTTGAAAAGTGTCCATTTCCCAGCAGGATGCTGGCTGCTCCCCAAAATGCCTGGGCAGTTTATAGAGGCCCTAATATCTCCTGATGGTGAGGGAAGGATTTGTAGGGAAAGCTTCCTGCCGGGCAGAGGCCTGCTGCCTTTGAATAGAAGGCAGCCAGCAGCTCTACGGGCCTCAGCAAGAGATGCCACTGCACCATCAGGAAACTTTGATTTATTATCTGAGAAATTCACCATCCATCTGCATGAAGAGGTCACAGAAGCAACTTTCCTAATGTGAATCTGAGACCCCCATTATTTCCCACTTATTGCTACAAGCATGAAAAATTGCTCCAACTGAGAAAGCCAGGCCTTCAGGACTTGTTGCCATGGTTGACTTTATAGGAATATTTAGGAGCAATGCTTAGTGGGTTTTTTTTGAACCTATAAACTCCAACAATTTTCACAGGTTTTTGCTAATTAATGCCACCACTATGGAAATGGAAGCAGTTCTGCAAACAAGCTTCTGCGACAAATGGGATTCTTCCTGCCAGTTGAAAAGCCCAGGGAATAATTAGCGGGTCCACAGAGATCTCTTGATTACAGACATCTGCATTGGTAATGTCCAGACAAAAAGATCACCCAGGGAAATGTTTCAGGATTTTCACCTTAGGGCACATTTATGTTGTCAGCTACGCCCTTCAAAATGCAGTTGGACATTTGTGGGAAAATATTTTGTGAAATGTTAGACCGAGGAACCTGATGTTGACTAATCTGGGCTAGGGAAACCGGCTTTGCTTTCCAAAGCACTGTCCGGCCGCCAAGACTTGCAGATGTAATATTTTGATATCTCATTAAAGCTGATTTCACAGAGATATTTCTCACTGCTGCATCCGAGTTACTGTGAGTTGCCTGAGATGCTTTTGCAGTTATCACTGCCTTGTTGAATACGATGAAGAGGAAACAACAAGACTGATTATTAAAAAACCATATGAGTCCTTGAAAATGAAGCACTGAAAAAAGAACTCATGTCAAGACAGGATTTATTAGTTCAGGTGGAAGAGTAACTTGATTTGGGATTTTCCTCTTGTCAAAGAGATTCACAATATAAATTATGAATCTTTTATAGAAGTGGTAGAGGTTTTGCCTTTTTTGAAAAGGCATGCTTTTAAATGGGTCAATAAAGTAATTATTTCAGGCCTATGAAGCAGAACTTTAAGCTAAGGGTTTTTTAAAAACTGCAATTATTTTCATTCAAATAACATCAGAGCACAGTTACCCCAATTCTAGACTTGTTCATATTGTATTAAATGCCAATAAGTGCCAAACAAAAGTCATCCCTTCCCTGAAAAATTATTAGCATACATGTTTGCTTGTGTTGACCAATTGTGCTTGGATACAGGATATAGGATTGGATACAAGATATATGATTTATTTTATATAGGATATAAAATAAATTAAATTTATAATGCCTGTGATTTTAAAACATTGTTGACACAATGTAGGTCTGTCTTGCTTAGAATCTCTCTTTGATGGGATCTTCAATCCCACAAGCCTTGAAGCAGAAAATGCCCTTACATTTGTATTTAAACCCATCCTTCTCCAGGACAACCATTAAGCAAATGATTCATTTTAAGATACATTTCAGTCCCAGTGGCATAATTTATCCTACTCACTGGTCAGGCAGTCACTTACAATGAAGTTAAGTACTGAGCAGACCTAATTCTGAATCCAGTCTGTCCTTCAAGATGTCATGAGAAGCAAGAATAACTAATTCTCCTGGCTTTTAAGTCACTATGTACACGACACATAGCTTCACCCACTAATGCACCAACATATCAGATATTTCCAGAGATATCTGTTGGCTTAGCTTTTCTGTTCTCTCTGTGGTGAGGCACAGGGGTAGAAGGAGTAAAGGATTAGGAAAGAGGGAGAATTCAGAGTTGCTGAGGATACTTTTTTTTCTCAGATAACTGGAACTTGTATGACAAATACATGTATATTCATGGGCACTGAGTTCTAGAATCCACACTTCAATCCAGTGTGACCCAGGATATTTACGGAGATGTGAAGCAACTTCAGGATGAGGTTTGTAATAACCTCATTCTGAGTCCTTATGAAATTTTTCCAGAAGTCCCCAGAGATGCCTGTGATCACGTGTCTCATTGTCACCGCCTTGGACAGACGGGAAAGTCCCTGGAGAAATTGTTTCAGAGTGGTGTTTACTGATCAGAATGTGGGCTGCAATGACACTGGTTTTGGGGAACACTTGCACTGGCTTTGGGGTGCAGGTGAAAGGACACTCTCTCTTACAGTGTCCTGCAGACAGGGTTTCCATTAATTCTAGGTTGTCTTTCAAAGTACAGGCTATTTACTTGTACAATCCAGGTGACTTTGAGGTCCAGCTTGGTACATTTTTCAGCAGGACTCAAGGAAATGGTTTACAGTGATTAAAGGTATGAGTATGTGGCACGTATATCTGCCATTCAGAAATATGATTTGAATTCCTGTAAATAAGGTATTTAAGCATAAATATGTTTGACTGTTTTCTAATGAGCCTTGTTCAGAGGCCCTGCAGGGTTAATTAGGTTTCTAGATCTTATCTTTACTCTGTTACACTAAAGGCAAAAACCTCTACAGGAACTGAATCCACTCAGAAAGAGCAAATAAACTAGCTCTAAATGATCACAAACTGACCAAGCTTTTCTGCTTCAGCTCCCTGTGTGCCTTCAGGCAACCAGGATTTAAAAGCACTGAGATTACAGGACCATAAAAATACACATTTACATTTACGTGTGGTCACATGCAAAATTTAAGATTTAGAGAAAGCCAGAAAGGGAATGTTTAACACAAGTAGCCAGGCACAAACTGAATTAATGACACAGCAGCCCCAGCAGAAACACAAGAAAACATGTAAACCTGCATCTATTATTAGTTGCTGTAGCCCACACTCCAGAGCACAAGGACGCATGGTCATTAGAGGCTGTTCTTTTCCACGAGATCTTTTAGCTGCCTCATGAATGGGAGCTGGGCAAGTCCTGCAATGTAGGGAATTCACATGTGAGGGTCCTTGTTTTGAATTTTATTTCTTTGTTGGATGATTAAATCACTGAGTACATGAACAGAGTAGCCAGAAGCCTCTCCCGACCCGTGCCCAGATGGGGACACTCTGCAGGAGGACTCTCAGCCTGTCTGTGTCGGACACCCTGGGCTGGGAGAAGGCTGCTGGTGGTGCTCCTAGGATGGGCACCAGCTCCTCTAGCACGAGAAGGGTTTGCATTCCTGCAGCCCCTGGTAGGCAGGCTGAGGTTTTGTACCAAGCCTTGCATTGCCTTGTCTGCTACAGGCAATTCAACAGCCTGTAGCAAGTACAAGAGCATGTGTTGACAGGACAACGGGCAATGGCTTCAAACTGACAGAGAGTAGGTTTGGATTAGATAAAAAAGATTCTTGCCTGTGAGGGTGCTGAGGCCCTGGCACAGGTTGCCCAGAGCAGCTGTGGATGGCCCATCCCTGGAAGTGTCAAAGGCCAGCCTGGATGGAGCTCTAATCTAACTGGCCTTGTGGGAGGTGTCCCTTCCCATGGCAGTGGGGTTGGAATGATGATCTTTTAAAGTCCCTTCCAAGCCACTTAGTGACTCTATGATTCTATGAATTCCTTAGCTTAAAAGGCCTGTGTTTTAATGTAATGCAGGCACATGGTGATGGAAAGCTCCAGGAGTAGATTCTGTTTGGTTTTCCACGTGTTGGTATCACACCTACCAGAGTGGCTTTTAGGCCTGACATGTTAAGCTTCCCGACACAACTGCAGCACAAGTAAATATTAGATATGAACAGAAACACATTTTCTTTCTATTTTTTTTTCTTTTTGCCTTGACACCGTTGTCTTTGTAGAAATATGGTTGCTCTTTTTTTCACAAGAGTGTCCTGTCAGGGAATAAGAACTAGACTGGTTCATTTTAAGTAAGTCTGAGTTCTGGTTGTGTAATTAAGGATCTGCTCACATGAACATGCACAAAACAAAACAAAACAAAACAAAAAAAAAAAAAAAAAAAAAAAAAAAAAAAAAAAAAAAAAAAAAAGTAGAGGAGTTCCCAGGGGAAAAGTAATGAAGTCTGTTTGTCTTGCAAAAGCTATGTTGTATTATAATATAGCAAATGATAGCATGAGATTGTCTCAGGTAGGACATTCTTCAGGAATAAAATTCAACCAACAGATGAGTTTCAGAAACCAGTTGTCCTGTTGCTAATTTCCCCTACCTGCCCCTGCAGCAGTTTAGTTCCTTTGCAAATTTGCAAACTCCTCAGCATCTCAGGCAGGGTCTGCTCCTCAGCTGGCCTGGCTCAGCACAGTAATGGGATCAATAGTGGAGCCACTCAATAGCAGCCCTGAATTTAGAATGCTAATTGTTTTACCTTGCCAAGTGGAACAATTGCATTTTTGATGCCACAGTGGTAGGGAGCTCAAATAAGCAAAGGGGAAAAGGACATTCTCTTATGCATGCACTTTTTTTTTTAAACCTAATTAGGCTAATTAAAACCTGTTGGCCTAATGATGTACTGAAAATTAAGCATTCACAAAACTCCTTACAGGTTGGGGGAATAAAGGCATGGATTGTAAGACCAAGAAAAGAAGAAAAATCAGAAAGTCATGTTGTTTTATCTCTCACTGGAGTTTTCTCCTAGGATTTGTTATGATTTACTGTCATTACATATTACGTAAACAGTCACTGTTTCCATGAAGTGGGAGGTCCTGTTAATCTTCTGTAGCTATTCAGCATTGTTTGTGAGTTTAACTGGAAACGTACCTCCTTACTGTAGGGGAATGATCAGGAATCTGTACCCTATAGCCTCGGGTTATGGCTCTGACCCCATTAAATGTGTAGGTGGGGGTCTCTCTGGTAAGTCAGTAAAGCCAAGAAAAGTCTGAGATTATTTCCACACTTCCTGCTGTTGTTTCCTCCTTAGTGGATGCTCTTGTCTCATCCAAATTAGCAACTGCCTGGCCCCAGGACCCACGAAAATACTCTGGAAGGATACTTTCTGTTTGAGCTTTAGAGAATGACTGCATGGCAGGTAGTTAAAAAACAAAAAGGCAAATAGAGAATGAAGCCTCCCTTTTTTCCCTGCTTCCTTCTAAATTCTTTACTAAACTACATCTTTACTTTGTCCTCTACCAGCAGAACCTGTATTACTCAGTCATGCAGGCTGTCCCCACTTTCTTCAACAGCAAAGGCAAATTAGTTCTAGCAAATACATTGCTTACAGTCTTGTGTTCCTTTTGCTGAAAAGCACTGCCTTTCGGTGTTGTTTTATCCCCAGCCTATACCCAAAGTTTCACTGACACCAGTGGGAGCCTTCCTGGGATGTCTGAGAGTAATTTATTGATTCCTCTTTCTAGGAGTGATTCCTTCAGTGCTGCTACACCAG
This sequence comes from Peucedramus taeniatus, assembly GCA_013400575.1. Lineage (NCBI taxonomy): Eukaryota > Metazoa > Chordata > Aves > Passeriformes > Fringillidae > Peucedramus > Peucedramus taeniatus. Next base: position 287,807 of record WBNO01026214.1, on the reverse strand, counting down.
TGGAGATTGCGGCAGAATCTCTTTCCACACCAGTGGCTACACTGGAGCAGATTCTCTGGCACTGGTTCCTGTCCCTGGGAGTTGTCCTGGCTGGATGGCTGTGAGGAGGTGGGAAGAAGTGCACAGCAGTCCTGTGCTCATTCGCTTGGCTGCCAAGCATGCACATTTCACTGCTTTCTTGAGAGCACTTTCCTGCTGTGGAAATGTGATATGCCTGACTAGGTAGGCCAACAGCTATGTGATTGTCCATCTGCTGCTTCTCCAGATTAAATATTAGCCCTCGTGTCTCCTCCAAAGCAATGAATTTTCTCCAAATGCAGTTCTCAAAGAAGAGCTTTTCTTGCTTCTCTTCTTCTGCACCAGATATTCCGTGAGACAAGTGATACAGATGGGCAGCAGGGGAATTCAAGCACACGACTGCCAAAAAGTAGGGCCTATTATTTGTGTTGATTTTTAAATGCAATTGCTCTTCAGTGGTGAATGAAACAAAGCACACAGCCACAGTGAGGTAACTACGCAGTGTCAGTGAGGGAATCCTGTCACATCTGCAGGGTGAAGGCATCTTGGCTGTTGGCTGGCGAGATCTCCCCAGGAGACAAATGCTTCACAGAGAACTTCTTCCATGAGAAACATTTCAGCTCTTCAGGTCTTTGTTGCTGCTCCTGCTTTACCCTGACCATGTACAGTTGTTTATCAGTGTTGCTAGAATTTTTCAGTTTCTATAGATGAGGATGTTTGAGAGAAATATTTGAGATTGATGTCAGAAGTAAAGAGAGTCATTCTTAATTTGTTTCTTTAGAGCTTCATTTTCCTCATGCAAATTATTCGTAATGTCCACTGAAGCCAATAAATTCCTAGTCCTTCATGGCAGGAAAGGCACTAAAATCAATGGGAATTATTTGTATCCTGCAGTTGGGGGGGAATAAGCCTCCTGGGAAACTGTGGATCTCCTATTTGCCATAAGCCATCCATTACTTCCTTGTCAGTAGCAAGTAATTCCAGGATTTGTAGGAGTCTCTATTGTTATTTGAGTGTATCTATACTTTCATTCTCACTTCTCATATAAAAGTAACTGATGCAAGTTATGAAATGCATTAATATATGGATTTCTGCTGACTCTGTTTATAGCTTATCTTTCATTGCCTCTATTATAGAACTTGTTGCCCTGGGATTCAGAGTTATGTCCAGGCTTGATGCAGATCTCCTCTCCTCCGAATTTCACCCATTGCTTGTGAGAATTTCAACTTCTGGATAAATAAATATTTTGGGTCAGGTCTTAAAAACACAGAAGTCCTTATTTGAATGTTATTTTTGGAATATGCCCATGTCTTAGTGGAACTCTCATACCACAATAGCTGATGGGAGAAATAGAGAAATGTAACTTCATGTCTTGGATCTGAGGGTCAGAGGGAAGGGAAGGAGATTGGAGAAGGAGTAGACAGATATGGTGCCTGAGCTTTCCCTGCAGAAGAATAAAAAGGGTTTAGTAGTGACAGTAAGTAGAACAAGCACAGTGTCAAATGCGTCTTCCAAAGAAAGCTAGAAATCATATCAGGGGGATACAAACTTATGTGGCAGCTCAAGGGGAGCTGCAGCAAAAGCTGAACTCGCCCCATCCTGTCCCTCTTGGCCTTTTGTTCTAGGAACAGATGTCCCTTCTCCCCGACTGTCTTCTAGTTTCAGAATTAAGAACTTGGGCTCTGAACTTTTAATTCATGATTGCCTTCATAAGCTTCTCTATCCCTGCGCTGTGAGAGTAATTTAATTGTTTTTCTTCTAATTATCAGTCTCTTCCTGTATTGCCCATGTAAATTAAAAAAAAAGAAAAGAAAAAAAGTCTTGGCTTTGCTGACTTGTTGGGTCTGTGCTGGACAATCCTTCCTACCCAGATATTTAACCCTTTTCAATTTCCAACAACACATAAGCAGAAGAAGTTTCTGTAGCAGAATACTTCCTGTCTTTGGGAAGAAAAATTAGGTGGTACTTTATAGACAGAAACAGTTTGAAACCATCCTCAAAAGTAGAATTATAAACTGATCCAGAAAATAAAAAAAAGAAACCAGAGAAAACCTTTGGGATAAAATATTTAGTGTTTCATGCCATCAGGAAAGATAAAGTTTTGTTAAGTATATTCATTTTAAGAGGTGGTTTGGACAGTGCCAAAGATATTTTCCACACTCATGTTAGTGAATTATGTCTCTTAATTCTTAAGAGAATTCTTAATTTATTTTATTATTTATATCTATAAATATATGTTTATATAATATATATAATTTATATATTACTCTATATTTATTTATTATTTATTATTCTTAAGACATAATTCTTAATTTAGTCTAAATAAATTAAGAATATTCTTAATTCTCTTATGTAAACAGTCATTCTGTTATTCTTAATTCTCTTCCAGACCTCCTAAACTAAAGAGATACAGACTAACTGATCAGACACCCGGAACAGGCTTGTGGTGTTTGGAAAATGAATGGGGAAAATCAGATGTGATTGGTGGGCAAGCAGAGGGTGTCTGTACAGATCTATGGCCACTGTGCGGTTGGGTTTGGCACTTCCAGCCCATGAGGAGGTGCCTTGGGGAAGCCCCAGTGGAGAGACCAACACAAGTTTGTAATCATGGATGGGACAGACTCTTCAAGGTGGAGGCTGTCTGGCTTATCAGCAGAGCACAGCAGAATTCCAAGGAAGGCAGGCAGAAAACTTTAAATAAGAGAAATCCTTGGAACCTTCCAGTTGCAAAGGCAGACAATTGGGCAAGCATTGACAGTTGATTTTCCTGGCAACTGAATAAAAATTATTATTAGTCAGATTTAGGTCACATAATAAACTTACAATTTATTAAGAGAGCCTACAACTATCAAACACCCTGCAGTGACTTTAACAACAGGATTTATGCACCATTGCATCTTTTAAAAATGAGGGTCAGACATATTTTGATCATGTCCTAATGTGACATAAACAACCATAAAGTGATTGAAGAGATTTGTTGGGGTTCTTTGCCTCTCTCATCTTCCAAACAGCAGCACCCCATGTGATCAGATGCTCCATTTCATAGAGCAATGTGATTCCTGAGCCTGTATTTTGTGCAATTAGGCTTATTATTTTTCTTCAGCCAGCCTTCCAAATGCTTGCAGGAGGGGATTGTAGCAGCATGAAACACGGCAGTGACCTAGAGATTCCACACCTGCTGCTTCCACTGTGTTGACTTCTGTGAAACACTAACTTGTTCATGGGGATGCTGTAGAATATTGATCAGAGCACAGAATCATTAACACAAAGTAGTTTTCCACATCCTGCCTTGTGGCTGTTCATGCAGTTGATGTTCACCTTTGGTAGTGTTGTGTTTGGGATGTGGAAGTCTCTTTTAATCGAATATTATGAAACAGGGGCCAAATCTCCATCTCCTGCAAATGCCCTGGCACTTGCCAGTTTCCATTGGGCTGCACTGATTTTTCATTCTCTGAAGAACATTGTCCTTTGCAGCTTCTAAATTGAGATAAACTCTGTCTTACTACAGAGCTTTCCAGTCATCAGCTGGAAACCTGAGGTCCCCCGGCTCCATCTGGGTAATAGAATGCAGATGCTGGATGCCTCTCTCCACCTGATGAGCTGTCAATGTGCTGGATAGATGAGCTGTAGGGAAACAAAAGAGGTTTCAAGTTGAAACATTTCTTAGTTTTTTCTTTCATAAAGAAACAAGAAGTGAAAATAATTTTGTGGAATGCCTTGATTTCACCAAATCAGCATTTTTTTTCCAACGAGTATTGGTTCTAAGAGAAGCCAGAAGAGTTCAGCTGAATTTTCGAACTCTGCTGCTATACTGCTTTGGAGTGAGGAGGATTTGGGGAGCTAGAGATTGGTTCCTTGCATTGCACAGGCAGCATGGCTGTGTGGTGAGTCACAGGGCAGCAGGGAAACGGGGCAGAGTTCAGTGCTCTGGGTAGGGGAAAGGCCTGCAGGATGGAAAATCAGTGCTAGCAGGGACTCACTCCAGGATCCCCAGAGCACTGGGCACTGCAGGGGTTTAGGGCATGTGGCCACGAGGTAGATGTTAGGTGGAATCAGCGAGGGTGGGACTGGTGTGAGTGGAGAGTGCTGAGGCAACACACAGTGGGTACGGGTTTTGGAGCTTCCATGACAGTGGAAAATGTGACACAGAATAATCACTGTGCTAGAAGTAATAATTTCAAACACTCTGCTCCACTTTGATTTCTATCTGCTGCTGTCATGTTCAGTTAGGAGCATTCCTGTGAAGATCCCTATGCATGGGTGCTACACTGTTTATTTCATTAATACACTGGGCCTTTAGGGAGAGAGAGTGTAATTACTACTCAAACAGAATGGGTCCAGCCCACAGATTCTTTCTTCAGCTTTGAAAATCTCTCCAGTAAAGGCAAAGATGTTTTTAAACTGAACAAAGCATCCACAAAGAGCTTAAAAAGCTTCATCTCTAAACCACTCCTTCAAGCACGAAGGTGGCCCGAGCAGATACATTTAATATTGAGCAGCCAGGACATGGACAGTCTCACAGCCCTGCTTTTGGGCCACTTGACAGCAGAGGAGAGTTCCCGTGTGAATGCTGAGTGCTCCAACTCACTCAGCTGAGCCAATCCATTTCTTCAAAGACTAGACAGTGCTGAACTTAGTAACATGAAAAATATGACTTTTTAAATTTCTATTTTAAGTCCACAGCTGGATTTTTAGTCAATTAGGATGTTTCTTTTCTTGTGGTTTCTGGTTAAAATATTACCTTAAGTCAACCAACTAATGTTTTAATCTGCCCTGAGGATATGCAAAGTCAAGATTGCACTTTTTAAAATTTTCAAGACCAAATTTTTCTGCGTGATTTTTAACATAGCTTCTGCAAATTGGTAATGATCAGAATCTGAGGTTTCTCTTCTGAATATTTGCTGTTTCCTGATAGGATGGAATACTCAGCCCAAGTGTCCATTTTAATGTCAGTGAGATATTGAAAGTCCTCTGAATAACTGCAACTTGCAGATCAGGTTGTACACCCATCTAAAATGGTCCTGACCTAAAAAAAAAATATTAGCATTATGAGAGAGCTCAAAAAAGGTTTTGGGGTCAGAATTAGCCTCTGGAAGTATATTTTGATTTTCTATATAGGGCACAGAGTGCTGGTCTGGCTTTCCCAGGGTTTCAGTCAGACTGTTGGCCAGCAGGCAGTTTGAGTTAGACTGCACTGCAAATCAGCACATTACCTTATAAAGCACTGAGTACAGTTTTGTACCTTCTACTGCAAAATGTTATGTCCTAACCATTTTCTAACAGCATTTCCTCTGCCCTGAGTGAAAATTAAGGGCGAAAAAGGAAGATAACACTGGTTTTATGTCCAAGTGAAGTGGTCAAAGTTCCTTAGGCAGGCCGAGCTCCTCACACACCTCACCTGAACAGCTGTAGGACTACACTTAAAAATCTACCTTCTTCACTCCTGAAGCACTCACTGCCCTGCAACTGCCTTCCTTCTTCACTGTTGACTGGGATTTTATTTGACATCCCTGTGGTGTCCTCTCCAGGTCTAGGACTCCCTGGTTTGATTGACATCAGTTTTCTCTTTCATCAGTCTGAGACTTTGGTGCTCCAGATGACTGTACTTTGACAGTCTGTTTGCACATCATGCCTGGGGCAGTTTTATGACTGATAGCTAATGGAAGGATTGCACAGCCTTGAACTTGAACTATTTGGGGTCTGGTCTACAGAGATTTGACACACATTTTGTTGCAGGGTTACAGAAAGGGAACTGTGTTCTGTGGCACTCTGAAATGAGAGTTTGGTGTATTGAGAATGATGCTTTGCTTTGTTTTCTCTTTCTCTGTACATGCCTAGAAATCACACCGTACTATATTTTACCGGAGACATGCAAACTAATTGGTATAATAAGTATTTCTATATCCAGTTATTCTCATGTCAGTTCCACAGTCAAAAAAGCAAGACACAAAGAGATAAAGGGAAACAAAAAAAGAATGTGCCAAAGAGTGGTACGGGAGAGGAGGAGAGGTAGAGAAGCCAAGCTGTTCTATGTTAATTTAGGCACTGGAGTATTTGATTTCTGGTAATGTTCATAGTCTTAGACATGCACCATCTTTGGAAAGAGAAATGTCTTTGAAGATAAATCCAGTTCAGAGGTTTGTGTGTGCTTGTGTGTAACAGGAACATTCTAAATGGCCTTTAAGGCAAGGGCAGTAGCTACCTCCACTTTGTCATTTCCTCGGCTATGCAGTGGAGAAATTTGAAAGCATGAAGGGAATATTATCCCAGATAATTGATGGAGATAGAAAAGGTGAGCATGGATCTCATATCCTGTCTCATCCCTGTAGGCAGGGTATACCACAGTAGAAAGCAGCAGGAATAGCTGAGTACATAGTATTTCCTGTCATGTTTCAGAGAAATAATACCAAAATCGACTGTATTTTGCACACTGTGAAACACTGAGCTGATGTACAACAAGGCTGCAGGTCTTAGCACAAGTCCAGGGCCATGAGCCACAGGGCCTGTTTCTCTCAGGACTATTCTGCAACACCAGTCAGAATCTCTCTGACTGACTCCATGACATCTCTGGGGCTTCAGCCACCCAGTTTGGTTATCCCACCTGGAACAGAGCAGGGATATGCCCAGCCCTTGTCTGAACAGGGAGGTTAAGGGAAACAGCCAGTGCCTGCATGTTCCATCGTAACAAGTGAAGCAGCATCCAGCATGGACCTTTCTACCAGGGCTTCTCTAGTTTTCGTACTTTTTCCTTTTTCTGTCTCTTTTCTATACATATAAGACAGATTACAGGTGTGGAAGGATTCATAGGAGCAGACACTGATCTCTGCTCTGTGGTGACCAGTGACAGGACTTGTGGGGCTGGCCTGAAGGTGTGCCAGGGGAGGTTGAGGCTGAATATCAGGGAAAGATTCTTCACCCAGAGGGTGGTTGGGCACTGGAACAGTCTCCCCAGGGAAGGGGTCACAGCACCAGCCGGAGAGAGTTCAAGAAGTATTTGAAAAATGCTCTCAGGCACATGGTGTGGCTCTTGGAGTGTCCTGCACACGCTGACAGTTGGACTCAATCATCCTTGTGGGACCTGCAGCTCAGCCCAGCTGGGGTTGTCCACTTGTTGCCCCTATGATGCAGTAGAATGCTGCTCTTCAGTTTTGTCCCAGCCGTGCCCTCGCTGGCATTGCTGTGCCAAGCTTTACCTGCAGACTGCTGGCCTGGGCTGGCCTCACCTCTCTGTGTGCTTGGCTGGTGGTTTGGGCTCAGGGCTGACCCTGGGCTGTCACCCTGGATCTGCCCTGCTCAGCTCTCTGGCCTGTCTCTGGCTGTGTCATCACGCTCAGTCCCTGAGGGAGCAACTGGCCCTTGCTGCACTCTGACATTACACTCTCCCTCCCTGCTTCTCAGGGCTGGGCTGGATTGTGCACTCTCAATTCAAGGCCAGTGTTCCAAAATATTTAAGCTGTTAAGTGCCCCCTCTCTGGGTAAGAGGCATTTCATCTTCTGCTGAAGGCGGTGAGGTGTCTTCATAGTCTGTATATGCAATCCATGACAAGTATCTAACCTCCTCCTTTGTGAGTCAGCTTCCAGGAAAACTGCATCTGGAATTCCAGGTGTCATGTGGACACAATTCAAGGGAAGGTGTATTTGTTGCCTCTTCAGCGTGTGTTCATCAGAAAACCTCTCCGAAAATGCTTTTGCTGTTCCAGCCTTGTTAATTTTCCTCAATTATTAAACCATCAGTGTTTGTAATGCTGCGAGCTGCCAAACAGTGAACAAGCTCTTGGCCTGGCCTCGCGTCGTTTTTTACTTTACACTGGCAAGTATTTAATTGTTTGGGAGTTAGTCCAACGTACACTGCCCTTCCCATTATTGATTGCTGGAGCAGCCAGCATGTTTTGTAACTGCCTGTTTTAGAGCGACAACTGCATCTGAAGTGTATAGTCTGTATTTTGTCAGCTGTGGCAGGGAAACATCTTTGGAACTGGATCACATAATGCACAGACCTGATAGATGGATTCAATTAAATCAACAATAATATAGTAGTTGGCACACTCAGTGTAGCTACTCTGATCCTGCTCTATCATTTTTCAAAATCCTTTTTATTATCCAAGCCTCTGATCAAAACTTTAGGCCCTTTATAACCCTAATTCAAGCATCACTTCAGAGGTTAACACATTTGAACTCCCAAAGCAATGCTTTTAACTTCTATCTTGTGGTCAATAAGAGGCTAAGTCTATCTATAAACAGTGTCAGATGGTGTCTCACACGTTGCACTTAAGAAACCTTACTCCTGATAGTTCCTTGACCTTGGTGGCCTTGCAGATTGGGCAGTTTAAATGACACTGAGCAGGGTACCCATGGAGAGATCACACTCCTGATACTGTAAAGCTGACAGCAAACTGACAGTGCTCGGGGTGTGAGGAAGGAGGCAGGAGAGCATCTGAGAGAAGTGAACGGTGAAGTCTGCCCCAAAGCAGCAGGTTCAGATAATTATATGATATATTTATGGCCATATCCATGTTGGGTTTTTTTTGTTTTGTTTTGTTTGTGCTTTTTTTTTTTTCCTTTTTTTTTTTTTCCTGTTGATCATATATTACCTACATGTATGGGTTCTAGAGAATCACAAAAGATTTGCTCCTGGTGGTTACTGTCTCCCTTTTGTGCCTGGTAGTGTGGTAAATGACCATAATGTTAGGAATTACTTGGACCAGAAATAGTGTTACTGGAGAGCAACACCCATATTGGCAAGCAAATCCTGGATCTTCAGCTAGCTCAAGTGTGGGAATATTTTGTAACATGGGTGTTAAGTTAGTTTGTGTGAGCTGGGGATCTGATCCAAGGAAGCATGAAGAGGAATTCAGCATTCAGGTCCTACTGCAAATCCTCTAAAGGACAAGTGACTACCTGTGTGATAAAGGTGAAATTGTATGAGAGGAAGCAATTTTGTTATTTCAAGGGACTTTTTTTCTAAACAAAGCTGTTCTCAAAGTAGTGTGAAACCTGTCAGTATCCAAGGCTGAAGGGAGAAGGTTTTTATTGGGGTTGCTTTGATGAGGATGACAGCAGAAAATCTGGGGCAAGGTAGAAGTCAAGCCCTTTTCATTCTTCATAGAGTACTGCCTTAGAGAGTAATGGAAGTAATCCCTGAACATCCAGCCTTTGTTCCTAGATCTCACGTCAGATTTGTGCTGGGTGATTTCTCTCAGTTACAAATATCATATGCTGTACAGCTGATGTGCTCCTGCTGTAGCTGCAGCCCAGTTAGCAGAGATGGTCATAGATCCTTTTGTCAGGAGCTGAACCAGAACACCAATAGGCTGCTGATACAAATAAGGCTGTAGAGGCAGGTCCTGAAAGCCATCTGTGTCCATCAGGATCATTTCTCCTTGTGCATCTGGTGGATCCAGCTATGCTGGCACGAGTCTGTAACACACGTGCAGCCTACAATCCATTTCTAAGCTCCTGAGCACATGAAATATCTATTCCACATGCCTCTGTTCCGCAGCAGCATACATTTCTTCAGTTCTATATTGTGGGAACAACTTGAACATGCCCTACCTAAAACTTTACATATGCTAAGCTGGTGGGAAGGACAAGAGTAGGGGGGAGATACAACTCTGCCATGTTGACATATTTCGAAGGTTTCCATTTCTTACTGTTCACAACTGCAAATTGTTTGATTGTGGAGTTGTTAGAGCTCAGCTTTGCAGAGAATGATACAGTGAATATGATTGATTATTTTTTTTTATCTTCTTCACTTGCTTGGTTGATGTGAGGCCTATGAGCTTTTCAGATTTACTTTATGGAAATTAATCAAAGAATCAATACATGGCAGCAATACATGACAGAAATAGGGGTTTGTTTTCAAACAGCAAATTTTTTTTAGATTGCACATAACATCTGTCTATTTGTGGGTGAAGGGAATGAATGTGGAAAATCAGACACCCATGTTTCAGAAATGAATGAACTGAGATTAGCTGGCAAAAGACAGTAAAATTTTGAATAATAGGCTTATGATGGCAACTACTGGGCAAGTTTAAAGTGACAAGCAGGAGGACAGTGTGGCAATTATCATAATTTTCAAGTATAAAATGGGAAGAAGATGAGTCAAGATTATGACTTTTTAAAGTATTTTTCCATTATACTTACTCCATCACATTTATTATACATTGAGATACAATGATTACCATGACTTGGGCTATTCCTCCTTTGAATATAGTTGCCCAGAAATTCTTTCTATAGTTGATGCTGTCAGAGGCAGGTAAACTGTTTATACAGCTGATTCCTGTTTAGTAGGTATAATGTTACTGTTATTTATTTTGTAGAAAAACAGCAAAGTTTTTGTTTAACTCCAAGTTTATTTTCTTAGGGAGCAGCTGAAAAGCTTAAATAATAGTAAATCTTTGGTTTTGCTTTTTTTCCAGTTATTTTACCTTCAGAAAATCTTATTTCCAAATAACTTTAGACATGTTTGTTTTTTGAGAAATTTTCCAAACTGTAATATTTGACTTTGGTGATGCATGGTTTTGTCAAAGTCTTTTTGAAGTATCTTAATTTTGTTCCTCAAATGAAGAACTAGCAATATTTTCATCACCTGATTACTTTTTTCCATGTTACTCATGAGCAAATGACAGGTTCATTGATCAGACCTTTCGTCTATAAACACAGTTTAAACATCACTTTTAAATGGAAAAGATAGACCAAACAATCTGATATGGATTCCTGATTGTGTACACTGCATGTCTCCTGGTAATTGCATAGCTCTGGGCTCACTGGTTGCAGTACCTTTATTATTAATAACATAAATACACTCTCCATTCTGTGTTTCTGTAATTTCTTGCTGGACTGACTTCAGCGAGCCATTTTCTTGGTCGTTGACTAGAACCTGTACCTAGACCATCTCTTCTCCACCTCCAAATTCACCCCCTTCTGCTGGAAGGTTGCACAGAGCCTGGGGCTGTGTTCCATTCCTTCTCATCTTGGTTTGTTCTGCAGTGTTCAAATAAAAGGTGTATCACAGTGCAGTGATCTCTCAGAAGATGGGAGGGCTGTTGTGCAAGATACTTGCTGATCAAATAAAAAACATCTGCCTCTAAACACAGACAATCAGAGCAGAGAATGTAGAAAAGTGTTATCAACTCTCATTTATGCTTAAAATGGCACAGTAAGGGAGCTCACAGCTCCACCTGCCCACACATACAAAGCAGTCTTATGTCTGTCAGTGTTTGAAATTAAACCCTGGTCAGACTAATCACTTAATTACAGGACGACTTTTCCCCTTTTGAAAATATTTTTCTCACTTCTTCCATTTTCAGATTACCTCATTCAGGGCTGAAATCAGTATGTCAGGAACTCGAGAGATGCAGAGCTTTGTACTTTTATTGGAGCTGAGCTTACGAGTTTTGAGCTCATCTCTAATAAGCACTATGACCTAGGGTGAGAAAAGAGTGTGATCTTACCTTACCCTTGTGGAAGTTAGAGCCTGGCCTGGGATAACTGACTTCAGTTTTGTGTTCACTGGGGATGGGCAAGTCAAGTATCAGCAGCTGCACAAGTGGCAGAGATAGCCTAACTTCCCCAGGAGGGGAGGGAGGCTTCAAGCACACAGGACAAATGTAAAATGTTTTTCTCACCAAGGAACTCAAAATAAACACTATGACAGTCCAAGCCCCACGTTACCTTGCTGCCTGAGAAAATGTAAAGTAAGTACCATCTCTAAGCTGGCCTGGAATTCCCCACTTGGTGCTTTAAGCATCTCCTTGATGAGTGGAGGAGAGATTTGGCTGTCTCTATCTTTGAAAGGCGATAGAAATACTCCAAAAAAGCATGTGCCAATTACATGCATTAATGTCTCCAGCAAAACCCAATTCTCAGCTGAGGATATTGTGCAGACAACACCTCCCGTCAAAGCACGGAGCATAAAACAGGATCATGGGGTCTGACATGGATGAGTGATAACTGAGGGGAGAGAGATTCCTGCAGTGTCCTGTGAGCTTCCCAGGGCTGTCACCGACAGGCAAAGGCTGTTCAGGCGACAAAGCTGGTGGCACTGAATCCCTGACCTCAACAGATTTTGACTTCGTTACATAAGAGTGAGAGTGCTGCCTCTAAAATAAGAAAGGGGAAGTTTTTGTGTTTACTTCTACCAGATACAGGCAGGAGTTACACAGGGACATTTGACTTCCAGTTCCTTTGAGGAGTGAGGGCTGCACCTTCCATATTGGGCCTTTGGAGAGTACCCAAAATTGCATTTGGTTGTGAAAATTGGTGTTTATATGCTTGGTAAAGCACAGGGAAAGTATAATTATGTTATGTATAGATATCTGAAGTGACTAGCGTTTCTTATCTGGCCTTCTACATAATAATAAGAATGAACACAAATACCTATGGAAGATGTGGCTGTCCTACCCCTTTTTTTCTAGTCTATTAGACAGTTGCATATTAACCAAAAGGAAAAGTCCTGGGATCTGGCCCTTTGCTGACATAATTTCCTACAGACACTGAATGTACATCTGCTCTCTTATGATCTGTTCTGTGCATCAGATCTTGTCTGCCAGGAGAAGAGGTTAATGTCCTCCAAGGGTCTCCAACCCTTCAAAATATTGGCAAAAACCAACAAACTCCTGTTGGGGCAAGAAAATTGTTGCAAACTGTGAACTGCAGAAGCAGCTCTGAGTATGTGCAGCTTTAGAGATGAAACTCTTCCCTCTGTTCACATCTCTTGGTCAGTGTCAGAAGAAAGCAGCCTTGTTCCAAGGTGCTTTGCTGCTGTCCCATGTGACATTCCAGAGGGGTGGGTGTCTAGGCCAGGACATTGGCATGGCTTGCTGGGACAGGCTCTCCTCTTCTGGTATGTACCTCTGCCTTTCCCCATGGGGATTTCTGGAGAAGGGAGATGGCTGTAAGAGGCATCTGGCCAACCTGTTCTACGTGTTCCATCCCTGGGTCTAGCTCCGGTTGTGAGGAGTGCTCCATCCTCCCTTTGAGGTGCAGAGATTGGATCAGTCTCAGAGGAAGATTCAGTGAGCAGTGAAACACAAAACACATCTGCCCTCAGCTCATGTGACTTGACAAAGCCAAACTGCCTCCAATGAAGCCCTGTGCATTTGTAGCAGCTGGAGAACTGGCCCAATAGGACATCAAGAGCTTCCGACTGCAGATGAAGCAATTCACTGCTATTATTAGCAGTTGGAGGCTTTTTGAATCAGAAAGAATGGCAAAATTGACTTCCTTTTTGTTGGGCTCAGAAGTAAAAAACGGGGTGTTGTCATCAGCAATGTTGAAAAATACCTCCTGATTTTGAGAAAATACCCTGTTTCTGAATTGTATTAATTATTTACCAGCATATTAAGCAGCTGTTACAGATGTTGGGGATATATGGAACATTAATAAACATTAGGATGAGAGATTAATTTAGGGAAATTACAACATGTTTCTGAAAATTGCATTAAAAGTTTGGAGTGCCCTGAACTGCAATATGACACGAACTGGGACCGAGAGCCTGAGAATCTGAATTCAATTTGTGACTCTGTCAGTGACACCCCGTGTGACCTCAGGAACTTATATAAGCTCTCTGTGCCCTATTTTCCTTTTGTTAAAGGAGAAGAAAAGAAAAAACTTTCTGTTCCTCATGTTTGCCTGCTTAGAGTTAGGGCCACTGGTTCTTTCTGTAGAGCACTGAAAAGAATGAGACCCAAGTCTCTTTGTGAGGGGCCCTGGGCTTTACCACAGAAGTAATTTAAAAAGGAACAAATTCAGTAATATCTGGAATGCTGAATCCCAAAGCCAAATTAGAACAAGGCAGCTCTGGGCTTGTACAGACATTGCTGTTTTTTTATTACTACTTCAATCATTCATTATTTTTAAAACTAAATACACTGATGTTTACGAAATAAATAACTACATATTTTATTGTCACCAGCAAAGTGCTAAAAGGAGAAGAAAGGAAATCCTGTGGAGACCTTCTCCAGTGGGAGAGCTCTTCGAGAGGGAGCTGGAGAATTAGGTCCAGCATTTATTTACCCAGTCCTGATCAGTTTAAAGCACAAATGCTCCAAGTTCTCATGGTTGTAGGACCCAGTGCTACCTTGTTCTGAAAGCACAAGTGTTCTTCATCCTCTGCACTTCCATGGAGTGCTGGAAGCTCTCTCTCATGATTTCCTTGGTCTGTGCCCCACAGGCCCGACATCCCTGCTAGGCTTGGGAGTCACAGCTCTGTGTTACTTGAAACTGCATTGCCTGTGATCCAGAAGGTTGTTCGTGTTCCTCTGGGACCTGGGTGTTTAAGAAACACGTCTTCTTTCCCTTCGGGGATGCAAAGCAGCTGAATGGGGCAACCTACGACAGTGTATCATGAGATTCCCTTGGATTCACAGTCGGCCGTCTGCCCTGGATACAGATGGTGAGGGATGAGGGTAAATCCCTGAGGGGAGAGACCCATATGCGCCTGTGTGTTTGCCAGTTGTCCAGAAGGTCACCCGCTGCAGCACCTCTTTAAAAACTTATCATTAAGCCTGTCTCCTTTGTGAACTTTCTCATTATCATTTCATTGTGCTGCGCAGTGCTGGCCGGGCGTAATGAATATTGACTTCATGCTTGCTTTTCTAATTGAATTACAGGGGAGCAGGCTGAGCCCCTGAAGTTTCCAGCCTGCAGTCCTGCTTCCCTGGCAGCCAACTGAATAGAGGCTGAAAGAAAAGCTGTTTGCTTGGGCATTATGGATAACAGAGACCTGTCACAAAGCTGCTACAATGATTTATTAAAAGACAGAAGAAAAAGAGAGAGAAAGAGTCTTGCTCACTTTCAGCACCAGCTGCTTGCTTTGCTTGTCTTCTTCCCTTTTTCTTTCTTCCTTTTTTTGTCTTTCTTTTTCTGTTTAGCACTTGCTTGATTTCTTTCATCCTCTCTTTCTTCCCCTCCCTCCTCTCTTTCTCTCCCTCCCTCTCTCTCTCCTCTTCCTGATCTTGTCTTATCAAAAATAGAAAGAAAAAATCAAAGAAAAACATATCATTTGAGCAAATGCTTCAAGAAAAAAAAGCATCATTCTCCAGTCCTTAAATAACAGTCCCTGCCTAAGACAGTTGTGTTTATCATTATGGTCAAATCATAAAAAAGTTTGTTACTGTAGCTGCTCTAGCAAACAACATCCCTTACATGTTCTTACATAAGCCAAACTTATTTAGGAAATTCTACTGAAAAAAACCATGAGACTCTGTCATTTATCTTTTCTACTATTGAATTTAATTGTCAAATTCTTACTAAGGTAATAGGAGTGAAGCCAAGTCTCAGTGGCTTTGCAAACACCATGTGTATTATGAAACTCACCAGCAATTCAATTTACAGTGGTGCAGCACAGTGAGAAAGACCCCAGGGTTGCTCATGGAATTGCTTTTACCAAAAAGACCCAGAGCTTAGCTCAGGGTCCTTGATCAACATAGAGATCACTTGTGTTGGGCTATTTCCCCCTCTTTCTTTAGTTTGTGTTTGCTTTTTTTTTAAACTTTAGAACTTTTGATTCTGATCAAATAATGGATTAAGAAGCATAATTCTATTGAGTTACTTATGTAGAATGTTTAGCTCAAAGCTGTTGGACTGGGGCAACAGTTGATTTGGTTTTTCCTTAAAATCTGTGCTAGTTTATATTCCATATAGTTTATTTAAGGTGGCATTTCTGAAGTTTGGTAGGCAGAGAAGAGAACTTCATACCCAGCTCTGGTAAGGGCTGGCCCAGGCCAAAAACATCCAGGCTCTTGCCTGCTGAGAAGTTAGGCTTTCCCATGAGAATTTGGGAAGAAGGCATTTCTTCTTGCAATGTTGGCTTCCTTGGAGCCCCCTGAAACCAGAAGGTCTTAGCTCAGAGAAAGCTGTGTGCTCTCAAATCTCCAAGTGGACAGCTGGCAGTTTGATACACTGTCAATTTAAAAAAAAACTCAGAGGAGAGTAGTGTTCATCTCTATTCAGCAGACTTATTCAAACCTGACCTTTTTTCCCATCTCCAGGTTATCAGGTAAATAAATGCTTTGCTTGATTAAGTCATTATTGTTATCTTTCCTGGTTCCCTGTCTATCTTGTTATTCTTTATTATTTTCTTTCTCCAGTTTTAAAGCCTTTCACTTTATTTTTCAGATTTTTTAAAATCATCTTTTGTTCTATTGTAGTTAGCCCCAGCACGGAAGTTTGCCATAAATTACTACAGAATAATCTTGACTTTTCAGTGCCTGGCCCTCTCCTTAGATTTAACCCTTCTCAGTGATTAATCAGGATTTAATCTTTGTTTGGAATAAGTTAATTGGTGACTGCTCTTTGGTAGCCACTAAGCTGTTTGCAAATAGAAGGGAGTTTTTTTGGTGACCTCATTGAAGATAGGGCGACAGGTGGATTTATTCTCAGGTTTACATCACTTGAAAGGGTAAACATGAAACTGCAGCCAATGCTTTGCATTGTAAAGAACACTTCCATGGGGCACATGTGTGTGCTTGGTAGGTATACCCCATGCTGAAATGGAATGGCTATTGACTGAATCTGAAGGGCCTTGTAACTTAATAATGACCTTCTGGCATTTGAATTAGTAATACTTTATATCTTGTATAAAATAGCAGCATGAGGAGATGTGTCACTAGACACAGGCATGTGCACATACACAACTACAGCCACATCCTGGGGCTCTATGGGGGTGCTGACGTAGGTAGCCTCTCCTAAATAAAACTTTCAGAGATTGTACCTGACAGGGATTTACAGTCATGAAACAGAAAACTTCCTTATGCTAATAAAAGGATTCATTTCCTCTCCTTGGTCAGTGCTGGAATTGGTACCTGTGCTGGTACTGGAATGGGTACTGTTCCCACAGGGGATTGACTGCCCTGCTGGACACAGACTGGAAAAACTCCTGGTGGCTTCACTGGGACCAGGATATCCTCCACCTGTTTTGTAGCTCCTGTGAAGAAAACCTATTACCCATGTATGTATCTGCCAGCGAAATTAGCACCTGGAATTTAAAAACTGTGGCATGAGAACCATAAGTAATCAATGCACTGAACAGTGGTATTACAATTTCTCTCAGCAGAGGAAGGATTTGAGTAAACAATCACAATCTTACACCTTGTTTATCTTAGCTATGTCAGAGACTGAAGAACTGAATATGGTTGTTTCCATGGCTAACTAGCTGGCCTGAGTAACCACTGAGCCTTTGAAGCAACACTAGGGATTTTGACCATTTTCTTGGATTTGAGGCCACTGTGGAAAGGAAGTTTTATAAGCCACCTACGCACTGTTTCCACCTGGAATCAGAGAGAGAATCTTTCTGGATTACAGACATTTCAAACCCATTAACCAGTTCAACTCTACAATTCATTCCATGAAGCTCAAGACAGGAACTGCTTTGTGTGGCATTCTCCCATCAGGACTGGTGGCCATAAATCAAGATGAATGTCTTTCTGAATGACTTGCTGCAGTTCAGCTGCAGGATCTCTGCTGGAGGCAGCGACCACAGAGTGAAGTGCTTTGGCCTATGGAATTTGGAAGGTCAGGGCTGGAGACCACGGTGCTTCCTCAAAAGGCTGTGAATCTTCACATTGTATATTATTCTGGGTTATGGAAGTGTGCAAGAAGTGGAAGATTTTTATTTGCTAATAATTTATTTTCAGCGACAGAGATTGTTGTGACTGCCCAGAGTTTGGTATGTTTTCCAAAGGAGACAGAAGGAAAGAAAATCCTTCCACTTAGAAAAGCACAATGCTTTGGTCAGCTCTTTATGTTGGCAGGGGTCCTGTGCTAGAGTGAATTCCCAGAAAGGCAACCAAATTGCCCACCACAGACAACTGCAATGAATAACACTCCCTGTCTTTGCAAAAAGACTGCTTACAGCTCCCCATCCAATCCCGGCACACCGCAACACGTGGTGCACTGGAGTTTATTTGGTTTTTACAAGCTATTATTGCCATTCAGAAAAACTAATCCTTGACAGCAAGGGGTGTTTTGTCAAGTGAAGGCTTCAGCTGCCTGAGTTCGAGTCTGCTTTGCTCATTCTGGCAGCAGTCGTGAGCAACACACACCTTGGATAAACCACTGCTGTGAACAGATTGGGGAACCAGGCTGGCAGGTGCTGCTCTGAGCTCTGGTACCAGCCTGCTGGCTGATCCAAGATGTGTAACCTCATTTATTAGTTTCTCCCTTCCCTTCCTTCCTTAAGTCCTGTTGCCCATGCTGTCCTGTCCCTGAAGCAGAGTTTTTTTATATATTTTTACTGTACTTAAGAGTCCTACTTCATGTCACAGATTTAGAATCACAGATTTAGCTTCAGACACAATGCTCAAGACATACCAGCCAAAGCAGTGGCCTCCAGAGCATGCCCAGCCCTATCTGCAGGGTCCTGCTGTGCCAGTGGATGTGGCCCCAGAGCCTGGACCTCTGCCGAGATGGTAAATGGGATGGGCCACCAGAGATGGGGCTCCCTCTGCCCCTTGCTGCACCAATGAGCTCTGTGTTGCTGCCCCATGGAAACAGCCCTTCCTGGGTGTTACTTCTAGTGGCAGCCAAGCTGATGCAGACTTCCGGAGCTGTTTGCTGCTTCTTCCGAACATACAGTGGCAGGTAAATCTTTGTGTTGCTTCCTGAAGACAGGGTGCCCACCTTTGTCAGACCTCTGGCACGCAGGACTGCCTTGAGGTTTATTAGTCTGACATCATCCAGCAGGAAACAACCTAAGAGGCTCTGCTCAACTACAGCAATCTCTCAGTTTCTAACAATTAACATTCTATACAGTGGCTTCTGAATACAAGTATAGGACTATTTATCAATCTATTTAATTAAATAAGTCTTTCTTAATTTAACAAGCTCTGCTCAGCAGGGTAGTGATTAATGCACAGAATTTCACACTCCTGACAGGCATGTTTTAAAAGGATGAAGGGAGGGAAGGGGAAAAAAATGCAACAGAGCTCCCTAAATGGTAATTCAACTTAATTTTTTAACAAGACTGTTTTGGCTTCAGAGTGATTCCATGACCTACAGCAGTGATCAAAGTGGTGCCACAGTGGTGAGTCTCCCACAGCCAGAGCACTGCTGAGTGTGCTACAGCAGGCTCTGCCATGCTTAAACCAGATTTCATCTCTCAACCAGGTGCTTCACTCTCCTGCATCAGAGCTGCTGGGCTGATTGCATGCTCAGCTACCTCAGCACAGCAGCCCACAGCTTAATCAGGACCGTGACAGGTCCAGAGAAGGGGTGGCAGAACAGAAAGATAAGGTTTGTAGGTGTTTGAAGGATTGCCTGGATATACCTTTCTGGGCCATCAGTTAGCTACATCATTTCTAGCTGTCCTGGGTGCCTCCATATTTTTTAGATCTTTTTCAGTCTAATGACTTTGGGTTAATACTAACAGGAACAATGTCTTGTAACCAGCAAAGCTATTCCATTTCAGTCTGAAGAGAAGAGCTGGCTTTGCATACTTGTGCCTGCTGCATGGGAGCAGGAAGCAGCAGGACACTCTGGGCCATCACCACCTTGCTCTGCACTGTCACAATGCCCAGGGTGGTGTTTATGTACTGTGCTGCTGAGCTCTGCACCCGCTCCTCAGGGGAACGTTTCAAGGCACAAAGACTGGAGAATTTTAGAGAACCTGGTGCATTTCTCAGTGTACATGAAAACTGTTCAATACTGGCAGAGAATTGCTCTGTGCTTAGACCATTTATTAAAGTCTAGACGCAACATAAAAGCACGTAAATTGGTTCCAGTCGTTGCTAGTAAAAACTTCAGCTTGAGCTGGGAATTGATTGGTGAATCTCATAGTGTAATTAAAATTGACTGTTAAAGTTTGTCCCACTTAATTGGTAACACTTTCTTTGGAAGTCAGTGAGTTAGGATTCTTGCTGGATCATTTAAAGGAGTTCCTGTGTATATGATCAGAACTCAAATGCAGTTTTATGGAGAGGTTTACAGTTATGTTCCACCCTGGTGGTCTTTCATCCTGTATCTTTCCTATTTAAGATTTATGCTGTCATTCACCACAGCCTAATTGTGTTTTGATAAAAATGAAACGATTGCTGACGCATTTCAGACTGAAAGCCGATGACATTTTGAAGCTTTCAGTAAGATGATCTGAAATACTGCGCTGCTCAAAGCCCTGTCTCCCTGCGAGCCTGCGTTTTTAATTCCAGCATTTGTTAGTCTGTTTTGTAGGGATTCTAATAGGCACCTATAACTCCTCTCTGTGTGTCCTGCCAGCAGTGTGTTATTCAGTGTGCATAATAGCTCATGCAGACTTTTTCATTCTTTCTTTAGGGAGAGGGAATGTGTGCAGTGTAGTCTTTGTGTTCATATTTTTAAAAAAATTATATAAATTTAAACTTACATCTTGTGATAAAGCACATCTTATCCTCTGAGTACCAGACAGCTGGGTTTTTGATGGCTTTTAGCTCCTTAAGGATATCCTTCCACAGTCTTGGTACACACCCAGTTCTGGAAGTTGGTGTTATAGGTTGGTACTACCGGACATACTTAGCTCTCTTTAACATAAGCTGTCTTGTCCTGACTAGCCACGGACTTAATCACAGCATTAACTGCTCTCCTGAATCAGGCACTAGAGATACACTTAATTCCCTCCACAGTCACGGTATTTTTAGCACATGGCATCCAGGGCTTATCATTAGCAAAATGTAAATGTGTCAGGGGATCGTGGATGGGCACTACAGAAGAATTGTCACCCGCTAGACTCAAGATGAGGAGCTTGGATAACTGTGATTAATGTCCTACAGAAAAGGCAGGAAGACGCTCAGGTTACTTGGCTGGAAGTGATGCACTCCCACAGCTGGAAATTGTTTTGGAAGACGCAGTTAGGTACTTGCCAACATTTGGTGTCGCATGAAGAACCCACAGAGCACAGAAAGAGTTCACTGAACCTCATTAACTTGCCATCAGAGCTGTGAAAACTGGGGCCAGTTGGACATGCCATGGTACCCTGCTAACGATGCACACGGACAGAAACACGTACCTTAAACACTTCCTGTGCCACCATGATGGACTCAGCAGTGCTGGGGACAGGAGATCAAGGTCAGTGCTCCATGCAGCTCTTCGGAAGGAAGTATGGTGTCACCTGGACGGCTGCCAGGGCATCCCAAGGTCAAGACCTGGAAGTTAAAGAGGTGTTCAAGAATAATGTGTGGGTCTGATCCGAAGCCACTGAAATGATTGGGGATACTTTGTTGGTACCAATGGATGGCAGACAAGCAGTGTGGGTCTGTCAGCCTTGGTGTGTCATGGCCTGTGGTTTAGCTGCTTCTAACAAAAGTATTTTAGAGGGATGTAAGGTGTAGTTTGGTAGTAAATGAATGCTTAAATGCTCTTGCAGGTCATTCTGGCATCCTGACTATGGGCCCCGGGTAACAGAATTTCAGAGCTGCACAAATTGTATCTGGACTTCAGAAGTGGTTTGCTAAGGTTAAGCTGCCTAAATAGTCCTTGCTGGAGCAGCTACATGCTGAAAATGCTTGTATTCCGTAAGAGTTATGTTCTGTACCATACTGTGTTCCTTTCAAAGTCACAGAGCCAAATCCCAGCCTCAGCTTCAAGCCATTGAACTGCAAACAAGTGAGGACTCAAAAAAATCAGGCAAGTATTATATTTTGTGGTGCCTGTGCCGTTTATACAGACACAGTTGTCTTTCATTATTTCATCGACTTTAAAAGAAACAAGGATTTCTTTAGTAAGTTCCAATGCCATTTTTATACCTCTCTGTTAAAGTGATGGTAAGAAAGATAATCCAGGTATTATCATGAATTGAATCTCAAGCTGTGATTTTGACAGCCCTGTAAAATATATCAGGAGGGATTTCTGAATGACATTTGTGTCTTTTCTTGCTCTTGCCACAACAGGCTAATTCCCAGTGGCTGCCTCATGGCTGTCCTTTTTTGTATGCACATTTATATATATTTATATCTAGAATGAGTGGGCTTGGAAGGTACCTTTAAAGATTGTCTAGTCTGGTCATGAAGATCACGGAGTCCAACCCATGTACACACACTCACATACATGCCCAAAGATCTTCTTGCACACTCATATAGCCACAGCACTGAGCTGATAAATTGTACTCAGGATGAAGAGTTATTTCAGCTCTGCAGAGTGTGTAACACAAAGGGTGTCCCACAATATGTGGGCCCTGCCATCCTTGACAATAACCCCTCAGTTACTCCGTGTGTGAGCAAAATCTCTTTGGCTTTAAAATCTGTCCCTAGATGAGCTCCCCTTGATTTGACCATTTTCTCTGCTTTTGATAGAGGATCAGTGGGAGAAAGTAGTGATGAGCACGCCCAGAGCGATTGCTTTAAGCATATTTGATTTTCTTTTCATGTATGTAATACGTTCCAATTCCTTTTAAGCAGCAAGGTCATTTAAGAGTGCCACGCCAGAGGTTTTTCCTCTTCCCCTCATTCAGTTCCTTAAATCTTATTGTCAGCCATGTTCCTTTTGAGTAGCAGAGCAGCTGTTTGGGGTCTGCTTGTGTGGTTATAATCCCATTAAAAAGCCCTCCATTATGTTGCTAATATATTTATAAAGGAACTGGTCACCTGGGATTAGTGGTTGATTCTTCTCCCTGGACATACTGTACTGAAATAGAATTATTCCCGATCCCCCGGCTTGTTAGACACTACCAGTT
This sequence comes from Peucedramus taeniatus, assembly GCA_013400575.1. Lineage (NCBI taxonomy): Eukaryota > Metazoa > Chordata > Aves > Passeriformes > Fringillidae > Peucedramus > Peucedramus taeniatus. The sequence goes on along the minus strand of WBNO01026214.1, from coordinate 265,150 downwards.
GCATTTGTCATGGTGCCAAATTGGCTGAAATAGATTAGCAATTAATGCAGAACATGCTTTCCTGTGTTTGTAAAGTCCTTGTAATCATCCCTGACAATCATCTTCTCATCAGCTTTTTCCTGATAGCAATGGGATGGCAGATATGCTGGGGCTTTGGGAACTTATGGTCGTTCACAGGAAATATGAAAGGCATTGAGTGAACACCCTGACAGAGAAAGTGAGGAGTCTGAAAAAAAAGAGGCCTTAAAAGCCATTTCAGAAGGCATTATTCTGTAGGTTTTCCTCAGCCATTCACAAGCATGCAAAGCTAAGGAAGACAAAGTAACTGTTGGGGGGATTTGCAAAGCCACTGGTACATCTGTGCGGTGACTTATAGATGTGACTGCAACCACGGGGACACTTCTGAGATCGCTTAGACTGATCAGACTGGGATATGGATCACAACAAAGCAGAGGCCACACAGATTCAGCCAAGGCTGCAAAACCCACTTGAGATGGCTAAGTGCTCAGGCACTGATCCTGTCTTTTTGTGTCCTTCAGTATTCAATCTGAAAACTTCCAAGAGGGTTTAAAGGCAGGGTCTTTCTCACTTTCAACACCATCTAAGGGCTCACCTGCAGTCTGCCTCTCCACAAGAGAAACCTCTGATACGCTGCAAAGAACTTTTTTCTGAGTCCTTATGAATCCCAATCATCGTCCCAAACATCTTTCTCTTTTTAACCAGCTTCAGAGCAAGAGTCTTATTGTAGCTCCAGCCACCTGTGAATCCTTTCTTTATCTACACATCAATTCTCCATCTCAGCTGAAATCATATCTCTCTTTCCTTGCCTCCATTTCATTGGTTCATTCTGCTCCTGCTCTTGGCTTCTCTCTGTATTTATAGCATTTGTGTTGTAAAGTGCTTCCAGATCCAGGCCTGGGGGATTTTATTTGAAGTGATGTTGAAGGATGAGCACAATGGCATAGGCTCCTGACCTAACTAATACTGGGTTGTTTCTGCCTACTCCTCTCAAGGAAAGAGGGACCAGGGAATGGCTAGGTCTGCTCTGGGAAGAAGACCAGCCCAGCCTAAGGAAGGATCAGCCTGAGATGGGGTACCTCAGGTGGCCAAGGGCTGTGCCCACAAAAGCAGCTCAACTCTAAGAGTATCTGAGCTGTGTAGGGACCAGTACAGCTCTGTCATGTGGAAGTCCATCTCTCTTGAATATCTGGTTTTGATTCCTGCTAATCATGATTTTCTCCACACACTTCCTATATTGTATTCATAATTGAGCTGTGTCCTTCTGAAATGCAGTGTCTGAGCCAGCTAGTCTACAGGAGAAGAACATCACTTAAATACCTCTTTTGTATTTTAAGCCCTGTTGTGGTGTGGAAATTTGTGATAGAAAAGCACAATTTGGAGGATTAAAGTAAAAGTACTGTCTATAGCTGGAGCAATGAATAATGCTGGTATGGTGGGTGCAGAAGGAGAACAAAGCTCTCTGCAAAAAGTAGCTGTTCCAAAGTGCAGTCTATTTGGTTTAACCAAAATGTCTAATGTATGGCTTGCCAGTGCCTTCAGCTCTCTTTTCATTTCCTCTTAGGGGAAACAGCTCCTTGGATTGCTAAGCTGGCAGTGAATCTCATGGAGCCTCTTGCCAAAGGAGTCAGGAAAGAGCTGCTCATGGCAGTGAGGTCCCTGAGTACAGCACAGCATGCTTCAGATAGCCTTCAGCTATCTGCAGCTCTCAGGAAGTCCCCAGGAGCTCCCCTGAGTCAGGGACACAATTCTGAGTAGATTTGAGGCAGTTCTTAATTGCACTGGGAGGTCAAACCATTCCTCCTGGCCACCAGGACTTGAGGCTGAAAACTGTCTTTAACCCAAGCCAGACAATATTCAGTCATGGGTGCAGCTTGGTGGGAGCAAGGGATCCAGCCCAAAGGTCTGTTCAAATGTTTCCATTTCATGTGGCTTGGTATTGTAACATTCTCCCCTGGTTCTAACAAGTTGTGCAAAATTGTGAAGCCAAAGCAGCATTCTTCCTCTAAAGTTTCAAAATTAAGACAAATGGTTGTGGGGTTGGAAACTTGGGAGAGATGTGCTGTGGTTATCTACTGGTCCAAGAATAAAATTCCTATGGCTCTGTACAAAAGCACGGAGTAGTTGCCTATTAAAAAACAAAATTTAAAAAAAATATATTTCAAGTCAGGGTACCTTTTTAGCGGCAGCTGGACAATGTTTAGAGGATTTGAGAGGCCACACACTTCCTTCTCATGTGCCTCTGCGATTCCCGTAAGTGCAAGAACTGCTAAGGAAGACAAAGGCCAGGGGAGCTGGACAGACAGGAGGAGCAACAAGCCTAGCCTGGGCTGGGCTTGGAAAGGAAGCACACCTCGGACATGGGAAGTGGGCAGCTGTCCTGCCTGGAGTGCCAGACACAGGGGGTCTTTGGGGCCAGGACAAATCAGATGGTCACCTCTGCAGCCAGAGTACATTGCAGCATTCTTGAGGGCACCCGAACTGCCTCGACAGCCCGGAGCTGGGCTGGTTGTAACCTCAGTGTTGGCTCTGGCAGGACATGCCCTACAAGTGGTCACGTTTGGAGCAGGAAGGATTCGGTGGCCTCTAGCTGCTTTACCCAGAAGGAAGAGGCCAGACTCTTATCTTTGTGGAATAAAGGAGGTTGCACAATAGCTACCCATAAAGAGGGTGATCCATTCATATAGGGGGAATCTAGGCTCTCTGTGGGATTGATAAATGACTCAGAGAATGAGTAAAAATAGCTGGAAAAAGCTTTTAAGTTTTGTTTAAATTTAACCATCAAATATCAAAACATTAGAGGGTGTTTAGAGAAGTGCCTGAAACTTGGAGACCCTGAGAAGAACCAGAGAGGGAATCAGAGAGCCTGGAAAAAAGAAAAAAAGAAAAAAAGAAAAAAAGAAAAAAAAGAAATAAAACAAGAGAAAGAGAGTGAGAGATTAAGATTAAACAAATCCATCTGGATAAAGCTAATCAGCTGAGATCCTACTCCATCGACATCAACTGGATGAGTATTAGGGCCTCAAGATATTACTGGGAGGGAGCCCAAAAAATCTGTGAGTTTTGGGTTGGCTGGGGAAGTCTTGGCCAGATTGGGTGATGTGGCAGAGCCTGCTCTGGATGAAGAGGTAAAGTGCCGCCTGTGGAGAAAGGGAGAAATTATAAAGGCCCCAACCATCTCTGTGTGGTAAAACTGAATAATGGAGTGGCCAAAGGGAAAGGAGTTCCTGGCAAAGTCTGAAGTATTTATGAGAATCCAAGTAGGAGTTTGGAGCATTAATATTTATTGCAGTGCTGTCAGTTGTCAGTGCTAAGAAATCTTCACTTATGCCATGACAACCTGTTTTTGTTCCAGTGGCCGTAATTCAACCTGCTGTGAGGTTCCACTGCCTCCCTGGTTACCAAGTCACGCATGGTGGCTGGTTAACTTGTTCAGCACTGGCTGCTCAGCTTCAGTCTTGCAGCTGATTTGGGTGAAGAACAGATATCGGCTGCTACAGAGCCTCTTGCTGAGACAGAGTTTCTCCCTCCTCGTAGCTCCTGCTAAGAGATTCCCAGCAGTGCCAAAGAAAATAGTGATAATGCTAAGAAACAAGGACAGTTTGGCTGTTATGAGATTTACTACACTAGCTTTCTTTTTCGTGTGAAATTATGAAAAACGAACACAAGTTTGTTTTGTTTAGCTTTTTTCCCTTCTTTTCTAATTTTAGTGTGATTCCTTCTATTATCACTGCTAACACTGACAACTGGAACCTCTGGGCAGGCACTGCTTCTTTCATGCAAGGTCCTGAGCTAGATTTCCTTGACTCCAAGATCAAACCCTCAGGCTGAGTAGTGAGGAATTCCTGCAAAGATTTGTATGTGCTTCATCTTACATGCTGGGCCCAGCTGTTGAGCCTGGTGATGGCAAGGAGCCCTCTCTCTCCCCTGCATGGGATTTGCAGGCTGCCAGACACTGCACAAGGGAAGAGCAGATGTGGCCGGCCTGTTTCTCCTCTTCCCTGGTGGAGCGGGGAGGGAACGGTGCTGCAGCTCCACCCTCCACAGCATGCCAGCACTGCTGAGCCTGTGAGGGAAGCGGGAAGCTCTCTGCTAAGAAATCAGCACTGACCCAATGCATATCATTTCACAAAGGACCTGTCCCTTTCCACCTTTTCCTGCTTGCCTTGCCTGTGTCTTGGTGCAGTGCCCTGCATGTGGGCTTGGTCGTGGAGCGCCTGTTCTGTCCTCTGTTGGATTGGGAAATGCTCCTGGTGGTGTGTGATATTCCGGATGTATGTCCACCCTCACAGGGCCAGCAGCTGGGTCTGTGCAGGGCTGTTACACACCACAGGTCTCTGCTGTGCTGTGCTCTACAAGCACAATTCATCCTGGAGAACCGAAGAGGCAGCGGTGCCAAGAGGACATCAGATAATCTGAAATGGATCTACCTTTATGAGAAGACCAGTGTAGGATATGGAGAGGAAAGAACTCCAAAAGTAATTCCTCATTTCTCATCTAACGGCTTTAATTAACGTGAACAGCTACGCTCTGGAGCCATGCGTACTTCAGGGACCAGCTCGATGGCACCCTTCCTGCTGCCAGGAGAGTGGGAGCATGACAGTTCAGTTATTGCTGTGCATTGTTAATGTGGTTGATCTTGGTCCTGCTCCAAGAGAACCACTAAGCAATCATGGAAAATGAAGGGTAACACATTTTAAGAAGGATTCTGGATAATTTTGGCTATAAAACAGGCTGCATAATCTTGGCAAAAAGTGGATGAATTCATTATCTGCAAATAGTGGAAAATATTATAAATGGCAGTAAATGAAATAAATGGGTGTTTCCACTGTAATATGCTATTCTCTGAGCCACCCAGAAAGAATACAGCTTGGTTTACTGGGTGGGTAGTCCTAGATGAAGTGAAAGATCATATTCGTATGCTCAAATACTTGTTTGGGAGTGAAATATTTTATGCCTTTGTTGCAGAGAGAAATCTATACATTTTACATTTAAGAGGCCGCATTTTATAGCCACATATGGATGCTGGAGTGAAGTTAAAGTTCTGTATGTGCTGTATATCTGCTTGCATTCCTCAGCTAACCACATTTTTATTTGCTCTACTACACCTTAAGGGTTTGGAGACCTCAGTGACTCCTCTAATGGGAAGTCACCAACCCTGATTATATGAAGAAATTCATCTTCTGTACGTCTTGAATTTTTTTATGAGCCAACACTGTGAACACATGGAATTAAAGTCCTGGCAACTTTTAGTAGAAAAACAATTGATGTCCACTAACAAATAGGATCTGGCTGGATGCTCTTCATTCCTGCTCATTTGGTCTCAGGATATATCCTCCTTTTTGAGACTCCCTTCACTACAAAGCCCATGTGTATATTTGAGCTTGTGAGTAGTCCCAGCATCACTTGTAGGCCTAAGGTTACTCCTGTCTGAGGGTGCTTTGCTGGATAAGAAGCTCATCTGTCTTGTTTAGGCCAAATGGACTTTCCCTCTGGAAGCAATGGTGAGGGCAGCAGCCTCGGGGTTGGGAGGGGGGGGACGGCTGCAGCTGTAGGATGAAAGCCCTGGGCTGTGCTCAGGGAAAGTGTTCAATCCCACACTGTGCCATTCTCCTCAGAAAGGTCAAGGTCTACCTGCTCACCTCAAAATGCCACCGGGGAGCCCCAATGGCTTTAGTGGGAGTCAGCACCAAGGTGTATGGGCTGGCTGTGCCATGTTTTGGTTATTAACATCTGGAGCCTTTATCAAACAGCCCTTGGTTTGGTCCTTATGCCTTGCAGTCAGGTACAATGACAGGGTGACCACTTCTGCTGATTAAAGGGTTGTTTTGTTATGCTATTTGTAGGTTATTATTTTTACTTCTTAATCAGATGGTTACCATTCCAGTTGATACTTCTGCTTCCTCCTGTGTTGCTTAAAGAAGAGTTGCCTCCATGGTGCCTGGATTATGCCTCTTAAGGAAGGCGTTTCCTCATACACTTGGATAAGATCATGGACATGGCCACAGCAGATGAGCCACCCATTTTCCCAGGAGCAAACACTTACAATTTACTGTTTTGCAAAGAAAAAATTGCACACAGAAACAAACAACTTTCTGCACCCATGTTCACATTTGGCTTTTTATAGACATGCATATACTTTCATATATGCATATGTATATATACATATATATATTATAAGTTTGTGCACATGTATATTTGAGTGTCTATATCTAGGGGATTTTAATTAGGTAAGCTCAAGAAGCTCTCACTGACTTCAGAGTTATTGCTAGCTCTACTGGTATTTTCACTTCAAGGATGGTTTAAATGTATGGCCACTGCTTGTATACATTTATGTACTGTGCTATGCATTGACAGATCTCTGTTCTCATGCCATGTCTGCTTTTGCAACCTTGGTTCTGCATTTATAAACAGCTGCGCTCATAATCCTGCAAGTACAAATAATTGCAACTAAAGAGGTGAACATTTATAGCTGGCCTTTTCAAAGGAGTCTAAGGGAGTTAAGTACCCAAATCTCATTGAATTTGGTTACCTAATTCCTGTGGCTTCTTTGAAAATTCCAGCCTTAATTAACTAATTCAATCAACTATCTGTGAACCAAGTGGAGACATAACATGCTAAATCCAGTCAGTTTAGGTTGCACAGGAGCTACCTGAACACTTTTCAGCTGAAACTTGAAAGGTTTCATTGTTGGCAAACATGATTCAGTAATTTCAGTGAAACTGAAATGCAATGTGTAACTTCAGCATGGCTATCCATCCTCTTTTTTAGTGTGGCTCTCAGGGTCCTTAAGTTGACGGCTTTGTGTTTAGATTTGCTAACAAGGGTGGACGGTAACTTCACAGGCTTTCTTCAGGCACCATCTCCACCTTTAGATGCTCCTGGGAATTCTAACTGAGACTACAGGAATGATAGCTCCTGAGAAAGTTCCCACGCTGGACAAACACTGAGCCGTGTCTGTGGCACTTTGTGGTCTGTGCCTTGGTGGCACCTTAATCCATGGGGAGACCTTTGTGTTTAAGCAGATTGGTGCTCAAGGAAAAAGCAAACAGCAAACAAAGAAACACAGAATGAAAAGCTTCTGAGTCTACACGTTACCCTGACCAGTATTTACTTCTATTCCATAATAGCTTTGCCTTCTTGCATCTTTTTTTTTTTTTTAATCCGTGCTTCAAAAATCTTTGATGTGGGTTTGTTTTTTTTTAAATTTTCTTCTTTGAAAGCCTATTTTGCTAAGTATGGAAAGCCACAGTTTTAACAGTTCCCCTGTTTGTTCAGAAATAGTATAATTCATATTTGGCATCAGAAAGAAGACTACACTGAAGCCCAAATTTACTCCTATTAAATTAAACCTAATTGAAAAAAGGCAAAGACATTCATTAACTAGTTAAACAAATGGTATTAAATGTAGTTTTTTATTTAAGAGAAGAAAGAAGACATCTTTAACTGAAGAAACATAAGTGGAAGAGTAGCTATTAAAACATGTGATGGAAGAAGTACATGTTGCCGAAAACTTAAAAAGAAACCACAGAGGTGTATAACAATAAAAGAAATGCACCTTCTTTGCCATTTCTCTTCTCTGTTATTGTGTCAGATGTTTCTGATTTGAATAAGAGCTTTCCTTCATGTCCCTGAGCTTCTCCTTCCATTTGACTTTACATTGAAGTCATAAACCTGTTGTCATGGGAACAACTGTGACATCACAGATGGAGCGTTAACTTCACCACAGGGCAAAATAAATGAATGTGATGGCCTGTGAGGAGAGAGAACCTTTGTTTGAGCCAAAAGCCAAGCTTATTCGAGTCTTGGCCTGGAGCCCGGTACCCCCAGAGTCCTCAGTGGGATCCCAGCCCTGTGCTGTAGGCACAGAACAAACAGCCCCTTGTAGCAGAGACCCTCTCTGGGAGCTGAGTGAGGGTCTCTGAGGACAGGACACGGCACAGAAGAAAGAAAGCAGTATCAGCTGGGCTTCAAGATTGGAAAACCAAGGAAGAGAGAGAATAAGCAACTTTACCTCAGGTCACAGGGATGATTTGAGGCAGAGCCCAAAATTGTGCTTCAGTAACTCAGCAAGAGCTGCTGGAGATGCTGAAATGCAGGAGTTGGAGCCTGTTCCTACATATCAGTTCCTGGAAGTCTTTCCCAAGCTCTCTTTAAAACTGACAAAATATGCAGAAGGCAATAGAGCTTGGGACAAGTTGAAACATTGCTGCAAACCTTTTAAATGGCTCAAAATGTCTTTGCCCTCTAGGAAAGTTTGTTTTAGGAATCTTCACCACCACATGTGGGGTGAAGTCTTCCACGGCAGCATTCCCATGTTCTTCCATGGGCCCAGGTTCCCATCTGTGGCTTTTTAGGAGCAGCAACAACACCTTGAGTTGCATTTAAATGTAAAGAAGGAGCAGATATGTTAGAGAGCATAAATATAGCAGCTGTTACAGCCAAGCTGGCCAGCTAAATGGTCTCAGCAATTCCTGTGTTTTGCTGGCACTCTGCTAATGACCTCAAGAAGTTCATCTGAATCTTTGGTTGCTGCTGCTATAAAGGGGTGACATTGATCCCTCACAGGTTTCACATGTCACAGGTGGCCTGTGTTGAGGATAGGCACAAGCAATGGAATACTCTGAACTAGCACAAACTCTGCTTGCTCTGTATTTTCAGTCAGAAATCACTATTTGGATATCGGCCCACCACCTTGTCCAGCTTCTGGGTTGTAGCTGGCTGAGGTATTTGGTCAGATGCTCCACTGAAGTCAGCAAAAGGGCAGTGATCCCACTAGACAAGGGATTTTTGCCTGCCATCCTGCCCCCACAGACACACGAAGCCTGAAGTTTTGCAGGAGTTAAGTGGAAGGGTGCCACGCCACACCCGTGGAACTGAACCACTCGACTTTAATGAGAGCTGTGTGGCTAAATCCCACGCAACTCTCAAACTGGAGGGGTTAAATCCATTTTGCTTTTTGCCTGCTAGTCTGTGGTTGAGAAAAACAAAACTCCCATGTGTTTTAAATTGTTTTAACTGATAAGTCTGGCCAGCAATTGAGAGTAAATCACAGTATCAGTGTACACCCACAACCTAGTTTGATATACGTCTACATTTTAAAGTGACTTCAGTGACTCATGAGAACAGTTTTAATTAAAAGGAATGGAAGTGTCAGAAATTTCTTTAATCTTTTACAAAAGAAAGATCCCTCCGCTACACTTCTGTGGGTAATAAACAACTGTGATTTGTGTAATGGAATCTGAAGGAGAGTTTATCTTCTGCAGTATAATTTTCTGCTTTAAATGCTCAAGTTTTATTAAGATACAGAAAATATAAACCTGGTATTCATATCGCAGTAATTGTCTTATCATCTTAGGTTATCAATCTTTGTGACTGCAAGAGCCCTTTTGTTAGAAGAAGCTTGTGCAATGCATGAGAGAAAACTAAAGGCACGTCAAAAAACACAATCAGAGTGTTACAGTACTTCAGGCCAAACCACACGTTCATTAATCTGGCTAAAGTCTTTGTGAAGGTGTGTACAGCATTGAACTGGTGAAAGCTGGAAAGTCATGTTAATTCTCGATTAAACAAAATGGTGGCTGGAATAAAATCCTATTGTTCAAGCTCTAAATTCTCAGTGGGGCCACCCTGTCAAAATATGGTAGTTGGATTTGCCATGAAGTGTCAAATGGTGAAAAGTATCAATCAAAAAGCCCAATAAATATAATAAAAACATGGTGTTATTAGACAATCAATAGAAAAGGGAAAGAAATTTATTAAAAACTAGTTTACATATGCAAAACTGAGTTTGAGTTGAGTGGCATCCACAATTCATTTATATTTGGGTTCTGCAATATTTAGTCCCCAGGGTTTTCCAGGGAAAATATTTATCAGAAGGAAATGAAACAAACAAAAAAAAAATTTATTAAAATTTTTAAACTAAAAATCTGAACCAAAATCCAACCGGCACATCTATTTGATTTTAATATTCCACACGAGGACTTTTCAACTTAAATGCATATTGCTTACTTATATGGACAAAACAGATCTCTAGAATTAGAATGGATCATGACAACATTAGAGAAGGAATACTGAACTTCCAGGCTTATTGGGAAATATCTGACTGTAGAGATAAGGATGACCCCTCTGTGGGGATTGAACTGCTACATGTTGTAGCAACTGAGGCCTTATCAGTTCCTCAGGAAGATCTGATGCTGACCCCATCTAAGAGGCATCATAAGATGCCAAGCAGATTGGGTCAAATCCTATAGGGCAGCTAAACTGTTCTTAAATATTTCCCTCTGGAAACAAACACTGTCCCAGGTAATTCTGGTCATTGCCAGTTACTGATGAAGTAAGGTGAGCTACTGCAAAGAAGTGTTTGTCAGAGAAACTTAGAAATTTCCACATCCTCATGAGAAAGATACATTAAAAATTGGAAACAAACACCATGTGAAAGTTTAAAGGGAGAGACACTATTATGAGTTTATTTGCTCGTCTCTAATTAAGACTTACTTTTTCCTGCAGCAATGATTCTTTCTTTAACGTGCATAATCATTGTACTGTGTAATGCATTTTCTAGGGTGTGGTGATATTCCTTGTCATCCAGAAGAGCAGTGCCAGCATGAGCAGCCACCTAACACTGTTGGAACCAGTAAAGAGTTGTGCTTTCTCCACTCCTTAGACCTGCAAAACTGTGTGAAAGATCAGCATAAAAAAGTACTGAACCAGTTCAAAGGGAAAATCTGTTTTGGTGTTGGTTTTTGGGTAATGTAGCTTTTTTTTCCTGGAAAGCTGGACTGATTATATACCCACATCTCTGTAGCCAGCCCTTCAGACAAAACATTTTCTCTATGTGCCTGTCCCCAAAGTATGTTAATTTTATTACTAAAGTTAACCAGATATGTCTCAACTTAAGGGATTTTGCAATCAGTTCCTATAGAAGCATCTGTAGACTGGACACAGATGAGAAATTGAGAACATTGCCAGTTGGACAGAGGAGAGGAGAGTGGGGAAATATTTCTGCTGTGTTAAGAGCAGCTCTCCTCTGCTCGATTTCCTTTCCTAGTCTTTACAGAGGAACTAGAGGTGTCTCTGTATTTCATCATTAGTGTGTACTGGGGAAAAAGATTTTCTAGAAATTGAACATTTTTGCTAAAAAACGTTTACAGCTTGGAGCATCTAATGGCAATATTCACGAGAGCCAAATCATGGTGAAAGACAAAACAGAGACCTGTCAAAAGCAGGAAACTCATCTCTTGTATGCAAGTGATTGTGCTGACAGGTATGATGTCTACAATGTCCAACCTAAAAATGATTTTTGTAGGAAAAACAGTGTATTTCTACTGTAGCCATGATTGTGCTGTCTAAGGACCTTATCGTGTAGGACTGCGCAGTAACAGCAGCTGAGAGCAGGCAGTTACTAGGTACAGCTTCAGATCTTGGACTTGCACATAGCCACAAGAAAGCCATTTTTATTTTTGGTTGCCATTTTCTGAAATGGAAACAAGTATTCCATTCCCAGCTTCTTGCTGGTGCCACAGATTTATCTTGGTTCATCCTGGGGTTATAAGGCCCCACCTAAGAAGTCTGGCCTATAGCCAGTGCTAGAGGGGAGCTGTAGAACAAATCTCAGGAGCCTTCTTGAGGTCTTTTTTTTTACTTTGCAGGCAGAGGGGCAAAGAAATAAATACATGGGAACCCAAAAGAATGTGTTGAAGGCTGGTTTGGGGCACCAAAAATTACGTGATGCCTCAAAGGCAACAATTTTCAAAATAGAGGTCCTGAGAGGAAATCCTGGGATTTTAGTCCCATGCTGAAAGGTGATCTGGTAAATGACACTTGGAGGGAAGACTGAACAGAACATTTAAAAAAGCCATACTGGAAGTCTTGGCTTTCAGGAAGAAACTTTAGGTCCTGGGAATAAGCCTGGCTGACTTTAACGGTTTTGCTAAATAAGAGAACTAAACAGAGGGACTAAAATTCTTTGGCTTTCAGACTGGCGCATAATTTTAAAGAGTAATTTGGCTCTGTCTTTACAAGCAAAAGAGTGGCTGTTGTCACATTCAAATGCTTTTTTTAAGGAACATGGAATAACTCAATTTATCTCCTTTTCATTGTTTTTTTAGCAAAACCAGTTTCATAGGACTTCTGTAGTGAATGAGCAGGAGTGAGCCAGTAAAGATTGATCATGTTTTGACCACCACAAACTGTATTGACACACTGCACTGTGGAGAGCTTGGTTAGTTAGGGTTTAAAGACTCATGGAACTTTTCAAGGTAAGAAAGGCTGTAATTTGGAAGAAGTGTTACTGCTTTTGACTGACATCCAGTTTGGACATTTCTAATACAAAATCAAAGTATCTGTAAATGGTTTTGTTCACCAATATGTGTTTAAAATTCACTCCACCTTTCCTATGAAATAGTTTTATGTGTAGAAAGTCCCTAAAAGGTTGTGAGTCAAAAAACCTGAACAAACACCCTGAAAGATTTATTTCCTTGTTTGATACTGTATAGAAGGAAGTTATTTGCTAAACACATAGTGAAAGACTTAGAAGTAAACCCCACAACACTCAAGCTTTTTACCCCAAATAGCAACAAAAACAGTGAAGCCCACAATAAGGCCTGATCAGTTATCATCTCTGGTTTATTCTTTTGACAAATGCACAGTTCAGGGATGGATGTCTGTTGCTCCAGGAACAATTACCTGTGCGGGCATGGGAAACCCTTCTTCTTGGAAGTCAGATAATCATTTCAGTCTTCCCACGAAGAGGAAGCTGCATACTCTCAGAGCTGGGATGGGGAGGATCAGGTGACAGTTCCTTCTGTTGACACAGATCCTTGGACATGTCATTTAAGGGCTGTCTGGAAGCTGCTTTGCATGAATGTAAATCAGGAATTGCCTCCAATGAAGCACAGGAAGCAAGTGATGTATAAACAGCCTGTCTTTAACCCCTACATCGATTTTCTGTCTGTAAGGGGGGGGGGGGGGGGGGGGGTATTAATGTTTTTTTTCCTCAATGGGTTCTTGATTGCTTGTGCAGAAGGGAAATGCTATGGTGATAATCTTCAAAACAAAGTCTACAGCCATTTCCACTTTTTTTGTTATCATGCTAATGGACTTATTACTTTGTGTAAGTTTCTCCTTGCTGTTTTAGCCATAATTAATCACAGCATTTCTGGCTTATAAACCACTTCCTTCATATGTTTAGCTGTTCATTATTGCCCTTTAGTCAGTTCCATACAAGCTTTAAATTCTGGGTAAGTCAATGATTTTTTTGTTTAGCTAAAGGTATGCTTAGACCAACGCCCTGAACTCCACAGAGACACCATCCCAAATTAATTCTCCAGGTTGCAGCTGCATGATCTTGCTAAAGAAGTGAGTAATATTTTGACATTTAATATTAAATGAGTTATCTTTGAAAAATGCTTCCCTGCCCCTGGTGTACCTCAGGCAAATGGAAACATGCTTAACGTGCATCATGAAACCTCGGTAATGGAAAAAATGGGGAGCTGAGATGATCTATCAGCATCTAGAATCTGCAGGACATAAAAACTGATGGCAAAATGATGGTGAGGTTAAAATATAAACTAATCAAATTGATTGCACTTAAGTGGAGCCCCCTTAACAATACAGCTGTATTTATTCTTAATCCCCTGCAAGCCTATTAAAAATTTGGCAAGTGTTTGATTTTTCAGCTTTGGAAATTAGTTTATGATCATTTCAGTGGTACTGAGCATGTTGGATTTTCCAGCAACTGACTTCAGAGAGAATTTTGCAGTCTCTAATTCCTTTTCTTCCAAAGAGCACTTCCTGTTCCTGGGATGATCTCTTCCTACTCTGGCCACCAAATTGTACCTTTAATTCCAAAATTTACTCTTAATTAAAAAACCCCATAAAATAAGGAATTTGCTTATGTCGTTAGAGGGGTTTTCTGGAATTGCAAGTCCTGAGGAAGAGTGAACCTCATTGCTTATCTGCCAAGTCTCTGTTTGGATTAAAAGGCAGAGGTGAGGGGAAGAGCAGAAGCGTATAAACAATTTTTCTGAAACACAGAACATCATAATTCCTTGAGGACGTTTTGCATAACTCACTATCTGTGAGCATATCAGCTTTCCCAAGCCCTTGCCAACCAAGCTTTTGTGCAACCCCATGCCAACATTTGTCTGCATCTATATCTGGCTCTATCTGCCCCTGCCGGTGCCGTGCTTCCGGCAAAGAGCATTACCGCATGTGCACGTGCCTGACTCAGACACGTGTGATCATGGTGCCATCAGTAACTCCCCCAGCAGAACCACTGATTCATCCTCTCACAATTTCTCTATCAGAATAGCTGAAATTGTCACAGGCATTTTAAACATGTCTGGGGCCTGGTTCTTTAAATCAGCTTTAACAGACAGAGCGGGTCGAATTCACATTCTTTTCCTGAGTGGTTGTGATTGTTGACTACTGAACCACTTGGGGCCATCAGGGAGTTCAGCTCTTCCTCTTCAGCTACTCTGCACTGGATAATTTTCCCTCAGGTAAATTGATTGCCAATCAGTTTGAGGTAATTCAGATAGTCGTAGTTACTACTCCCTGGATGCTTGTTCAAAGCCGCAAATATTTACTGTTTGCCCTGACTGTCCAAAAGGCAAGCAGCTAGTGTAAGATGGAAACAGTGCCATGTAGGAAGCCTTCCAAGAGAAGGATGTTTTCAGCAGGGAGGAAGAATAGATGGTATAAAATACCACAAATCATGAGAAGGGTAATCACCACCAGGAATCTGCTTAGTCTCTTCCATTTTTGAAGTTTAATGATTAATGTCACAAAAAGAAAAAAAAAGTTTCTCAGATTCTTCCTATGAACATAAAACTGCCTTGCTGAGACACACTTTTATCCAGACTATTGGAATAAAGCACGATTTACTATGTCAGATTTATGATGTCCTCAGTATTAGTCTGAACAAGTAAAAATGGCTGACTGAGTGCAAAATCAATATATTGGGGGAATCATGGATTATATTAGTCTGAAATAAGAGAATTACATAGAATAGTGAGTAAACTGCTTGGGTTACAGGCCTGGAACTGTTCATTTTAATAACAACAACAAAATTTGAAATGTTCTGGGAGGATCAGACCATTGGACATCCTCACAGAGGACAACCTAGGGCACTTGACTGCCATGACATGGCCCAGTGGGATGAACATAAGTTCATCCACAGTCAGGGAGAGCTGTGGCCTCTCAAAGAGCAGAGGGGACACTGTGGCATGGGGGAAAGGGCTTGCACTGCCCCTGCCTGCCTTGTCCCTCAGGGTGGACAGCAAGTGTCTCCAACTTTGAGAGCCATACTGGGATTTCACGTGTATCTGGGAGAGTGGAAATATTCTGGCAGACCCACTGAGAACACTGAAAGCAAACTGGGTCACTCAGGCTCTCAATTTAAGGTGTAATTAATTTGTGAATGGGAATGTGTGCCCAAGTCCAGACTCCACAGCTGTTGAATCCTGCTCAAGTCCCACTTCTTTGGTGATCCCTGTGAGAAAGGAATGAGCTAACAGAAACAAAGTGGATGCTAGATAAGACCAACAGTGGGGAATGCATGTTATGGGTTACTCAGTGCCCAGTACACTGCTGGCACATTGCAAAAGAACTAACACATCTCCAGCTTACTCCATTCAAAAAAAAAAAAAAAAAAAAAAAGCCAAAATAGGACAGGACATTATTTGCTTCAATACTGGTCAATATGAAAATAATTTCAGTTTCTGCTTCTGATTGTACTTATGAGCTCAAGTATTAAGCAGGCCTTGGGAATTTAATTTTATGATAACTCAAGCCTGTTTATGTTTGTTTTAGGACAAGTTTGCAATGGAATTTCTTTTTGCTTCCTGTGATGGAAGATGGAGTTAGTAGGACAGCAGCAGTGTGCAGAGAAAGAAGGAGGCTTTTCCCTCTAGAATTCACTGCCTAAGGGGAAAGCAGTTCTTAGCAGGGCCAAGGACAGGACACTGCATCATTCAGAAGCAGAAAGACCTGGACTCCCTAAGCCACCCTTGAAGAAATGCAGTATCCCTGGGAAATGCACCTTGACACAAAAATCTGGGCTGATTCAATAGATGGAAATCAAACATCAGACCTAAGCTGATGGATGCACTCTATAACTCTGCCACAGATTATTTTCAGCCAGTCTTTCATTTTGATTTGCTTTGAAAAGTCTGCTATAAATGGTATGGATACCCACAGTGAGTTTTGTGTTTGGCCTGTAGGTTCATGCTTCCTAATAATTTCAGCAGCAATAATTGTATGCCAAACATTGGATCTAGAAAAATGTATAATCCTTTTTTTGTGAAAACAGTCTAAACTGATCTCTGGGCCTGCTGCGTAAGTGTCCTGCCAGTTAAAATTTTGCATTGCAATAAAATTTCCCATGCTGTAGCAGCACTGTCTGGGGGCTGTTTTCAAGGAACTCTACATTTTCACAGTTAAAACACAGCTGTATCAGGACAATGTGCTTCCTTCCCACACCAGCTGGAAAATTCTGCCCCTCCATCCCAATAACACCTCAAACACCAGTGTGCTAATTGTGCTGGCTTTGAATGGCTCCACTTCCATATCATGCCTCACAATGCCAGCGATGCCTCAGGTTTTAGATTTTTTTTTTTTCACATTCTGTGCTGCTTTAGTGTGTGGGTCCGGGCTTAATATAAGAGGATACTAAGCTCTCTTCACGGAGTAGGGAGACAAAACAATTCCTTCTCTAGCTGGGGACCAAGGACAAATGATCCATATCTCAGGCCCAAGAGTAAAAACAACGTGGACTGAAGAGAGAAAAACAAGAAGGATGTGACTTCATGGGCTGGGGCTGCTGGTAACTGGACAATTAGCTCCAATATGCTAATGGACCAAAACTTATAAAAATGTGAGATCTTGTGACCAAGCCCTCCTTTGCTTCCATCTTGGAGCCATCCGGGCAGAGCCATGACTGTGGCTCTGGTACTGCCAGGGTGTGGCCTTTGAAGGCACTTCAATAAATATGCATTTTATTCCTTTTAATTCCATCTAGCCTCTGTTCCAGCTCCTTAAGGTATCACCAGGGTCTCCAGGCCCTGTGCTGGATGTGAGCAGACTGCATTCTCATGGGTGAGGCAGGGCCCGGGGTCTGGGGATGCCATTGGATGTTTGTGCTCCGTGGAAAATCCTCCGTGGAGCAGCCGAGACAAGTTGTGGTATGTTCTGTGCCATTAACTCAAGAAAATTCACTGAGGGCTGGCAATGTTTCAGACTCACCTTTTCAGGGCTGAATTTTTCCTCTTGTCTTCACTAAGCCTTCGCTGCAATGCTGTTATTGGGTGGGTGAGTAATGGCAGCAGTTGATTCAGAATAATGCAGAATCAGGAGCACAAGGTTTTCATTCACCAGTTGCTTCATATGTTCCTGGTACAGCTAAGCACGGTTATCCCTTGCTTTTCATCGTGTGAAGAGTGACGTGTGCCTGGAAGGAGAAGGACTCAAATGCTGGGGTGTAAAAGCTTGTGCAGGAACATCTTCAGTTAGAGCAATTTCATTAAGATAAATTTCACCTAAAATTGTTGCAGAGTCCTGAAGCTGCAAACATGCAAGAAATACTATAAAAAAGTATTTCTTGGACATTTTATTTTTCTTTTCCTAATAAAAACCCTCATGAGCTTTGAAATCCTGGAGGTTCATTAAGAAATATAACAATTGAGGCTTTGGCATTCTGAGGGATTTTTTTTCTGATTTTTAGTAAGCACATCAATTTGAAAAGTGCGGAGGGTTTTGTTAAGTGTTTTGATATTGATACATGGGTATATTATTATGTGGGCTTAGTAATTTTTTTTAGTCCAACAGAGAGAAAATTCTCCACCCCTCATTGTATATTCATTTAGGAAAAGGGCATATGGGCAATGATGTAGGTGGCATTGGTGACAGAAAACAAGCATTGACTCTTACAGATAGAAACAAGCACCGATTTACTTATTTCAGCTCCACAAAAGAAGGAACGCACTTCCAGTGTGTGCTGTCAGAACATGTCTGTCGTGTGCAATACCCTCATGGCTCCAGCAATCATAAGGCTGCTGCTTTTGGACCATCACTTTCTGAGGACATAAATCTCTTTTTTAGAGGTGAAGGAATGGATGCCTCTCTGCTTTGTATTTTGCTAACTGAACCAAACGATTAGAAAATAATTTGATTGAGCAGGAACTGAAGCAGATATTTTCCGTGTCTTTCAAGAATATGTGAACCTCCCAAATTACATCCATATTTTTGCATGAAGTGGAATATATAGTTTGGATTAAAGTATGAGTTTACCCTGCACGTTCTTTTTGTTCTAAGAATATTTTGAAACAAAAGTAGCATTTTGAAACGAAAATACATTGAAATTTCATTACTTTGTATTTTCATAAGTATGGCTAAATGAAATATTTTGGCATTTCTGGACTAGATCTTCTAATCTTCTAATTTTGAAAATATTTTCAATATTTTCAAGTCAATAAATATTCTGAGAAAAACCCATTTTGGATAGTTCTGCTCCTTCCATTAATCTCTACTCTAAATCATGAAGTCAAAATTTTAAAAATTTGCAAATTATTCTGAGTCACTGAGGTATGACAATGGAGCAGTAGCTTAATATTCAATCGTTTGAAAAGAAAATAATATGTAGGGTCATTAAAAAATATGTAATATGAAAAATGGAAAATTAGAAGTATCTGAGGAAAAAAAAGGGGAATTTTTTCCTGACTGAAATCCATAGTTTCTCCCTGGTCTCCACAATGACCCTTACACATCAGATGGGCAGAACCTGGCCCATTTAACTTTTTAAGGACTTATTTCAAAGTCCTGGCCAAGGACTGACATAATTTCAGGAAGTTGTTGGTTATGCTCTTTTGTATTTTAGCTGTGTTTTGGAGCCTGGGTAAATGTGAGCATTGCTCATCACATATCTTTGATGCACTTGCTCCCATATTTGTTCTGCAGGGTAAAGTTCTGTTGTTAATTACCATTCTGCAAAAGCTGGGGGACAAAGAGGCGGTGGGAGATGGTACAGGAGCAGGGGTTTGCATCCAAACTTTGACAGCTCCCAAGCCTTTGTAGCTGAGGTTCCTTGGACAAAGCACTAGGATTCGTTAATAGTCAAAGAATCATGGAAGGGGACCCTAAAGATCATCTTGTTCCAGCCCCCCTGCCATGTACAGGGACACCTTCCACTAGATCAGGTTGCTCAGAGCTCCATCCAGGCTGGCCTTGGACACTTCCAGGGCTGGGGCAGCCACAGCTGCTCTGGGCAACCTGTGCCAGGGCCTCAGCACCCTACAGGGAAGAATTTCTTCCTAACATCTCATCTAAATTGCAACACTTTCAGTTTAATATTGTCCCTCCTTTTCCTATCAGTATTTGCAAATGGAAAAAGTTGCTCTCCCTCTGTTTCTTGAGTCCTCCTTTGGTACTGGAAGGTGCTCTGGGGTATCCCCAGAGCCTTCTCTTTCCCAGGCTGAGCCAGCCCATCTCTCCCTGCCTGTCTCCATAGGAGTTATTGACAGTGCTGAAGGAACCTGGGCTGAGACAGGGCTCGAGGAGCTGGCACCACAGCACAACACCTTGCCTGAGCAAACACAGAAATATCATTGTGGGAAGGGTGCTCTGGAAGCAATCGCTGTCCGTGCTCAGTGTGCGAGGGAGGCCGGGCAGGCAGAGGGCTGAGGTGCAAGGGCTGACAGGGAGACCTGCATGGCCAGGGGCAGCAGAGAGGGGAAAGCAGCTGCAGCCCCAAAGGCTGAGAGATGGGGCTCTGGCACTCCTGAGAGGCAGGCAGCCTTGGAAGGAGAGAGAGGGAAGAGTTAAGATCAAGCAACACTGGCAGGAGATCCACCCCGAGGGCCAAACACGAAGCAGTGGAGCTGGGGGTGGCACAGACATGTTTATCTCTACCTTCCACTCCCACCCCATACACTCACTGCATGTTACAAGGTATAAACAAACCTATTTGGACAGAAATAGATTTTTTTTTTTCCATCCTGAGATGGGGATGGGTTTTGTTAATTTTTTTAAATGGTAACAAGGAAGGAAAAGTAACATACAGGGACATTTGGCCTCTCTGTTTGTTTTTTTGTTTGTTTGTTTGTTTGTTTGTTTGTTTTGGTTTTTTTTTTTTTGTTTGTTTTAACTCCTTTTGCTTGTGGAAAGCTCTTCCAAACTAATAAAGGCCATTACCTCCTCAAGGGACTTTCATTAACACCCTTTTACCTTTACTGCATTGCTTTATAATATCTCCCCAGAATTTTCAGGATGATTTAGGGTCCTGACCCAAAGCCAGTGGGAAGAGTCATATCAGCTCCAGTGAATTAGGTCCTTAGAGTCCTTTGCACAGCTGCCAACTCACTAAACAGGGTGTAACATGCAGGCTAATAAGCTATTTAAAAAAACATAATGTGAGCATAATTCTCCACTTCTTTACATTGGTTTTACACGCCACAAAAGCCAACAGAGTTCCACTGGTGGAAAAGCAGGGTCCTGGAATGGAGGCTCACCCCCTGTAAAAGCTTTCTAGAACTGGTTTCAAAGATCAGAGGCAGTTAGTCTGTATCATGTACTCGAGCTGGGCCTGATCCAGGCTCCTGATCCAAAGCTCCCTGTGCTGCCCTGGAGTTGTTCCATCAAGCCCTAGGGATATGTATGTCTGTGTGCACAGATGTGTGCACGTCTCTGTGTCAATCTATCTGTGCCATTCATCTGTTTTCACCCTGCTCCTCACTGCACTGACTAAGGACCTGGGTGACTGGGGTTAAGCAATATGTAAAGTCCCCAAAGCCTTGATCTAATGTATACTTGCTGATCCTATAATATAAAAATAAATGTAGGTTAGCCTATGATCCATGGGACATATACATTCAAGCATGCAGAACACACACAGAAAAAGCAGGGCTGTTTTCCATCCAGTTGGACAGGTTATGCCATTGGCAGGACACAGGAAACTGCAGCCAAACAGGCATCACCCATTTTTTAATTCTCAGGCTCTGTTTTTATATGCTGCTGATGGATATTGGATGAATTACTCATTGTAAATCAATAATACTTCATCTTTGGATTAATGAGGAACTAAAACTATTTCAAATAAATGTTTAAATGCTTAGCATTTTTTAGAAACCAAGCTTTTTATGAGGAATCTTTTTTTTTCTTTTAGGCCAGAATGGTATAAAAACATTTAGGGATAACCTTGTGAATTTATGAAAAGGGAGAGAGCAAATGGACAAGCATGTATTCTAGCTCTTTGCTTTAAAATTTCATCTGTACACAACCATGTTGTGCATAGGAAATCATAACAGTATTATATAAGATGCACTATCTGGGTGAAAATTAATGCTCTCCAGAACAGCAACCTCACTATTAAATAATAGTGCTGTACTATAGCTGTGGTTTTATTCCCCTACTACAGATTCTGTACTAGAAAAGATCTGTGGAAACTGTAAGGAGGAGAAAAGTTTTCTTAATTTGCCTACTAGTAGTTTCTGAGCTTGAAGTTTTGCTCACACACACATACACAGAAAAAAAACCCACCCAAAACCAAAACAACAACAACAACAACCACCGAAACCAAAACAAACCCAAAAAAGGCAACTTATGGGTTTTTTTCCTTGGTTTTGTATTTAGGAATTCTCTCTATGAAGTAATGAAAGATGAGGGTGAAAGATGGACTTGAAGTGAATGGGGCAGAAACAATTGATTTTCATCAAGAACAAATGTTTTCTCCTCCCGAGGATCTATGTGAAGTGAAATTGTGTGTCAAAAGTAGCAAAGCAATACAGTGGTGAGCAAACTGCAAAGCTTTGCTGTTCATCAAACAAAGAAAAGTAATGAAACGTTCTTAGAATTTCCTCTTTATTGTGTGAGGAATGAAAATAGCCCAAAATAATGTGGTGGGTGAACTGTATACACCAGGCAATAAACTAAACTTCCTGTCTCTAACAAAAGGCTTCTCTTTATAAAGTGCCAGCACTTTTAACTGCAAAACATTGGTATCCAATTCTCCTTTAGCTCTTTAAGAATGCCTTTTGAGAAGTTTGCAATTTGGCATTTAAATTTTTGGATTTTTTTTTTAGAAACATAAGCTGCTGATAGATGAAGAACATAAGCTGTACTGCTTGGAGCCCTGGATTCCAAATGTTTTGGAGAGCAAACCACTGTCAACCTTTGATCCATCTTGCAGACCCCCTGCACAGAAATGAATTTATAGATTTTGTTATTTCATGTGTTTTTGTGGGCTGATTATAGACCTACTCGAGCACTCGCATTCCAC
Organism: Peucedramus taeniatus; assembly: GCA_013400575.1. Classification (NCBI taxonomy): domain Eukaryota; kingdom Metazoa; phylum Chordata; class Aves; order Passeriformes; family Fringillidae; genus Peucedramus; species Peucedramus taeniatus. Next base: position 242,859 of record WBNO01026214.1, on the reverse strand, counting down.
AGTTTGAGCTATATGAGCTTGAAGGTTTTTTCCCCTCCCTGACAGCACAAACAAAAAATTCACATCTTTCTGTCAATCATGCAGACAATCATGTTTAGCTGCTAGTGGATTCTAATGTCTAGTGAAAAAAAAACCATGATCTCTTCTATCAGCTGCCTATCAGCATTGCTTTGCTTTAATGATAGACTGACCTTTTTTCCTGAAGAAAATCAGAATTTAGTCTCATTTAGTAGTCTTCAGCCTGATAGTTTCTTGAACAACTAAGTTTTTTTAAGATATGAGGGTACAGTTTCCATGGCTGGAATACATGGGACATGTCTTGTAGTTTCACTGACCTGCGGGGGAGAGAAGCTGACAGTCTGTATGTGCTGTGTCTGGAATTGCTGAGGATCAGTTATTTTGTGGTTTTGTGTGTTGTTTGTTTGTTTGTTTTTCCTTGTGTGGTTCACACTGAAGCTGTGGGTTCTGTGCTGGCTGATGGGCTCAGCTGCAAAGAGGCAGACTGGGGGCTGTGGGCAGGCTGGGATCAGCTGGGTCTGGAACTGCCAGGAGCTGATCTTCAACACCTTCTCCAAAGCTTGGGATGTGGCCAGTAAAGGTGCTGACCCTCTGAGGAGTGTCCCTGACTCCTCAGTGGGATCAGTATGCTCTTCAGGGTGCTCTGGTGGGCATCAGGAGCAGATCTGCTAAGACTCCACACAGGCTGGGGAGGTTCAGTTCTGCTGCTGGGCTGTGCATGGTGACTCCAGGTAAACAGCCTTGACAGAAACGCTCTACACTTAGCGAAGGTTTGGCGTTCTTTAAAGAGAATGCTGGGGTCTTGTTGCAAAAAAGATGCAGCAGGTGCCTCTGGTGTGCTTAATTCCCAGTCACTCCAGGGTAGAAACTGCATAAGGAGGAGCATGCTGCTCTCCTGTGTTTATCTACCTTGCCTACCTTTTCTTCTTCTCCACTCTTCTCCCCTTCTGTTATTCCTCTGTAACTGCTGTGAGGAGGGGAAATTCCTCCCCCATCTGTGTCTATGATGGACTTAAAGGTGTTAGAACAAGGGATTATCACAGTTTTTAGGGGGTCAGGGAAGTCTCAAAGTTTTCCTTCCCATATTAGAGACTAAGCATGAGGGAAGAAACCCAGTGGGAGCTGCCGCCCCTTCCAGAGGTAAGCACATGCCAACAGGGTATTTCAGCAAGACACAGCAGAGTGTGGATCCCTCTGAGTTTGGAGCTGGTGGGAGGGGGAGCATTGTCCTGATCTACTAATTCCTCTCTGGTATCCTTGGGCCAGCAAATAGTGGTGTCTGTTTGAGCCCTTGTGTCCCAGGCTGCTGATCCTGCCCCAAGGGAGGCAAGGCTTGTTGCAAACTGACCCAATAAATTTTACAGGTGAGGCAAGGCCTAAATGAGCATCCCAAAGGCTTCCCACCAGCTTGTGAGTTTGGATATTTCATTTCTGTGCTCTCTCCAGCCCCCAAGTATGTGTGCTGTGGATGGAGTCCCTATTTTGATCTCCGAAACACCTGAGTTGGTTGATACTGAGGGGAGCTCCTCTTTACTGATACACACCAGACCATGTTCAGTTGCAATCTCTTGGTTCAACAGAAAAAAAAAAAAAAAAAAAAAGTCTAGCAGCATTCCTGCTGGGCTGAAATCTTCAGAAATTAATGTGTTTGGCTCAGCATGGCCTGACATTAATCTGCTGTTGGAATATCTGTGGGAAAGAGCAGCCAAGCAACAGAAGAGGAGAAGAAATCCTAGTTTGTCTGGCACAGACTGGCCTGCCACCATAAAAGATGAAAACATAAGAGAGGGGAGGTAGGAGGAGTCCGCTCAGCTGTTTCAATTTTCAATTTCGGTCTGGGCTGGCTTCCTTTGGTTATCAGGGAAGCTAAGAAAAGTAAAACAGTGTTGCTACTCTGTGAAAAAACTCTTTGAAACAAGTTAGGTCAACCAGTGAACTTAGGGACAGTTATGGGGGGAGCTGAAGTGTGTAATAACAATAAAGAGATAGCATTAATATAGTTTTAAAGTGTTTCATATTTAAATGTGGCTCGAAGTTGGTTGTGTGTAACAGGACAAATATAACTGAGGTGGGGCTGAGCACAAGAGCTGGATTCCAGCCCACTTCAGAAAGCCAAAATAAACACTCAAACGACTACAACATTTCACATGGACTTTTGTGCTAATTATCTACAGTTTCTGATGCTGGTTTGTAAAAGGGTGGGGGGAAGACACTGACATACCCAGAAGGTTGCTGGAAATACTGCAGACTTTATCCTGATCAGCAGTCTAAATCATGTCTGACTCCTTAGAAGTTCAGGATGAGGGCTGCCTGGCTTTTCTCCCCGGCTGCATTAGGCTAAACTTGAATTTTTACAAAGTGGAATGCCAGAATTCACTGGGTGGATGCTGAAGAGAGGATCTGGATGTCAGGCTTCTCTCTCTGCGAGCTGCTCTGTGTGGCTCAGAGCAAGTCTCTGTGCCTCTGTTTCCCTTCGGTCTCTGGCCTGAGACTGCCAGCTCAGTACTATTTATTTGTTTGTCTGTTTTATCCCTCCCTCTCTGTTACTTGACTTATCTTTCCCCCACTCTACATACTCTGCTCTTGCATCACGAGTTGTGCCTGTTTGTGCTTCGCTTTCTTGTTTGCCTAGGCTATAAAATCCTTGTAGCAGATTGCTTTGCTCACAGCCATTGTTTCATCCTTTGTAATAAATATTATTGCTAATATTTGAGGTAATAATAACCTCATATTACCTTAAATAGCTTTTTTATTTTTTTTTTTTTACCCTGGCTACAATATAATCCCATACTTTTCTGTAGCTGATGACAACACTAAAGGTTTAGGACTTGCATCTTTGAAGCTTCATGCAGCAGGGTTGTGGTCTTTTTTTGGAGTCTCAAGGTGCTACTGTCATACTGCTAATAAAGTGCTTGTAAAAATTATTTAAAGCTACTTTCTGTTCTTGGTGTGCTGTCTCCTAAAAACATCCCAACAATCCTCTCTGTTTCTGCCTGGTTTTTGTGGCAGTAAAAGCTCACTGGTGTGCGTTAAGCTCTGTAGAGACACTTTAGTTACTGTACATTTGAATGGCTGTCACATTAGGAGTTAAAGATCTCTTATTTCAAGGAAAGAAGGATTTTTATGTTTCTAATATAAATGAGTAGGCTTCAGCCTTTTTACCAAATTCAAACTGCATGGAAGAGTATTTTATAATAGACTAAGAAGGCAACATGAAATTAAGTAAAGCTGGGTCTGGTGCCTAAAAATATTTGGCAGAATTCCCTGGAAAGCCACATTTGAACACTTTTAATATATATTACAAGGCAGACAAGAATAATTATCTTCTCTTGAAGTTCCCCAAGTGAGAGAATTGTATTGTAATGCCCTTTGAAAGAAAAGAATGTAAGTTACCAAATGATTATGTTGTGGAATTCTTCCCCACCCCTGTCTCTTTTACCCATCTGATTGTAGGCAAAGAGAGAAAGAGCATGGTACAAATGGAGCAGCTGTTCTTACATTCCTTTTTCAAATACAAAACTTAGCGCCTCTAAGTAGGTGTACCTGCCAATGTACAGAGGAGTCCTTGTAAAAAATAATTGAGGCAAATATTTTTAAATGACTAAAGCATAGCATTGCTAGAGATGAGACAATCTTCTTACAGTTCTATGTTGTGAATTCTTTGGGAAATTTAAGTAATGTTATTTTTTTCTTTTTTTTTTTTTTGCCTTTTTTTTTTGCTAGTATTAAAATGAACAGCAAAGCAGTGGGAGCTGAGACAAAACAGGATTAAATGAACCTGCAACAACCACTGGGATTTTAAGACAAAAATGCCCAGCTACCTCAAAAATTAAGTTGCTCCCATTAAGGTAGATAAATGAAAGGATGTATCTTTAGATGAGACAGAACTTTCCTAAAACATGTGGACCCTTCTAGAACCAGTATAAAGATGCTTACTGACAGATATTACAGCTTTTGTTTTCTTTCCAGTCTCTCTGTGCCTGGAAAGAGCTACAAAAAGGACAGTGGCACCAGCTTCCTGTGGAGTTTATCTTGTCCATCATATAGACTGATGATGAGCAGAGTAAGGGCAGCCAGAATTAGAAAAAGTAAAACCAAACAAAACCTAAAATGTGACTCTTGGAAACTGATTAGAGTCAAATTTCACAGTTATTTTCAGTGTGTTTGGGGTCTATGCTGAATAAAGAAAATCTGAGTCCTGATACTGAATTCCTAGAGGGAAAGAGAGGCATGGGCTCACAAAATGAATGTGGGGCTAGAGGGATTGAGGGAGTGGCCAAAATCTCTGCTATTGTAGGCTGGAGTTGTTACTTGGATAAAAAAAGTTCCTTCTGATTTAGGCCAGCCAAGAAAGGTCCTGCAGGGTCTTGAGAGAGCTGCAGATATGTGATCCTGCAAGTGAAGAAAGGAAACTAGGGATGTATGGAGGGGCAGTGAGAGATGTTTTGGCAGCAGGATTTAAAGTTAGAAATGGTGGGAGGCAGAGCTGTGATGGGAGCACTGAGCAATCCTACCCTGGGAAACCTGACTGTGGAGCTGCAAGCTGCTTTATTAATTATTTATTTTTTCAAACCAGAGGATGTGAAATTAGACTGCCTCATTTCAAGGGGGAGGAGGGAGAGCTGAAGAATAATAGTGTTTGTTTGCGCTAGTGGAATCTTTCACATTAAATATATGTGCACATGGTTTGTGCCCAGCTATTTCACTGAAGACCATTCAATTAATTGGATGTCCAGGAGAGGAAGTTTAGGTCTCCTGGGAAAGGTTGGATGAGTGTCCTTGTGCCTGGTCAGTTGCTCAGGGGTAGGGTGTCACCGAAGGGGTATTGAGGACAGACAAAGGTGATACAGAGACTCCATCATCAGAAGGCATGTAAAACACTTTTTTATTAGAAATCTACAGTTCTTATAGGAACAATGGTGGACCTAAGACCTGATTGGCCTTTAGGAATCTTCTCTCACCTATTGGTCAAGAAGGGACAACTCCTTCTTGTAAACATCTTTGACAAACAGAGATTGCCTGCTAGGTGCAAAGATTGAGATAAAAAATGTTTTAATTCTTTCTCTGAGCTTTCTCACAGTTTCTCACAGCTTCCCAGGAAAATCCTGGGAGAGCTATGTCTCTCTCTTTTCAGAGAATATGTGATTACCACAGTAGGGTACTTGGGACACCTCTGCAAAACTAACTTTTAGAAATGCTCTAGTTTAATCTGGATGGGAGCAGCAAAACTGTAGTGTGGTTTCATGGGTAACAAATGGATCCTTGGAATGCTTCTCTGCCACAGTTCAGTGTGGTGTTGCCAGCATGCACCTCCACCTCCCTCCAGCACTGGTGACAGTGTTCCTGGGCCAGCACGGGGCTCAGCCTGAGAACTGTGCATTGCCACCATGCCACATCCTTTCTTCCACCTGTACAGCTCTGCTCCCACCTTCTGCTGGCCTCAGGCGTCCGGATTGTTCAGCCAGCTGAAAGAGCAGCAGCTCAGCTGCCACAGCTTAGTGCACATTTCCCAAGTTCATTTTTTTCATGTAGCAGATCAGAGCCTGCAGAACAGGACATCTTGGAACTCAAACTAGATGAAAACAAGCTACAATGAAAGTGAAAAAAACGTATCATTTTACTACCAATTGAAAATTAGGACCAGATGAAGCCTCTAAAGCCCTGGGCATTTAATTTACTGGAGTTGGTCACTCCTGTGTGAAAGAAGCATTGGGCTGTGCTCTCTGCACATAAGTGATATCTTTGTTTGTTTGTATTTGACTTAATTGGTTGAAGAAAATAATAAGGATTGTTTTGGTTTTCTTGTTTGCATAAACTTTACATAGAAGTGATTTACTTTGCAAGCCACTTTGCCAGGGTGTCTGTAGTTTACATGGCTCAGAAATTCTGCAGAACAAAGCTATCGGATGGGTGCTGCTCTGTATCTGCAGGAGCTTTCTGAATGAACAGGTTAATGCAGCTTGGCAAAGGCTGGGGTTCTGTTGTTGTTGTCCTCCCTCCATTTGCATACATATGAGTTTTTATCAGTCAGAAAGAGTGGTTGCTTTGCAATCTCACCTACTTGTTCTGTTTCTGTAAAGTAAACACACCTTTTCCTGGGGACTCCTCGCCCAAGACTTTGTGTGGGACATGCTGACCTTCTCTGTTTCTGGTCATGGATACAAAAATATCTCTGAGTTTGTTTCGTTGTCAGGCTAGAAGATGGCAGGGCCTTCGCACAGCCAAATATCAGTGTTTGAACACACATTTCTGTTTGAACTGGCTGTCCAGGTCAAACGGAACTATTTCTTTTTGCACTTTTTGCACTGTTTTCAGACTTGTTTCTGCCTGGAAAATTTGGCTTATGGTCTGGATACCAGTAATTTAAAGGAGCCAATCATGGTCACAAATCAGGTAACAAGAGAAATTCCTTCCATAATTTGTATTTATTTGTAGTATTTTACAAGGAGCATGTTTTGAAGCAAGCTTTTGGTGGTGGTCTTTTAGGGAAGTTAGGGTCACAAGCCATTTTAGAAACATACTTTCAACAGCCTTCATGAGGATTTTATACACTTAAAGATAAACAAACAAACAAACAAACAACCCTCAAAGATCTAATGAGTAATAAGAAATGGAAGCACAGGTAGGGATACCTGTGGAAGTGTGATTTTCATACCATGGGTAATATGAACTTTAAAAATAAAAACTTCTTTCTCCAAATCAATATTTTTTAACTCTTGCTACATATAGTTCTGTAAAAATATTGATTTAGGAGTGCTGTAGCTCTTTATTGCATAAAGTAATAAAGTAGTTTTGCTTTGTTTAGAGCAGCTAACAGCCAAAGTTTGCATTTGCTTGGATTTATTGAAAGAATATCTTGAAATGAAAAGTCAGGAGGATACAACTGAAATGAAACAATTAAAGATTTTGTTATTAAACACTGTCAGAATGGGTACTTTTTGTTCCAGAGAGATATTTCTTCCTAAGATGCTGGATGAGATTTAACAGGAAATGTTCAGTCTTATCCTGGTGTACTGACAGGTCTTTGCCAGCTTGGTTGCAACAAAGAGCTGTGGTGGGATTCCTCAGCTGTGGGACCTGGATGCTGGTCAGACTTTTAGCACCGAGGAGCTTGCACTTGTGTAAGGAAGAAAAGCTGTTAATAGAGCAAAATAAGGGATATTTGTGTTATTTAGGAGAGTCCATGAGAGAGATCCTCTTAATCACTGAAGAAGCACAAGATGATTGTGCTTCTCAGTGCAGTCTCACTGCAGTTACTGAGAGCCCTGTGAGCCCTGCCCCTGGACACACCCTACACTTGGCCTTAAGGTATTGGTGCCTGCACTGGGCTGCACAGGACCTGCCCAGCAAGAGCTGTGTGTGTGCAGCAGGCTGGGAACCAGTCCAGAGGCTCTGTGGAGTTCTCCAATCATGCAGGCAGATAGATGTTCCTGTGCCAAGCCCCATGGCACACCAGAAAGCTGGAGCTGTCCTCCAGAGCAAGAGGAGGAGGAGGAGGAGGAGGAGGAGGAGGATGATCCCACCTGTGGTGTCCAGGCTGGAGAGGCGCAGGGAGAACTCCTCAATCTTCCTGCTGTAGTTTGTTCCCAACTGTTCCTTCTCATGCAGAGTGTGAGCAAAATGGCACTCACAGGACAAAATTAAGCCCACTCAGAGTGTTTGTGTGTGCATAACACTTTTAAATGGAAAAGCTTGAGAACTGTTTTCTTTTGACTTTGTTCTGGCTAAGTTTAATGTGGTCCTCTGTAAGGAAAACAAGAGACTGGGAACCCAAATCTCCAGGAGATTCTGGTCTATTAGATAATTTGAAAATCTTTAATGATCACACACATAGATCTGAGACAGTGAGGCATGCAGCTGTAGTTTCTGGGCACTGGCTGTATTTGCCATCTGTCTCTAACCAAGCAGATTTTGGCTGGAGGCTCTGCTTCGTGCAACTGACTGTTACTCAATTTGCTCCTTGTCACCTCTAGACTGGGCTTTCCACAAAGATTAATGGGATATGAGGGAAAACTCTTTCCCTGGCCTGAGAGAAAGCAACATAGTGCCATGCCAGTTGTGTTAACTCAGATCAAGTTGGTGGCATGTTCCAATATTTGGTGTTTCTTTCCTGGATTGGAACTTCCATCCAGCCCGAAAATGCAGAGGTAACTCTTCTGTTCAGTAGGGTTAGAATTGCTCATGTGTCCGTTTTAGCCTTGAACATTTACAAACTCCTCACTGGTAAACAAGATCAAAGAAGACTCCGATGCTCTGAGGGCTGGCATGGCACTCCTGTAATCCCATTAAACTGCCTGGAAAAAGAATTGATTCATCATTGTGAATGTCTCCTCAGTCTGTTACTTGCCAGGGGGTTAAAGGAATGTCTCTTGGTGTGGGCACTGGAAGAAACTTTTGTTTTTCATTACAGCCTGTGAAAAGCTTGGACTGAAAGCCTCAGGAGTGCTGTTGGGTCCTACTACACATAGGTACTGTACCTAAGGATTTTTGAAATAGAGATTTTTCTGTCTGTGTTTACAGAATTCAGTGAAATCACAGATTAGTGGGCAGCAATATACCCTACCTTCTCCTTGGCTGAAGTGTGAGCATGGACTTTGATGCTGAGATTTTTTAATTTTTGTTTTCTTGAACTGTACTCTGCCTTCTTCATTACTGTGGCATCAGTAGAAAGTCAGAATTTCTCCTTATCTTGCTTTTTGTGGGAGTAACTGTTATTTAAGAGGCTGATATTGACAAACTGCCTCTGGGGAAATTTTGAGGCCATTATTAATTAATTAACTAATAAGTTATTTCATTTTGGTTTTGGGTTTTTTTTCAGAATTTGGGTCAATTACATAGGAGAAAGATGTGTGTGGGGATCTTGTGCTTATTGACAGGTTTTGAGCCAGCTGACACTTTTATAATGAGTGATAGTTACTCTTTTTCTCCTATGAGTGTAGTGATAACCTTTCTTCCTGTAAGAGGTTCATTTTCTTAGGCTGTGTTGCCAGTAAGTTGGAACAAAACCCTGAAACGTTAGTAAAGCCAAAATTCAAGCAGCCTGACATTGGATCTAGATAAAATGAAAAATCTGTGTTTCGGTATTCATCTTCTGACTTCAAACTCTTCATGACTTCAGTGGTTCTTTTATTTTTGAAGAAAAGAAACCCAAAAAATAATTGAAATTCGTGTTTCTGGAGGACACATCCATTTAGAACCTGTTTTTCAGAGGGAGAACTAGGTTCTGTTTAATGAACAGAACTGCTGTTGCCCAAAGACACCTCTTGGTGAAAACTATTTTCATAATTGTTCAGGCAAGACTTTAGTGCTGTGACTTGGATTTTTCATTTTCAGTTTACACATATTGCCATTCTTCTCTGACCACAGGAATTGTTCTGTAGTTTGCTTTTCACTTTTATCTCTTTGCTTGTGGTGATTATTTCTTATTAAAATGTTCCCATCAACAGGGCAATTAATTCTCAGTAATTCCCAAGCTGCTTTGACTTTGTTGGTGGTTAATCTGGTGCAGCATCAGTGGATCAGAGCTGAGCCTCTGAGCTGGGGAGATGTGCTCTGCACTGTATATATCCCAGTGCCTGTGGTCCAAAACCTGTGAGAGAAGGTGCCACACTAAACCACGCTGAGTCAAGCCTGGATGTGACCTGGAGTCACAGAATCAAGTAGGTTGGAAAAGACCTTGGAGACCAACAAGTCCAGCCCGTGACCTAAAAGCACCTTATCGTCTGTGGGGACAATTGGTAGGTTTGCTTCAAAACTTCAAAGCTCAGTTTGTGTTGCTCTGAACATAAATGCTGGGATGGGTGCAATGTTTGGTTCTCACAAGAGCAGCCTGTGCTATATGGACCAAAGCCTAGTGGTGGATGTCATGTTCTGTATTCTCTAGAAGCCAGACTACACTTATCTTGGCTTTACTGGTCTGTATGTCCTAGAAGGATATCCCTCCCTGTCTGTCAGAGACAGGGAGCTCTGTCAAACATGGTTGGGCTGTCCATGGCACTGCAAGTGTTACCTAAAGATTGGTTTGATGTCTCTGAATCGGGATCCTGGGCCACGTTTCCAGTTAGCTGGGAGATAACCAAGGCAGCTCTTTCCCTGCGGTTTGTAAAACCCTGTAACAGTGATTCCTGAATGCCACAGCTGCTGGGGTTCCCTTGTACAGACACACAGGTGTCTCCTGTGATCCTGCACAGCTACCACTGGGGTCTGTGTGCGCCAGCCGTGAGTGCTTCCACAGCAGAGCCTGTGGAGCTGCCTGCCTCCACCCATGTGTGCCTGGGGACATCTGATCCTCAGGGTCTCCCCTGCCACCTGGGGACAAATGTCTTTCTTGTTTGGGGGGGATTTAAGAAACACAAGTTGGCAAGTATTTCAGTGACTCTTCTCCCTCCCATTCTGCCTGCTCTTGTGGTTGACTCTTTAACATATGTTCAGGGACTGAATCGACCCTCTAGCTAAAAAAGCTTTTATGGGCTTAAAAAGCTTCCAGACTTGTATTACAAACTTTTTATCAGAATGGTAATAGGGTTCAAACTCAAGTGTGGTGACTGTCCATAGCTGAGTGTGAAATGAAGACAGGTTGCAGTCCTTGCTTCAAGGAATTTATAGTTTAAAACCAGTGAAGGAGAAGGGTTGGGGTGACTTGCACAAAAGCAGTGCAAGGAGTCATCTACCTAGTTGCACTTAAATCCTTCATTCTCTGTCTCTGAGTTGCACTGTCTTCATGTTGGCCTGTGCTGTTCTCTTTTCCCTGAAATCATCAGAACTGGCCTTTCAAAGTGCTAATTTAGGCTGCCTCCTTTCCTCCCGTGTCTGCAGCAGCCGGTGTTAATCAGGAAACTCTCAGTGACCATCCTTCCCCGCGATTTTTCAGTGTGGTCCTTACTGAGGACTCCATTGCCAGCTCTGTCTCCTTGAGCCTAAGGAGCAGGATGTGAGCACTCATTTACACACTGCTCCTTTCTCTGCCAGATGGATTCAAGAGTTGCAAGCTGATTTGGACCTTTTGCACCTGTGAAGTGTGGGCTCCTCTGGGTGACCACCATCCCCAGTAGGACTGACCCATAGAAACTCTGCTGCAGCTCCGAGATGGAGACTGTGTGTGCACAGAGGAGGGGAGCAGGGTGGAGTGAGAAATGGGGATTCGTGCACTCCCTGCAACAGCCTTCCTGGGTGGCCTTGAGCGTATCACTTACATCTTTCCTGCCCCTCCTTTGCTTCCCTATGCTTCAGTCTCCCACCTGTAAAATCAGGATGGTAAAATTTCCTGCTGCCCTTCCTCTGGCTTGGCCATTCAGGGGCTTGGTTCTCCCCAGCTGATGTTCTCTGTGCAGTGCTGCAGCACTGGAATCAGTGAGGTTGCTCTTGGTCACAAGCTAAAGGGTTAAAGATATGAATGTAATGTAAATGTTCGGAAGACAGAATTTACTGTAGGTTTCGAGGGTGGGATTTTCCTAGTTCTAGAAGGCCATGTCTATGTATCGGGGAAACAACAGACTGATCACTTAGACAGCCTAGGAAATTCAAATTTTAAATCCATATTCAGCCCCTTAATCAGTGGCTCAGCTTCCGAAATGCTTACCACCCAGCAGTCTGCTGTGAATATGGCAGATGTGAATTTGGGGGCTTAGTATGTTGGCAGATGTCACAGATTTAAGTGGATTGGGAGCCTTGCTGTAGATGCTCGAGGTTGGGGGGTGGCAGTGGCTCTGTGTGCATGTGTGTTTTCTTTTTTCCTTAAACCACTGCTTCAGTTCAAAAACTCAGCTCATTCCCAAGGACAGAGCACACGCATTGAGTGCCTTGGTTCATCAGTAGATTCCAGACTGCCAAATGCATTTGGTGGTCTTGGGTGCTTTCCAAGCAAGAGAGTCACAGAGACCTGACAGTGTGTACATGTTATTTTCACACATAGATCTTTTGGCATTTTAGCTGACTGGCTGTGCTCACTCAGTAGAAATGTGGCTTGAGCTGTTGCAGGAGTGAGGGGGTGGTCCCAACAGGTCAGAGTTCAGTCTAGTGGTAGGGCAGGGTGGGGAAGCTTGGATTGCAGCTGCCTACACAAAATTTGACCTCAGATTAACCAGACAGCTTCAGTTTCCACTGCCGCTGTCCCAAAGCCTCCATGAGCAAAAATAACCAAAGTACAAGTAAAGGAAAATAGATTTTTGGAGTCCATACAAAATGAAGAAAAACTTCTTTATTGTTCTTTACAGTTTATGGATTGTCTCTCTCTTTGACTGGTCCTTGCTGAAAGCAAACCTGAGATGTTCTGGGGCCAGCAGCACAGGGGTGCCTGCGTTCGTGGGTGCTGAACAGGTTAGGCCAGATCCTGTGCTGATGTTAATCAACAGAGCCCTGCTGCAGCTGTGCCAGTTTGCACTGGTTAAGGATGTAATTCCTGAGTGTAATAATTTACCGCATTATCCCCTTTAAAGTTTAAACTCCTCTTCTTTATCTTCTAACTCTGAAAGCAAAGCTGTTTTTTATTAGCTAATGGGTTTGTAGGAATGGGGTGTTTTTATTAAATATTAAAATTCCAGCATTTACCTTGACTGAGAGGCTTGTCTCCATTTAGTCCTGGTTGAAGCTGACAGTGAAAAATGTGGGCTGTTCTTGCCAAGTCCTGATACGGTCCAGCAGCAGAGTTTTGTGAGTGGTGATGAGTCTCCCTCCTCAGAACTGATCTTACTGAGTTTCCACAACCAAGGACAGACTTTCAGAAGGGCTCAAACTGGCTTGTTTTTCAGAAACTGCTGAGTATTGAGTGCTCACCAACCTTTGAAAAACTTGTGTTCAATCTTATGCCAGAAGCTTCTTAGTGCCAGGCACACTTAAAAGCCAGTCTCTGAGTGTCATTTGAGACATGTTCCCACAAAACAAATTCTATACATTTTCAGGCAATCTGATTTTTTTTTTTAAGAACAGTATTGTTAAGCAAAGGGTGGCAGTGGTGTGAATAGCCTTAAAGAAAACCAGAATTGTCCTAAAACTTCATTCATGTTTTGCAGTAAACTTATCTGAACTCTTGGAATATTTTGAAGATCTGAGAAGAATGTAGCTCTGTTTCATGCCTTCATACACCTGTGTGCTCTGTCAAGTTAAAACTGGTGCAAAAACGTTTTGCTGAAGAACTTTAATTTCTGGCCTTACCAGAAGGAAGATGCATCGTGTAACTTGTCAGGCCAATCCAAATGTCACTATATTTAAGCCCAGAAGGCTTACATTTTTTGCATAAAAATTTGTGAAGCTTTCAAAGCTTCTTTAGTGAAATTGAACATTGATCCCATATACTGTGTGTTTTAGCCCTGCTGACTTTGCCCATAAGAAGTTAAAATAATGTTTTGGAAAGATATTAAATTGTCCTTGTCCCACAATGTATCAGACCTGACCTTTCATCATGGCCTGCTATATTTAAGAGCACTCCAGGATGTGGTCAAACTTCTGCATCTTCTGAAAAATATGACACAAATTTAAATTGGGGTTTTTTTTGTGCATCAGAATCTCATTATTTGACAAAAAAATGTAGTGAAACAAATTCTTCCTTAGGTTTTCATAAATAACTGTTGTTCCAGTGGTGCCATAGACTGAACCATCCATAATTTATGCAAACAGGCTTTTTCATTACAAAAGATATTTGTAGACAGTAGATGCAATGAATTATAAGAAATGTCTGATAAAAGTTGTCAGTAGTCAAAACATGAAATATCATTGAACTCTGATCTGTATCTTTAGGTACAATCTAAACATGAAATTCTGTTTTCTCTAAATTGGTGATAAAACTTGCATTGACTTCAGTACACAAATTTATTAAAAAAATTAGATTTTTTTCTCTCATTTTTAAGTCAATCCCTCCTGGGTAATATTCAGTGTAGGAACACAGTTTGTGGTGATTGGGAGTGGGGCTGTGGCCGAGCCCCATCCCCAATGGGTACAGCTGTGAGAAGCAGGTGAGCAGCACTGACAGCAATGATCCATGGAGTGCCCAGGGGCACTGAGCAATCACACAGGGAACAGAGGGATGCAATGTATGAACATGAGGGGTATAAAAGGTTAAAATATAAAAGGTATATAAATATTTAGGTATATAAGTATTATAGGTATAAAAGGTATAAAAGGAAGAACAAGGAGGGCAGATACTTGCAACGTTCTGAAGTAGAATGACGTTAGTCTGTTTGGGCAGATGCCTGAAGCCTTGTGATGAGGAATGGCGTAATTTTTATGGGTTGAAGCTTTCTGAAATGGTGCGGTGATACTCTGTGTGTTGTGGCCATTCAAATTTGACATATGCTGTGACAATTCAATGTGGTCAGAATGCCATAGAGAAATATTCTGCTAGAAAGCTCAAAGGTAGAACTCTGAGTTTGGTTTCTAGGAGCATATTTTCTCATTGCTATGGCTGCAGGCTTTTCCAGAATCCAAAGTTACCTTCAGAAGTCATTAAGGTAAATAAGAGAGGAATAAGTGCACTGGTGGAAGGTGTTTGAGGTGAGAGATTCCCATTCCCACAAAGGAAGGATTAAATTAACTTTGGGGTACCATTTCCTTTTCCTGGAGAGGTCTGGCTGATTTCACTGATTTATGTAGACAAATGTGGTTGGACAGGATATGGTTTAATCTTTCACTCCTCTCCTTCCACAATGCCCAGGAACAATCAAGGCAAGAATGTTCTTAAAATGTGGATTTGTAGCTCTTGTGGTGCTTGGTCCCACAGTCATCCAGAACTGGATGAGTCACCAGTTCTGTGTTGTCAGGGAGATGGATTTTTAGAGTTGGGTTTGAATGACTTTCCCTGACTTACTAAGTATTGCTGAAATACAGGTCTAGAAACAGGTTTTCAAAACCAGTTTGCACCCAGTCGTGACTCACGTGAAGACCATACTAAAGCTCCTTTATACTAATTTCTATTGAGTACTTTTCAATACTTTTTCAATGTTTTCTAATTGGTTTTTGTTGCTTATATTTGCGCTGAATGTTGCTACAAGTTGGGGTCAATCCTCCTGTGTCTTAATTATTTGTGGTGAAGAAGTGAAGGTGGAAGAATTGATTTCTGCTCCACTTTGCTTCCTCATCTCTTAGCCAGTCTCCATTTGTGATTGTGTGCAACCATCATTTTGGGGGATGAAAAGGCAAAGGTGATGTCCATTTACTTTCCTGCAGATGGCAGATAATTTATAAGAGCTCTGCTGCCTGGTATATTCCCACTTTCTAGACAGCCATGTCAGTGTGCAAAGGTGCCTTCCAGGCTGCAGATGTTGAGCAATGAAGGGAAATAAACAGTGAGTTTTGGCTGGCATGTAGAAAAGTATTCATTTTTAGAATAATAAAGCTGTTTCTTAATAGAGACAATCACCGTATATTTGAAAAATGATGTTGAAATACAACTTTTTGTATTGACTGAGACAAAGCTAGAAAAGATCTGGGTGGGAAATCCATGCTCTGAATATATTGCTCATTCCTACATTTCACTGTGATGACATAACCTTACAGAGTATCTTAAAAAAAGCAAAGAATTTTGCTGCTTTCTCCTTCATTGCTCTTTAACTCAATAACATCTTCCTTCCCATGACTTGTTCCATTATCCTCAGCGTGGCAAGTTTAGCATGAATTTACTACCTTCAACATGAGTGAAATGATTAAATCTGCTCTAATTAATTGCTTTAGTATGTTGGAAGAAGGCTCTTTCTTCTCCCTCACCCTCTCCCTCCTTTCCCGCATATTTTTCCGGTGGTTTCTGTAACGGGCCAGGCTCTGCAAAGCATCCCAAAACACACCTGGAGCCAGGTGTTTGGGATTACCTTGGATGTGCCTTCCTATTTCAGCATTTTCCTACCTCACTCACTGTCAGTGTGCCCTGGGACACCCTGCTGCATCCTGGTTTGTGGCGCTTTATTTTCTTCCCTTCATGGGACAGAAGTGAGGTCTGAGCATGCAGTTGTCTGGGTGAGGGCCTGGGGCCACAAACCACCCCAGTTAATTCAGTTGTGTGGGGTTGTGGAAGCTGCCACATGTGAAATATCTATGGGGTGAGGCACTGGTTGTCTGGGCAGACCCATGCCTGACCTTTCGCCCTGGAAAGTAGCAGCACAAGGCAAGTGTCTGACAGGCTCCCTCGGGATTTTTAAATGGCTTTAAAATCTTAATTTACTGCCTGCATGTATAGGTTCAGGAAGTAAAGACTTTGAGACAGTCATGTGGCAACCTATAAAATTCCTCCTTTCAATTATTCTGCTTCAGATAAGTAGAGCCACTTTTTGTCTTCAGTGCAAAGTGCACCTAAGCTTTTGAAACTGAAGTTTCAGTGGAGCTGTGATTTCAGACAGACATTAATCCTCTGGAAATGCAGAATCAGTTTTATTAATAAGCTTTCACTATTGTTTTTCTGTCTTTGTTTAATGTGCTCAAATGTTGAATTATGCTAAATTATGTACATGTGAAGTGATAGATTACATAATGCTCTGATGTGGTGGGAATTAATAGTGGAACTGCCTTCATTTTCTCTTTTGTTTTTTTTTGCCATAAACCCCATTAAATCTCTGTTATGTAGATGGCTTTGTCAAATGGTTCATGAGAAAGGAGGATGGGGGAAAAACCCCCAAAAGAGGGCCTTCCTCCCTTTGGACAGATGGTGAGGGCTGAATTTGTTATTGCCCTAATTGAAATCACATTGGTGTATTGTTCTCAGGCCATGCCAGGGATGCTCCCTGGGATGGGGCTGCCAGGGGCAGGGAGGAAAGTCCCACTGCAGAAATGCAGAGCTGTAGAAAGCCTCCAGAAGGCGATGAGGAATCCAGCACCTCCTGGGCTCTTGTTGCTGACCTAGGGTCAGGCATGGGCAGACACCTCCCAGCTGCATCCCTCTGCCTTCCTTTTCTCAGTGGAACTTACTGAGGGACTGGATGACCCCAGACAGCTTGGCTGGAGCCTGGGAAAACACGTGCTGCTTTGGGGTAGTTGGTTTAAAATATGGTAAATTAGAGGCAGGTCTTGAGTCACGAAACCCAGTAAATGAAATAAATCAGGGCTGAGTTTGTGCAGTGTTTTAGTTTATCACCAGCTGATGAATTATGAAAAGATGTTAATGGTGGGTGGGATAGAGAACAGCTTTGATTCCTGGGGCAGGCTGTGGAGGTGATGCTCTAGGATGTTATTCTGATTGCGCATCTGGGAACGATATGGAAGTGTGGTTTAATCCTGTGTGTTGGCAGAATTCCCAGCAGCAGAGAAGGAGCAAGTGCATGCATCTCTGCCTGTCTGCTACTTGGATGTCAGAGGAACAGTTTTACACACAAAATACAGGATATTTTTAATTGTAGTTAATTCTGTTTATCTTCAATACCTGTGAATTTTGGCCTTAACCTTGAGTGCCCTCTGAAGAATGTCAGTGTTGAATACATTATTTCATCATGATTCTGGTATACATTTGAAGCCAAGAGATGAGGTTCAAGTCATTGTCAAAGGCCTGTGCAATCCACAGAGTTCAGTGGCTTGAGTTGACTTCCTTTTTCCTCCAGCATGTTAGGAAAAGTTATTCTGTAAGTCCATAAAGTTTAGACTTTGCACTTTAATATATTTTTCTTTAGCTGACATTCTTTTGATCATTAATCATCAGGAATGGGACTATCTTATATTCCTGCCCCAAAATAAAAGTGAGTTTAGCCTTAAAAACCATTAGAGGTTCTGGTGTCTCTGATTTCAAAACTCACTGCATTGCTCAGTCCTCTGGAGTGCAAATCTGAGGAAAGAGAAGAGAAAACAAATTGCCCTTTTATCTCAGGGATGAAGAATGCTCTCAATGACACTTTCAATTTTTCATACAGAACTGATGTGTTTTAGGGAGAATCTTCCTGTCCTCTTGCATTTTCAGAATTGGTAGAAACCAAGAACAACATTACGAGTGGTGCCATGCTCACATATCAGATGTACTTTAATCCTAAAAATATGCCTTTTATTATGGCATGTATTTTTATGTGGATGGTTTTTTGTCAATAACTTAATAGTTGTTGAGCCTTTGATGGATTGCATTATAACAAGCATAAGAATACTAATACTGCAAGTTCAGACTCGAGAAGTTTTCAGAATTAAGAGATGTCAGAGTACTTTTCCTTTTTAAAAGGCTCAGGAAAGAACTTCTTACACCTGGAAAAATAGCTGACAGAACTCTTGAGTTCTGATTTGAAACTTTGTTCCCTTCCTGATTTTTTTTTTTTTTTTCCTTGTCACCCTTTCTCCTTTTCTCCTTAGTCCCAACATGGAGACAGAAAGAAAGACTAAAAGGGCCTTTCAAAGTTTGGAAGTTTAACTTTCCACTTCCATGGGGGGGAAAAAAAGCTTTCCAAAGTTTTTCCATGCTCTTGGTGGCATGAGCAGTTTGTATGTATGTACATATTCATAAAGCTCTGATGGCAGAGATGTGATAAAGAGATTCATAAAGCTCTATATGGCTCTGATGTGGAAATTCTCTCCACAGCAGAACAATATAGTTATTTCAATTTGGTTTCCTTAACAGAAACCCCAAGCTCGGCCGTGCCAAAATCCAGAATAAACCCAAAAAATCAGGAATACCAATGATGGAACAGGCATCTAATTTCCAACTTTAATTAAGAAGTGGACAGGCTTACTATCCATTATCTTTCAAATTCAGTCCTCTTCTCTGCAAGGGAATATGCAGGTTGAGAATAAAACCCTATCTGTTGTGTAGGACAAAGCTGAGATTACCCATTAGAGGAAGTGCTTCTTTCAGGGATATTTTGAACATCAGATAGCCTGCTGAATAAGGTACATACATTAACTTTCTCTCTGTCTTTTGCAGGACAGAGATTTGGTGGCTTTTTGACACTGGTTTATTTTAGTCTTCATAGATATATAATCTATCCAGCCAGTCTCTAATGTCATGGTGCATTATTCTTGAGGCAGAACTGTGACACTTTTTTCTTACACATGTGCCAGAGGATGCCAAAAAGCTCAATTTTTTTAGGCTGTGCTTCTGTTTAAAAAATGACAAGAGAACACTATGATGTGGGAAGCTCACAGCTTCCAAGAGGGATCTAATGCAACTCACTTATTCTCCTACTACAGCATTACAATTTGCCTTATGCCCTTCAGTCTTTGTGTCTATGGGTTATTGGTGACTGTTGAGGTTGTGGCCAATTCCATGCAGTCCCTATGAAGTCTCTGAGTGTTCAACATCATCCCACAAGCGAAGCTCTATTAAAATGTCTTTCCTGTAGGCAAGATCCTGCTCCCCTCAGGAGTCTCCCCAGGGGTCTGCCAGCTTCTCTTTGTGCTTTTTGCTCGCTGTATTACAATTTCAGCTGGGGCCATCTTGCTCTCTGGAATCTTCAAGCTGACTTTATGCAGTTACTCTCAGGAGAGACATGGTATTTCCTTTGCCCTGTAGGACCCCACAACCCATGAAGCAGCAAGATGAGCACATGTTTTGACTCCCCTGTTTCTTATTTTAACAGCAAATGTAATGCATAGCATCAATACAACAAACTGGAGACAAATTAAACATTTTTTCCATCTGCTGTACCATCTGAAAATCTTTCAGCAGGGAACAGATGAGGCTTTGCATTTGGCTGGTGATTGGGCGAGGGGGCGGTGAATTGGCCTGATGCACGTGAAAGCGTGAATAGGTGCAAGGATGTGAGGATAAGGGGCTGGGGCAGGCACAGACCTCAAGAGCTACTTTGTCCAGGAAGCATTGCAAGAGGGCTCCTGTGCTGGGAAACCTGCTGGGTTTGCCTGCTGTGGGAGCTGAGATGATAGCCAAGGAAATGTGGCTGGTGATAGAAAACATGGCCCACTCAGCAGGAGGTTTGAAGTGGGAGGTTAAAGGAGTGTCTGCAAAACCGGCCTTAGGGTCTGGCTAGAAGTGGGGGAACTGACTGCTATCCTGAATGTCCTGACAGCTCATCGAGAGCCAGAGATACAAGGGGGAGATACCTGGGTAGATTGCTCACTGAGGGGGAGATACCTGGGTAGATTGCTCACTGAGCTGACACAGGCACTTATTTTGAAGTTATGATGAAAAACGTGAAGCTGAGCTTACTGGGCTAGCTGTTCAAGCCAGCAGCACAGGGGGAGCGCTGGGACTTGACTGCCCACTAAATGCAGAGGTGCTCCTGGAGTGGCACATCCCAGAGCAGCTGTCACAGAGCGCTCTGTGCTGCTCCAGGCGTCCCTGAAGGTGTCCTGCCCCTCTCTGAACACTCAGCTGAAGCCTTGGGTGCTCTGCTCTCTCCGTCTTGTGGAAAAGCGTGCTCCAGGTTCTAAAGAACTGTGAGACAATTCACATGGCCCTGGGAGTAAGAGACTGGAAAATGTCAGTTCAGGAGTTCCCATGGAGGAGCCATTTATTTGCAGGTGCTGTCACCTGGTTTATTATTAGCTCTTGGATTGTCAGTGTTTTTCTCTAGCTGTACATACACACACGTATAGGAAGAATAATGAACTCTTGCTCTAAATTGCTATTACCAGTGATGCTTTGTCTGGGAAACTACTGTCCTTAAGAATTATGGATTGCAATGACTTAAATCTTGGCAGGAACTGCTTAATGCACAGGAGAATGCCTTAGCATTGGCTATCAGGATTTTTTTATTTTAAAGTCCAGTTTTTCTGAAAGTTTCTTTTTAGCACTACAGTAGGTTGATAGGTAACTTTTCCTCCATTTCCTCTCTCCTCTCCACCTGGAGTGGGCCTTGTCCTGTTCTGTTCACCTGTTAGAATGCTAATCCATATTGGGGGCCCAGGACAGTTTCTCCTCACAAGAAATGGAATTGGTGTGGAGATACAGGTGTGTGTTTGTGTTCTCAGTGTTGCTTGCTCATATTCTGCAAAATTCCTCAGTCATCTCTCAGGGTCTTTGTAGGGGGTCCCTGTGTCTGTTCCCTACTGAGCAAGAACTCTGTGCAAATATTGTGCACAGAGTGAAACCATCCTTGCTGCTTACAAGGCCTTTCCCATTGGAAATGTCTTAAAGATAACATGAATGCAGTTTTCTTGGAGACTAAACACAACTCCCTGCTGGAGCTTGTGAGACTGTTTCTAACAGCTCCATCCAGTGGCTTTGGCCATAACAGGAATGTGGGGTTTGCCTCACAGGGGTTCAAGACCTTTGGGGCTGGAAAATGCAGCTTTAAGAGAGATTGACACTTATCACCTTGCAGAAGGAAGCGTAATTGATTTACAATGAGAAATGTGGTGTTTACGTTTTGCAATTACCTGTGAGGAGTTTTTATTCTCCTTGCAATCAAATGGCTTCCACCTCTTGGTGTGCAAGGGGAGACCGTCCCTCTTCAGTGGCTGGAACATAAATTATGCTTGTTAGGAAGATGAATAGAGTTCCTGTGTACAAGGGGTTTCTATTTTTAAAGAGCAGAATATCCCAGGTGAACTCACTCATGCAGGAAAGACCTGCTCTACAGCTCAGGAGAGAATGTTGGAATTGTTCAACAAGTTTTTGATGTCTCATTTTTGTTGAAAAAATGCCAATTTCTTAATACAAAGCCTTTGATTTTGAAAACTATCTTTGATTTCAAAATTTAGTTGTTTCCCTTCTTTTTTGAACAAAATATTTTGATCAGGTTTTTATTTTAGATCTTGTCTCTTCTGTCGGAGCGATGCGAGTAGATATTCAGGCTGCAAAAATTTGAGATTTCAATTTTTCTGTCATGGTCAGGATGGGAAAAAGCTTTGAAAATCTCAAAAATTCTCATGGGTCAGGGGAAAAACAAGGTTTCCCACAGAGCTGTAGTCAATGGGAGTGTTACCATAAACTTCTCTGTGCCTTGGATCAGGCCCTGAGAGCGTATCGGAGATTTTGTCAGCCTCATTGATTGCACAAACCAGCCTTGTTATGAGGAAACATTCCTGGGCTAGACAGAATTCTGACATTTATCTGTAGCCTTCACATTGAGGAGAGATTATTGTCTCCAGAGGGCCATTCTTAATGATTTAAATCTGAGGTAGATCATTTTTTCTGGCAGTGTGTGTGTAATCTAATCCATATATTGTTGGAAATAATTGGCGTGAGCATAGAGCTGCTCTTTGGCTGTGGTCAGGCAGCATTGACTGCATTGGAACTTGCTGAGTAGGTGGGATAAATTATAAGAGGACCTGGAAAACCAAAGCAGAAAAAAAAAGAGAAAAATAGTCAAGGAGATAGTCAAAGTAGGAAAATGTGGAAGTAGAAATGCTTTCCACTGGGATCCCTTTGGAAGCAAACAGGCTCAGCTTTAGAGAATTTCCTCTTGGTAATTACATGTTGGATAACATCACACAGGCCATATGACCAAGCACATGTAAAATCCTTGTTTGTTTCCTTCTCAAGGAGCTGGATGAGGACTCAAGGCTCATCCTTTGAGCAAGGGATGGTGTGTAAACTGTACCACCCAAGGAGCAGCCCTGGGAGGCAGTGTGACTCACTGCCACGCTGCTGAGGCACAAATCCCTCCCTGCTTTCCCTCACTCTTCAGGCTGTAAAATAAGAGTCTGCTCTTGGGTTTGGGGTTTTTCTTCTTTTTGTCTCCCCTAAAGATAAAGTGACTGCAGTGGCACAGCTGTCCCAAATAGTGGCTGGTATTGGATGAAAAAGGAGTAGGGACACCTTCCACTAGACCAGGTTGCTCCAAGCTCCATCCAGGCTTTAAGCACTTCCAGGGATGGGACAGCCACAGCTGCTCTGAAGAACCCTTTCCAATGTCTCACCACTCTCAGAGTAAAACATTTGTTCCTGATATCCAATCTGAACCCACCCTCTGCCAATTTAAAGCCATCATCCCTTGTCCTCATAAATAGTCCCTCTCCATCTTTCTTGTAGGCTCCCTTCAAGTACTGGAAAGTTGCTGTAACTTCTCCCCAAAGCCTTCTCCTTTCCATGCTTCCCAGAATTCCTATTCTCTCAGCCTTTCCTCATCTTGTGGAGGCAGGGATGTGTGGACAACTCCAGTTTGTATCACACCCCAGTATCAGAGTAACTCACGGAAGTGAGTTATTTCTCAAGCCCAGCTTAGCCAAGCATTTCAACACACTCTTTAATGCTTTTAAATGTTGATTTGATTTAAATATGCACTTAAAAGCAAGTGCTCTAATGCTTCACCAGAGAAAAATGCTGCTGTGAGATGATGCTCCCTTGCAAATGTGTCTGCTTCAAGTTACAGTTCTGCACATTGCTTCCCCTCCTCTGCATTCCTGCCCTTTCCTATGCTGAAAGGGCTTCTTGCTGACTTCAGTTTTGGACACCTCACTACCTGTTAATTAGAAAAAGATTTTAGACATGGTTTGTCAGGACTTGGCACTATCTGTTAGTGTTGTTTCTGTATACTAACAATATGTTTGGATTAAAAGCAGAAAAAGGCTGGGGTGTATGAAATATTCTTGGTAGTACCCTACAGAACAAGACATCAGCAGCAGTGCTTCCCCCTGAGGTGCAAGGTCCAGTTTGAGACACATCTAACATGTTGAACTGATTAGAAAGGTATTTTAATAGGAAAAAAGCCAGATTTAAGCCAACAGGTTGAATTTTATTTCAGCCCCAAGAATTAATTTTGCAAAAGAAATCAGGCCTCCCATTTCACATCCCTTGGCACTCATGCTTCCTCCTTTTCTTTCCATGATTGCATTGATTGTCAACTGAAAGAGACATTCAATCCATAGTTTAATTTCTTCAACATGATTAGTTTTAGGGATACTGCTCCTAAACATTCATCATACTGTTAATTTAGAATAAACCTGTGCAAAACACAGCTTTAGGAGGCTCTGTTGAAACTGCAGTTATAAATATTTCACTCAAATTATGATGATGATGATGATGATGATGATGATGATGATGATGATGATGTTTGCTGAAGACAACCTCTTATGTTTGTTGAAAAGTAATCATTTTTATTGACTCTGATTTTTAATGAACATTAGCAAGCTGAAAAAAAACTTATCCTGCAGTTTGTCTGGTGGGTTTGTTTTGATCTTAACTTTCCACCTATTGAATCTGTTGGTTGTTGAGCATGTGAATGATGGAACATTTGGGTAAAGAAGTGACAGGATCTGAGAGAGGACAGTTTGGAGTGCATAAGCACTGCTGTCACTTACGTAGGGACAGAAGTCACATTCATGCTGGTGCAAATTCTTTGCTGTGCTACCATGCATGAGCTATGCCAATGATTTAAACATCCTGGGAGACTCTGAAACTGTTGTTCTACTTATTTACTGTGCTGTTGACCTCATTGAAGAGTGGTGTGTGGAGCTGCTGCTGCTTGGGCAGAGCATGAAGGAAATCCTGGGTTAGAGACTCATGTTTTCTCCACTGTGGTCCCTTTGCTTCAGCGTAAAGTGGTTGCCCCTTTCCACACTCTGGTCCTATAGTGTTCAGTACTGAGATTGAATGCTGTGTATATTTCCCTAATAACATCTATCTACTTAGTGCTGGGGGATTGCCACGAAGCGATGCTTACCAATCCTTAATTGGAAAAGAAAGGATGTTTCCTACTCATCTTACAGAGCAGCTTCCACGGTGCAACTGATAAAATAAAGGCTTGGTTTAGCACAATAAAAAGCTGGGTTTGCACTGGGAGATGGAGGGAACTCTGGAGCTTATGATGCTCTCACAGGAGAAAGGCACATTTGTTTACTTGCAATAATTCCTGTTTCCCTGCCTAACATAGGTGAATACTTAGCTAATGCATTCCACCTGCCAGAGTCACCAGAGGAACTCCAGAGGCAAGCTTCAAGCTGCTCCTAAAGGCTTCTAGTAACATGTCTATTGAACTGATAAACAGCAAAAGTATCTACAAGATTAGTGATTTTACTGATTTATTTTAAGTCAGTTTAGAAGAGAGAAGCTGTGCTCATTGCCAGTTGAGCATTTCTCATTTTCGGGTATCACACTGGAGGTAAATTTCAATATTTGAATGTCCATTAACATAACTTGTGGAGCTAGTTAAAGTACAGAATCTTGCAGTTTTATATTTAATGGACACTTTAATTGCCTCCCTCTCCCCTCCTCTGCCCTCTGTGCCTCTCACAACATCTCACTGGTTTGACTATGTCCCTCTTTACATGTAGGACCTTTCAGATATACATGCCTTGATGGCTGTTATAAACTGAACAGTGAGTGTCTCATACTTGCACATCTTGTGGATGAGGTTTTCTCCTTTCCACCTTATAGAATTTTGCTCCTGGGGGTGAAACTCTCCCCTGCTCCCATCAGTGCTGGGTACACCCAGCTGATATCAGGGTTGCAGAGCTCAGGCTGTAACAAAAGTGACAAGACTGCTGTAAGGAAGAGGAATGGAAAGAATTAAGCTTGTCCTGGCTGCCTTGTGGGTATCTCTAAGCAAGAGGTAGCAGTGGAGAACAATGTTTATTCATTCAGATATAATTGCTTGGAGCTAGATGCATTTCTGCCTTCCATGCTGGTTTGCTTTGAATGCCTTGTGTTTGGATTTTTTCTTTCTCCTCACTGTAATTTGCTGTGCACTGATGGGGATAAATGTCATCAAAGGTCTGAAGCTTTTGATGTTTCTCATATAAGATGCAAATGTTTAACAGATGAAAATTATTTGCTAATAAGTAAATAAATATCAAAAGCAGCAGTACAAACAAAACCCCCTTGTGTAATAGCGTCTAAAAATTCAAGTGACTTCTTTAAACACTGGTCAGGCCCTTCTTTATGATGTACGTGAATATTTTCAGGCAGAGGCATCCTCGTATTCTTAGAGCTCATTGTCTTTTAGACCTCACTTGAAGCATTCTGGGGAAGTGTAGAACCAGTGAATCTTTCTAGATATATTGGAGCTGAGGGACAGAGACAGGATGGAGCCTTTCAATTACAGTGATTCCCATCCACTTATCTGTTCAGCTTGGAAGACTCTTCCTGTCTCTCAAATCTGGCAGAAATTCTCTGTGTGCTCTGCACAGACTCCAACAAGCTTCTTGTACTCAATATTAAGTTTATGGGGTCCTCATGCATGTCTGAAGCTTCTGCAGGCTGCTGTAATAAATACTGGGCAGCTGAAAACTGTCTAAAAGCAGGATTTCAGATTAAAAGGTGAACTTGTCTTGACTATGTCACTGGAAGAGCTATTTTGTTGCTGATCATTGTAGCCGGCTCAGAGCAAGCCAGAAGAGTTGTTTGGTCATTTTTTATCATGACAGCCTGAATCTTTGTAGTACTCCAGCTGAAATCTGGAAAAGGATGTTGGGCTGGACATGTTATATCTTGACTGGTTTTTGGCTGATTGCTGTTTAGGGGTCAAGGTGCTTTGCCCTTTTGGTTTATTCACTTGCAGCTTGGAATGGCTGAAGTATTAAAACCCTTAAGTGCATTTCTTGTCAAGGACCTCTTAAATCAAACACAGCTTAAACGAGCCTCTGAAAAGAAACAGTTTCCACTTCTCCCTTAATCTGTCTCCCATGCTCAGTAATTGATGTCTCGTTTCATGAGTCACATTAGCTCTCCTCAGGTTAAATCTTACAGCCTAATCCTGCACATCCTTCCGTAGTCCATGTCTGTGCTGGGAGATGGGGAAGGGTTTGCAGGAGTGAAGGCTGCCAGATGGGTTTCTGCAGGAACTTGTGTTGTTTTTACCTAGAGGGGAAAGAAACTTCAGGAAAAAACAGCATCACCTCTTGGGTGACTGGAGAGGTGCCCTGGCTTGGTCTGGGGATTCCCATGGTGTGAGGGGCTCTGTTGTATGAACATGCAAGGTATAGCAGTGTTTGGGACCTGGTGTTACAGCACCTAGGGAGCAACTAAAACCACATTTGAAGCAGGTATCCCAAGCAAAGATTTCAACAGGGCTGGAGGTAAAAACATGCATGGCAGCCAGGACTTACTGATCCCTGCGAGTATGGGCTTCCCCATTTAGGAAGATGGAGTTGGGAATGTGTGAGTTATGTTAATTTGGTTTCTATCCCTTCTGCAGAGAGGCTCTTCTGAGCTGGGAAAGATATGCTTAAAATTTTTCAAAAGACTTAACAGCCATTCTCTTCCCAGATTCCTTCTGGTCTAGTATTTTGCTACAGAAAAGGGAGAAAAAAGCATCTAGTAATGAGAGTTTGGAGTTTTGCTGATGTGTAGGAAAATGTGACTGTAGTGCCCATTTTCATTACAAAGCAAACTTTCAACAACAAAAATTTGTCATATCGGAGCTGTTGTCATTAATGTTGCTGATGAAGAAACAAAATATATTGGAAGACAAAAGAGCATCAAGATTTTCCTAACTGCTGCCAATCACTTTAATTAACAAAGAGGAAGAAAGTTGTGCTCTTGTCTTTGCTTGGTTTGCTGCCTCAGTGCTATACATAGTAGAGAATCTGTGTCTTGCCCCTTTTGTTTGTTTTATTTTTTCCTGTTGTCCCTGTGATTGTTTACTTTCATAATCAGACCAATTAACATGTTGACAGAAGAGAACCACTTGTGGAATTTTTTTTTTCCCCTCTGAGTCTGGAGCAAAGCTGAGCAGACAAATAGACTTGTTTGCAGTGCAGGAGGGGAAGCTGCAGCGGGGGTTTCACCAGACACATGTCATTGGTTGCTCCCACAAGCCCCACAGGTGTGACATTAATCAGGCTGTGTGCCCTGCTCCCGGGGTCCCACAGGGGTCTGACACCCATCTGCATGGCTCCTGAGTTCAGGGTCACTACCTGGGTCTGCAGAGCAGGATCACTTCCTGAGGCATGCCTGCCTTTGAACAGGCCCCTTCCAGCCCCTGATAGCTTCCTCCAGCAGCCAGCACCTGCAGCGCATCGCTGTTCCGGCCCTGGTGATGGATGTGCCCACAGCTCAGTGAGCACCCCGTCCCTCCTGAGACTGCCCTGTCAGTGTGGGCATTGCCTTTGGAGGGCTGAGCTAGTGTGGCAGCATCCAAGGAAACCAAGCAGGGTGCCAATGGTCCTGTCTAGAGACTTCTCACTTGTCCTACTTTCTCAGAGAATTTTGAAAGACTCTTATAAAAGAGCAAGCAAATATCAGTTTGGGACTTGGTCCTCAGGTCTGCCATACCTTAGCAAGGCATGGAAAAGAAAAAACTTAAAAAAAGTTTCACAGTGCTTGGTTGTAAAGAAATTTCTCCTTGTTACATCACCTGTGGTATCAGAGCTGGGAACAGGCAAATATTTCCTGCCCCCCTTTTCCACCAGTGCAGTTTCAGCTGTAGATAAGTAATTAATTCTTCTCATTCTCTCTCTTCCTTTCATATCTGATGGTGTAGTCCTCTCTTGAATTTGGCTGCTCAGTTGGTGGGGATTTTAAATCAAGCACCTACATGTCAGATATGTCACATACTCCCTCATGTGCAAGGAGGCACAGAGGGTCCATCCCTTGGACCAAGATACCCATCAATTCTCCCACAGTGAGGTCCTTTAGGGAGTCATGTGCACCCAGACACAGACTGCACAGTGGAGAAAAAGCCATCTTTGAGGAAGCTATCTGTATTTGAATGCAATAAAATAGCTCGCTGTATTTCTTCCCCTGGGAAAATATCCACTGATACAGATTTAGTTCCAGTCAAACCTTGCAGTGTCAGTATCTAAAGAGACAGACCTAGTTTCCTTTAGGCTCAGGAGTCTAACAACTTGGGAACTGTTTCTCTCCCTCCCTCCCTCCCCCCCAAGAGATCATGCTTGCTAGACGGGCTTTCCCAAATTCTCACAGCTCTAATCTGGATACCATTTAGTGTGACAGCCTCCTTCCCGGGTTCCCACAGCTGGTTAGTGTTTTGAATTCCAGCCTCGTGAACTCATATCAGGCTACATGGGCTAATGCTCCGAGCGCAACCTAGAGCAGATATCTCTGATGACAGAGTGATGGAGGAACTGCGGGGCTTTCTGCCTCTTTATTAATAATGCAGAGTCATTTGTGGTGCTCTTCCACTTCTTGCAGAGGAGCTGACTGCAGTGCCTCATGGAGGCATTTAAATGGTAATCGAGGTGAGAGGAAAATCATTCAAGTGTGCTGCTTGCAAGACCAGTAAACCAACCTGCTGCAATGGGAAAAGTTTATCAAATCCCAAGGGTCACAAACTGGCTAAAAATACCACTTATATAATTATTATCGTATACAGCTGAATCCTTAGAAAGGAAAACCTCAGGAAAATATGTCCTATTTTTTCTCATAACATTCAGACTTCACCTTGGCTAAGCAGTGTCTCAAATAGCAGGAGGCAAGAGTTGTCAGAGAGTGTAATGGGCAAAGCACCCTCTGTTCAAGCCTGGTGTGGAAAATGCCATTGGATTTAGTGCCTTGGACTAGTTCAGGGCTGCTTTCAGAAGCAGCCTCTAGTTCAGGGGTTTGCTGCTCATTTTTGGGCACCACCCACCAGCATGTGGTTGGATAAGGGGGGACTATTTGGACCCTCTTTGGGAATGCTAGTTCTGAGGTACAGCTGAGGAGAGATGTGAAAGAGGAAATTACACAAAGCTGATAATTCCTCACATCATCCACAGTGGTTTGACAGTCTGTACCAGGGCAAGATCTAATATATGCCATCCACACTTTGAGTCTTCAGTTGTTCTTTGTTTAAATTACAAAACAACAACAAAATAAACCCCCCCTTTAGAATGAAAAGGCAGTGTACATCAAAATGGAAATGATTGGTGGCACGTGTTGAGAGCATGGGAAGCAGTGGGTGGAAGTCAAGCATTTTGCCTGCAATTACACAGTTCAGAATGCTATTAGGGAACTGTTTTACTTAAATTTTGTGGGGGTGAAGCTACACTCAGGGCACATGAGAAACGGGACTTCACACTGAAGCGTTTTCAAAACACTTGAATGTTTGTTTTTCCTTTGATGTTTACACAACTGCATCTTATGACTTGCTCATCTTAATCCACTGAGTAGCAGTCAGGAATTTGAGTGCTCTGTGGATGGGAAGTAGCTTTCTTCCATGGAGAGGATGTAAAGAAGATAGTTTACTGGGAATCTGTAAGTGGATCTCTCTATTTACCATGCCAGCCCACTCTGGGAGAAGGTGAGATACCTAGAATGTTGTTCAGTTTGTGGCCAGCTCCTGGACTGGATCTTTGCTGGGCAGAAAGTCAGCAAAGATGAAGTGGCCTGGTAAAATATACTGCGTTAGTCAGAACTTCAGAGTCTGATCAGGTATAATAAACCCCCAAAACTACAGGAAGCAAGTAGACCTTTGTGCCTTTAAATAAAATCTGCTTCTTTTGCTTGATTTTGTAGGTCAGTAGAGGCTTTTCTATATCATACCCTCTTGTGTAATCAGGCGGTTCACCTTGAATGATTTTGCATGTGAGAAATATGATTTGAATATGGTTGAAGGTAGGACTAGAAGGGATTTGCCCACCAAAAAAAAATTCTCTGAGTGACCTGCTCTACAATCCCATTTGTACATTTATTGGCTGTGTAAATTTGGATGTTTGCCATCTATTTAGGGCCAGTTTCAGAACCTTGCTGCTCGGGTATTTAAAAAATCTCATTTCCCCTCTAAATGTGGTAGCACTCAACCTTTTCCAGGTGACAGGATTATCCTGTGAAAACAGGGGTGTTTAACCTGGATATCCTCTAAAATGTGATACATCTCCTTGGCATTTGCGTCAGAGAGGAAGGAGGCGGCTGATCCCACTGCTGAATTCCAACCAGGAATCATTCAGGCCTTTAGGAAACATGGGAGAGCAAATGTTTACTGACCGTGTAATTAGCACGATGACTTGCTCTGTCTATTGGCCCTTAGCACCATATTTCCTGTCTGAGCAGTGGAAAGCAAAAATATTAGTTGCTGTTTTACTAGAGGAACAAGTGTCTTCCAAATGAACAAATGATCTATTGCCAGTCCTGCAGACTCTTCCCATGGGAATAGCATTTTGCTTCTTTTTCTACCAGCTCATTTCTTTCATACACCAGGTTCCCAGACACATCAAATGCCTCGCATGTTGAGCTGTTAGTTAAGATTTATAGTCTCTGTGTTATCAGAGTGAATTAAACTGTGGCTGGCAGTCAGGCTTCTTCTCATGGGCTCCCGTAAAAATGTTTACATAAATTAATAAATTAGGGTTTGATATTTAATGTCTTTCTCAAAAGCAAGATGTTCCAAAGACCACTCTTCAGAAGTTTCTTGCATGGCTGGGCAGCCAATAATCAGTCAGTACTAATCCTTTGCTCGTTGAAAGAATAATACATAGGCACAGCTTTGGTGGGTCTTCTGGAGCCAGATGAAAGCTGGTGAAGTTTGGAGTGAAATTCAGTGGCTGTACATTACTTTGGTGTTAATAGAGCTCAGCTGGAGTCTTGAGAGGAAAACACAGACTTAGCAGTTTGAAGAAGAAACACTTTGTACATTAGTTTTTTAGTCTAGATCTTCATTACACAGTGGCAGAGTTGGAAGGATGTGAGTGCTTTAATATTAAACTAGGTCATATGAGCCTTCATCCAGTGCTTTTCATTTCTAGTTGTAAGTATGTCATGGAAACTTCTTTGTGGTTGCATAAAGTATAGAGATTAAAAGCAAAATTTGCTGTTTGAAAAGTGAAATCTATTTTTTTTTTGTTTTTTTTTTGGAAGGTCAAGTGAGCTCTTTTAATGTTTCTGGGAAATTTTCTTTAAACAGATTTGCTAATTTGTGTTTAATTTTATGGGACAGCTTGGGGTTGAATGAAATGTCACTTCTAAATGTGATAATCAAGAATTGTGTATGGAGATGTAAGCATATTGTTTGTTTGGGGGAAATAGAGAATGAAATCCATGAGACTTTGCACTTCCTCAAGCTCTGCAGCCTTTTACTATCTGTGTGATAAACCAAAAAGAACAAACTTCTTTAAAATAAGGGAAGCTAAGCCTGCACTTCTTTTTCCTCTTCTGTCCTTCATCACTCTCTAAATAGTTAGTTCTTTAACCTTTAGTTAAATATGGCCTTATGAAAACAAAATCCTCTCCAAAAAACCCAAACCATACAAAATTTCGATATTTACAAATTCTTTCAAGGGATTGATGAGGAAAGGGGAGATGCTTTCAAGCCAGGAATGTTCTACAAACTGCAACCAACAAGACTGGGCCATAGCTGTGACAACCTGGCTCTGCTTTTACCCATTTCAGACAAAGGAAGGAACGTTGCTCATTAAAGCCATTCAGGCAGCACCGTGGTACCACACACATCTGCTTCTGCTCTGAGACACCTCTATTCTCTCAAAGAGGACCACAAGATTGGTTAGACCTGATAGTTAACCTCAGGTCTGAGCTGGTCCAGACCAACAGGGCTTAAAGGCCACTCATCTGCACTGCCCAGGTGTTTGCTGCCCTTCTCTCAGTGGAGATTTCACTCTTGCTTGGTTTCTAAGAATTATACTTTTCAAGGGGTTCATGGCTGTTACCTAGTTCTGCATATTTATGTAGCTCTGAGTTATAGTAAGAGTCCTGCAGTGGTTCCACAGCAGGTCCTGCAGAGCTTTGGGGCTGTGCACTGGGTCAGTTCAGTCATTTTAAATTTAGAGACCAGATACTGCTGTAAGCAGTATCTGATAAAACTGAGTCTGTTTCATTGGAGTCCTTAAAGGCCATGAACCTGTATCCCAAATGTCATTCCCTGCCTACACGTCACCCAGTGCATGATTCTAGCCCAAGAGAGGGCTGGAGGTGAGTATTTTGGTGGGACCATTTGCCACCTGCCTTGCACCTGCTGGACTTGTTCTTAACTGCCTGCCCCTTAATTTGAGGTCTTGATGTGACACAGCATTAAAGCACCTATGAACTGGGATAATCCAGGTAGCTGTGCTGAAAGCCAGGCTGTCACCAGTGATGTGACAGCTGATGTGGTGCTGTGTTGTTTTTTTTGTTTTTTCTTTTTGTTAGAGATTGCCTGCATTCTAATCTTTCTGCTTCTCTGACCCTTAGAGTAATAATAATTTTTACTTATTTATTTTTTATGCTTTTTTTCTCTCCCACAGATGATATGGTAGTTCAGGATGTCCTTCTTAAATTCTCAAACTGTATTCACTTTATTTCCTTATATTGGAGACACAATAGGATTTTAGTGTAGTGATGTCTGCAAATGAATTTAGATTTTAATGAATGAGAGACCCTGTCTAAAAATGACCAAATTTTGTTATATAAGTACAGTGCAGTTTTTATGTTTGGTTAAATTGTATTATAAACAGATATTTTATATTGTTGAAGCCTCATAGCACTGCAGAAATAATTCTACAATAGAAGAACAACCAAAAGAAAGAGATACAAACTAATACAGTATTTGTATTTGGGCAGACTGTGATAGGACACTTGTTTACCTGTATTCTGCAGTTGTCAAAACTCTGATTTTTACTTTGTTATTGCCTGTAATATTTTGCAGCTTCGTGGCATAATGTAAATGTGGCAAAATTTGAGTTTCATATACCCTTTTCAAAAAAATGTATTTGAGTCCAGCAAAGCAACAGAGAAAAAAAAATAAGAAGGAAAGCAGTATTTCTGTTGTTGAAATCTCCCCAAAATAATGGTTTAAAAACCACAATAGATAAAAACTATGTTACAGTATTCTTCTGAGGTGTGGCTGCAGGATTTTAAGGGGGACAGGAACAAAGAAGCAAAAATATCTGCATGACTGCCCAAAAGGCGCATTAGCCCTTTCCCTTCTGAATTTCTCTCTAGAGTTTGGGCATTTATCTGTGGAAAGCCTTGTGCAGCAGAGAAGCAGTTCTCCCTTGCATCTGGGAGGGTTAGAAGCTGGATTTCCAAAAGCAGCTCAGCATGTGAGATCCCAGGATTAGCCCAAGTTTTGTGGAAGTGTGTGGCATAACCCAAAACCGTGTCTTGAAACCGCAGGCAGAGGCCAAATTTCTGAGTATCTTTATTGGGCCTTCCCTGAGAGCTGCCCCTGCCTTCCTTGAGCACTTTTGCTGTGTCACAGAGCTGGACAAGTTCATAGGCAACCTTGGAGGAGTCTTATGGGGACAAGAGCTAGGCAGTCCTGGTGACATTGCCACCTCTCCTGGAGAGGTAACACATGGAGGATGATGTTCTGTCCCAAGGTGGTGGGATTTAACTGGTGCTAGAGGGGGCTGTGAGCGTGGAAAGGGAGAAATGAACTGAATGGAGGGAAGGTATCTGTAAAAAAGTGTTTCATGGACAGAGCATCTGAGCAAAATGAGGGACAACAGAAGGAAAGGACCTCGAGCCTCTCTCTGGTGAGAATGTGGTGGGAGAACTTCTGGCAGCAGCAGAGTTGCTACTCTTTTCTAATTCATCCTTTACTTTGCAAAGATTAGCTGCTGGTGCAGGAGAATGTCAGCCTTAGTGGGATATTTCTCTATCTCAGGAATAATTACCTTGACCAGTTTAGGCAAGGAAGTGTGCAAAATGGGACCCCCTAGCAATTCTCCAATTTGCAGGAGCCTGTGCCAGGTTTCCCTCACCATCAGATGAGATAAACTGCGGGACAGAAAGTGAGGAAAAGCCACTGTCTTGACAGGCAGCTTCTCCAGCACATTCCCTGGAGTGGGATTTTTCCCTCGCAGCAAACACACATGTCACGTGCCAGGCTCTTCCCAGAGGGTGGGAACCTTTCTGCCCCCTCCCGTTTGGTTCCCAAACAAGTCAGACACCCCATGAGCCCCTGACACATGGAGTTAGTTGGTGGTCTGCCTGCTGCCTTGCACATGGGGCTCTTCCCAGGGGGGTGCTCGCATGTGGTTTCCATCTTGGAGCTCTCAAAGCCTTCTCACAATGCCACAGCAGCCCCTTTGAACAGCTTGGGAAGAGGGCAGCATCTTTCAGGTGCTGGGGTTTTGGTAGCCCTCCCCTTGCCCAGCTGCACTCCTGCCAGTGACCTTCACAAAAGGGATGTAAGGCATTTTGATTCTCCTTTTCAATGCTGCTCTTAGCTGGGACTGGTGAGCAGTTTTAATCTGTAGCATCTGGTCTGCAGTCTCCTGAGTGTGCTCTTGCACTGCCAGGCTGTTCTGACATCCCTTTAACATCTATATTGCTGAGCCTCATTTTTTTTCTCTCTCTAAGGTGATGTGGTTCACTGGACAAGGGTTTTGCCCTTGCATTCTCAGATAACCTGAGAATGTCACTTACTTTATTTTTGTCTCTGCCACCTTCCCTTCCGTGTGTGGATAGGATAAACCCGTGCTTAACCCAATGTGAACAAAATATTCACTAAATATTAATTGATTAGGATGTATTTTCTCATCCTCCCATTATGTGGCAAGATGTCAGATAAATGTTGTTAAATCAGATTTAATCCTGGATTGGCCCTCGACTGAGGATGGCAGACCCCAGGAGAGAGGCACTGCTTTGTGGAACTTCTGCTGTTCATTCTTGGCTCTGCCATTGTCTGTTGGTCCTGCTGGAGGATCTCTGCTCTTACTGCTCCTCTCTAAGAGATGAATAATGGTTTTTCTTCTCTCCCATCTGTGGCTGCTCAAGGCTGCCTTGACTTGCTGCTTGTTTACTTGTGCAATGCCAATTGCTGCCTGTCCCTCATTGCATGTAATCTAGGTAATTGCTCCGTACAAAAATTATCTTTATGGGGAATGCTTCTCCATATGAGACACTTCAGCCCTGAGAAAAGGTTAGGCTTTCGGAATCAGACCTTGGAAAGCCTTGATGTGTAGCCTGGGTAATACAAATATTTGTGGCATTAGTCAAGATGTCTAGGAGCTTTTGCCACACTCTGAAACTGAATTTTTTTTTTCCTCTCCTTGCCCCCAATCTTGCAGCCACATCATGTTGCTTCACTCTGGTTTTATGAATGGAATGTCATGATCTGCATCTGCATAAAGGTCCTTTCATTAGATGCTCCCTCTGCTCTTAAGACATTTATGGAGGTTAATTTGGGGAAAAAATTCTTTGTGATATGTGACATTTTCCTTCCATTATACTTCAGCTGTCCCAGATTTATGTGAAAGGCTTGCACAAAGCATCTTATTTATAAGAATATGTACACTCATCATTCTCACAGACAAAACTATTACAATGTATTCTTTCTACAGGGGAAGAGCTCTGGCCAGCCGGCCCAAATTACATCATGGGACTAAACAGTTTGTATCAAAATCCGGAATTGACATAACTAATTTGCAACACTTCTTATGTGCTTTTCCAATCAAGGTTACCAAAAAAACAGATGCACAGCTCAAATCACTACTGTCTTTGCCACTGTCTTTTGCCTTCACCTTAGGATTTTTGGTAACACAAACATTTTCTGCCCAAACCTAGAAAGTCTTGTGGGAAATGGAACCAACTTTTTATTTTAGTTCTTTCAGCAGCAGTTTGCTCATCCCTTTTTAAATTTTTTCTCTGTTCCCAACATGTTAACAGATGTAAATATGAATCATATTTCATTCTCAGACTCCTTATAAAAATACACTCAGAACCAAAGTTTCTGAGTAATAAAAAATTCTGGATGCATCTCCAAACCACAATGAAACACCCTCTCCCCAAACGAGTCAAGGCTTGGCTTGCACACATCTGTCTGAAAAGGAGAGGAGCAGCCTTTTCAGTAGCATTGCTGTTTATTTTGCTTTTACAGACAAGCAGCACTGACAAACTGGTGTGCAGCTTCGTGATCCTGAGTGTGTTTAGGTGTGTGGTTTCCTGCCCTCCTTATCTCCTCTGTCTGTTCTGGATGACTGATCAGCACTGTAGACATTTTTGTGGTTTTGATGGCTAAAATGAGCTGATATTCATTGTGTTCAGCCAGCCTCCTTCCCCTTTCTCTTCCATGCACTTCAAGAGAGGTTCAGAATTAGGCTTTCTCAGCTTCTACACCAGGAAAATCAGGATATGTTAGCGGTCTGGGATTGCTTTTTGGCTACAGAGTCTGAGTTAGCATGTCACCCATTGTGCAGGGCCTGGTGCTGGGAGCTGGGTGTGAGGCTTGTTTGAATTATTGGAAGCAATCTTGCTGGCTTTGGGCTCGCTGCAATGACCTCTAAGACAAAACTCCTCTTTTAAGCTCAGAAGAAACTATTTGCTTTGGTTAATGGTCTTGGGATGGATGGGCTGCATACCATCCCAAGAAATTGAAAAGGGCTGGGATGTAGTCTCAGTCCAGGCTCCTGTTGGTTGCTCAGAGTGTTTAATTGTTCGACAGCTGAGCAGAACTCCTGGCACACTTCTAATATTCAGCAAATATCAGTCACCCAAGTGACTTCTGGCCATCTTTTGGGAATAGAGAGTTGCCAAGGTCTGGTCCCAGTGGGTAATATGAGTGAGACACCTTCTGGGGAGGAAAAGAGGATCCAGCTTATGTGGATGTGAATTGTGCTGTGCATTCATTCAG
This sequence comes from Peucedramus taeniatus, assembly GCA_013400575.1. NCBI lineage: Eukaryota > Metazoa > Chordata > Aves > Passeriformes > Fringillidae > Peucedramus > Peucedramus taeniatus. Next base: position 205,609 of record WBNO01026214.1, on the reverse strand, counting down.
CCTGAGGGCTGGAGAATAGGCCCAGCCTGCTGTATTTAGTGGCATAGGCACAGCTATTGATGTTTTCAATTGAATCTTTGTGTTCTGAATATTCTGTTCTGGGCTCTACATCCCCTTTTCCATGTCAGCAGTACACGGAGCGTGGACACCCACGTTTAAGGGATTAGATTTGATACTCTGAGCTGGCAAGCTTCAGTCTCACCTGCTGAAAATATCAGCTGCTTTGAACAGAAAACTCTTAGAGTGGGCTTAATTAAGCATGGACTGTTTGACTTAACTGGGTTTTGATTGTAATGGGTTATTTTTTCTGGCAACAAGCCAGTGTGCAGAGGTTGTTCTTTAAGTGTAAGTGTTCACTTTCATCCTCCCTCACCAATTCACAAGCATCTTGCTATTGTGTGTGACCCTGCAGCACTGAAAGATTCTTGCTTTCTCACTGGGCTTTGCCCAGGCTAAATGTGTGCCTTGTGTCCCCAGAGCTCCAGGAATCCAAGTCAATAGTGGGAACAAACCACAGTCATGGGAGGCTGGGCTGTGTAGAAGCACTTCTGAAGTGAGAGGAAAAAGCTATTTCTCCGTAGTACTTCCTTACATAACCTAAGCCTTCAGTCTTTGTTTAGAACTGAACCTTTAATTGCAGGGGGATTCAAAGAAAACTCTTCCGGGAAGAAAAGGCTATTGCTGTCACTTGACTGTAAATACTCTTGAGGGGTTTCTAGTACATATATTTTAACCAAGAAAATACCCTCTCAAAATGCAACTGCCTCCCCCAAACTAAAAAACCCCTGCAACTCCCTCCCCTGAATTTGCACAATCAGGAACAATGAAAAATGTTTTCTGCTTTATTATGCTCTTTGCATGGGCCAAGGCAAATGCATAGGTACTGTCTCTATCCATGAGATAAAGTTGTTTTTTTAAAAAAAGAAAGAGACAAGGCAATCAGCAATGATTCACTTTTGTGGGAAATGTGCTCCTTTGCTTATTTGGGGATTTGATGTAACTTTGGAATATGTGTGTCTGCAGATATAAATAAGGTGTTAGAGAGGTTTTAGTCCTAAAAGCTTGGTTTTCTAGACATGAGGGCCAGATGTGAGGTGTAGCCATGTCTGCTGGCAAAACAAACTGGAGTAGAGCAAATGTGTCCTGTTGGTTTTCTTTTTGTATCAAATCAGTATTCTGGGAATGCCTAGGATATCCCAGGCTTTATGCAATAAACTGAGTCACTTGAGAATTTTGCTGCTGTAACTGTAGAACATTCCTATAGAAATATATCTTGGAAGTGTTTGTTTTGTGCTTATGTGAACAAACAAACCAGCAGAGTATGTGGTCAGCATGATGAGGATTTGAAGAGAAAAGCCAAAATGAGTGGAGGCATGATCAAAGCTTTACACAAAACATGCTCCCTGAAAGCACTTTCCCAGTGTTTATGGGAAATACATTTAGGACCCTGTGTTAACGGGAAAAGTCTTCAGCCCAGAGCCAGGTTAAATCTGTCTTTGTGCTAAATGAGAATCTAGAAGTGAGGCCACCATTACTCCTTTGCTTTTCTCAAGTCTTTTTTGAATGCATGTCACTGCAAAATTGTTTCATGTGTCTTTTTATTAGTGCCTGGGGATTGAGCAAGAAGGGGGAAAGCATTTGGAGGTTCCCTTCTGAAAGCAGTGCCTGGCTGAGCTGCCTGGGCTCAGAAGCTGTCACAAGTAGATTTTACAGGGAAACAGCAATTATTTATTTCACTGTGAACTGGAAGAAACAGCACCTCAGCAATGTGATTCTTAGTCATCATGTTTTGTAAGACAATTTTTATAGAGCTTTTGTAACAACTCTGTGTATTTCCAAAACTCAAATCTAGTGTTACTCTCATTTTCACTGGTGAGTGGGTCAATGGGGTGATGAGTTGACTTTTCTCCTCCAAGGAAAAGATTTCTCTTTTAATATTTTTCCTTTCCTCCTTCACTTGCTGACTTTAAAACAATGTTCTTCCTATCTCTATTGGGCAGACAGGGTGTCAAAATTAGGGCTGAACATTTTCCTCTCAGTCCCACCCAACATCTGAGCATGGAACTCTTTGATATGAACAAGGTTACAATGTTTCCAGAGCAGAGTCATGGACTTATTTTGCAATGAGGCAAAACTTCCTTTGGGGCTGGTTTTCTCCAGGGCAATCAACCTCTGGAAAAAAACTTCCTTAATGATACAGTCAGGAGGATTTCATGCATTACCCTCTTCACCACCTCCCAAGATCTTCAGCAGATCAATTTATGTTCTAGAGGCAAAATGCATTAGGGAAAGATTGCAGTCTTGGGAAAAAATCTGAGTGTAGGAGCCAGGCCAATAGCTTTTCCCCTTTCCACCACTCGAGATGCTGATTGTTTTTAAGCAGTTTTGTGCAGCTTAGAGTCTGGTGTTTGGAAGAACTGATGCTGTGTGCTGCTGGCCTGGGCTGGTGCAGGAGGTAGCAGAGGGAAGATATAGTGACATGTTTCCTGTCTTCTCTTCCTGCTGCTTTGCCAGTAGAACTTGTGGAGTAAAAAGTATCCCATAAATTCTGTTTTCCATTTATTGAATATGTTCTCTCCACCATTTAACCTGTCAGAATATACTGCCTGGGGAGCAGCAGGAGTTTTTCACTCCTCAGAAAGCTTTATAAGATCTTTGTTTGTTGTATTGGGGATCTTTTGCTATTGCAGAAAACAACAGTGAGTGATGCAACAGAGTTTAGCATTCATTGTGCTCATGAAATTCTGATTGTATACCCTGGGACAGAATTTAGTAGGGAGCTTATTCAAATTTCTGTCTGAAGAGTCTTGCTCAGCATCTGTTTGAGGCTCCTGTAACTCTACAGCCCCTTTTGGAAGAGGGATCTCATGAGGGCACCTTCCCCTCTAGAGCTGAAACCTGCTTTGATTCTGCTTTGTTTTCCCCAAGACCACAGGAGAGCAGTTCCCTGAAGCTCCTGTGCTTCCCCCGTGTGATGTCACTCCTCTGAGTGTCCCTGTCTGCAGGTGACACCTCCCTGTGTCTGAGATATGGCATCACTGACCTCTTCCCCTGGTGTTGAGGCTTCCAGCCCCACGGACCTGCAGAGGAGCTTCCTCAGGGTGGTTTTCCCTGTTCCTACACAAGTTGGGATAACTCTAATATTCACTGCAGAGTCCCAGGAAATGCACTGTTGGGAAAAGCTCTGCCCTGGTCTGGGGTCTTCCTGACCCAGAAGGCCTTTCCATCCCTAATTACTGCAATTCTGTTATTTGCATGCTTTAAATTGAATAGCCCAGGGAAGTTGTGCAAAACCCCTTGCCATTTTCTGGGGTTGCTAATTAAGGCATCCATCCTATTCATCATGAAGCTGCAGGACAGATATTATTGGGGGAAAAACACTGCATGGGAGGGAAAATATATCCTCACTAGAGTTATGTATCTTTTTCCACCAACTTTCTTTCGCATGTAGAAATGCAAATTTAGGCCAATCAAAACTTTGGACTCATTTTAAATTCCTTACATTGTTCCACATAAACAGAAAATAAAGTATTAAGAGAATATTTCTTTTTTAATGCCAAAAATATATCAGGCAGCTTTTTTTTCTCCAACAATATTCAATAGCTAAAATTGCACTGTACAGCAGTATGTCCCTCTTTTGTGACAGTGATCTTTTAGTAAATTCTGGATAAGCAAACTTTTTTTACTCATTCTAAGATTATGAACCAGCTGCTGTTTTGAGCAAAGTATTGTAACATAAAGAGACACAAATCTGTCTCTTCTGCAATTGTGAAAAATCTTTGTATGTGCAAAATAATTGCACAAAATCCTTCTGCCCTGAAGTGTGTGATAAACACACCAACCCCTTTGTCCCAGAGGGGAATTCACAAATAGTCATAAACAGAGGGTCTTTCTTTGAACCTGAGTAAGCAGTCTGAAAATACAGTCAATAATTCAGAGCCAAATATTCACAGGGAAGAAAAAATAGCTAAGCACTAGGAATCTATCTTGATGAAAGACAAAACTTTCAATGGGAATAGAAGCTCTTCAAATGAAAAATTCTTCACTTCCACCTTCCTTCAACCAAAAAACATTCTCTGAACCTATATGTCTGGGTATAGACATTATCTAACTTCCATCATTATGTGCAACAAATGAGAAAAATATGAGTTTCTTGCCAGGCAGAGGGAGCAGAATCACAGGGAAGAATTGTGAGGAAAAAAGAATTTGAGAAAGTTTTGTTGAACATGGATGAATTCCATTAAACCTGAGGAGTGCAACAGCAGAGTCCTGCTGTGCCAGCTGAAAATGTTCACTGTAATGCAGCAAACCTTCAGCAGGTGTAAGAGTGGGAAAACACCTGCAGGTTGATACCTCCTGCACCTGAGCATCTGACTTGATCTAATTGATCAAGCTGTGATAATGTATTAATAATTTGCTCCCTAGGACATTATCAAAGCTGTTTAATTCTGCACCTGGTCTGTGAGAGCTTCCCAGATAATGGCTGGCTCATTTTAACACTGCTTGTCAGGTCAGGGTTTGCAGGCTTTGTCAAAATATAGAAAAAAGGACACTTGCAGTGTCTGCTTCTGTTCATTTATCTCTTCTGTGGTGTGATGGACAAAGGGAGACAGGCTGACCCACAAAGGATTGTTGCAGGTGCCCAGGTTGCTGTGAAGAAGCATCTGATCCAGCTGGGATGTGGCTGATCTGTGTCCTGCTCCAGCCACACTGGGAGTCAAAGGTCCTGAGACCATCTTCCCCCACAGACATCATGTGGCAGCTGAGGGCAGCCTGCTGCTAAATTTATCCTGGGCCACTGGTCCCATGCAAAGGATGAGCAAATCCTGTGGGTCTTGAAGTTTTCTGCTGCGTGACTTGGATTGTTAATCAGAACAGTAAAGACCAGTTTGAGATCAGACACTTTATACTTTCCTATAGACCAACCATGGGTTGGAATTAATTTTCTTTTCCTTGGCCCTAAAAGGGATTCAACTCCAAAACAAAAGTGTACTTTTCCTGTGTATTGAGTTAGGGTTAGAAAAGTCTCTACAAAGGTAGGCTGAGAGTGTGTCTATACATGTGTGGCTACCTACCTATCCACGTCTTGTTTTCCACTGAATTTATCTGTCTTTCTGTGTCCATCTCCTATAGCTATTCTTTCCAGCCTCTCTTCCCACTCAGTCCTATTTTTAATTAATTTATACGTGGCTTAGACCATGAGACGTAGTACAAAATCATTGAAATAAAGAGGAATTCCACTTACTATTTTATAGTGATCCTTTCTTGTGCTGCAGTTACTTTTTTTTATTTTCTTTTTCATTTTGAGGAGCAGGACTTCATTATAACTTTCCTTTTTATTTTGTAAGTGTGTGTGAAAAGGATGACTGTCTCCTTGGTTATTCTCCTCAGAAGGCTCATATGAGAAACTTACATGGAAAATCTAAGCAAATGATAATTCCAAGTTCCTCCATATTTATAATTTGATTTTTTTAAAAAAGAGAGCTTTAATATATTAGAAATCAAAGGTTTTCAGGATTTGTGCTAGCTGGGAATTTAGCTGTTGTACAGCTCCCTTCATAGAAAAAAAAAAACTCTTTAGCTTGAACTCATAGCATCTGAATTTTTACAGCGGTCCTTTTTTACCTACTCAAACTCCCTTCTTAGGGAAAGTTTCCACTTTTCAGCAGTATCAGCTCTTTTAAATTAATTTTGCTCCTAATTTATTTGATGGTTTGATGGTCCTTAGAGGAATGTCTGATATGTTTACATTTCTAATATTGCCTGTGATGTCTTCAAAGCCACTTAATTTTTCTGAAAAAGTGATGGTTTTTAACTGATTATTCTATGGGAAAATTCTCCGTGGAATATGAATTTTTTTCTAAGATGTTACAGAAGTGCAGAAACTGTACCTCGTATTCTTCTTAATCGGCTTTTGAGATATTAATTCAGAATTTTGGAAGGAGTGGAGGCTGATCCTCTGGAAATCTAGAGGTGACCTCTTTGCTTCTTGTTGTTGTAAAATTTTTTTGTGCCATCTGTCTTGGTGTCTTGGGACAGTTGTTCTTCAGGTTATCTAAGGCATCTGGCTCCCTTTTGTCTTCCTCCTTTCCCACGAACTCGGCAATATTTGCATGGTATACTACTTAAACTCTTCAGGCATGATTGCCACTTCGTATTTAGACATGAATGCATTTGTGTTCTTTATCAGCCAACCAGATTGGGTTTATTTTTCCAGCCTCTCCTTTGTGGCAGGGGCCAGAGGATGTCTAGAAGGAGGGCAAGGGAACATTTCTGTTCTTCAGGGCAGGAAACAGGAACCCAGCTGCCAGGTGCCAGCTCAGCCTCTGCAGATGTGGCCAGGGAGGGATGTTCCCCCCTGTTTTCATGGAGCACTCTGACATTTGGGGATAGAAGGAAATACAAGATGAAAGTGGAATAGAAATGCTGATTACCATATTAGGTACTTCTTTATCATCAGTGATGCTGAGGGTGATTATCTTCCATGGAAAGCTCTGCTTGTTTTCCCAGGGGCTGGAAAATAATTGCAGATTTGACTACTTACCTACAGTACAAGTACGTTAAAGTACGTTAATCTGAATTTGAAGCCTTGAAGTCCTTGCAGCTGAAATGCAGAATGTCTGTCTGGTCTTCAGTTTCTTGCTATGAGATTTGGGCTAATTTGCATGTTAAACACAGTTTTAGATCACAGCAGCTGCCTGCCATACACTGATTCCTAGTGCTGGTATCAGTAATCCCAGTGATTTTCTTCCTAATGTTGATATTGGCTGTCAACATTTAGTGCTTTGATTGTTACCTGCTGCCTTAAGAAAGAATGTATTGTCCATCCCAACTGGATTTGGTAAAACAATGGGTAAAATACTGTACCTACCCATTGAGAAGATATTGATAAGTCAAGATTACTTTAGGTAATTCTCACCTGCTTTTAAAAAAGTGTTATTGTTTCTCACCCTCCCTTTAACTGTTAGGAAAGACAACTTCTGACTTGATTATTATTACAACATTCAGCTGAACAAAAGCCTTGGTTCTTACTGATATTTATGCATTACCTTGAATGACATTCCATTTATCTTCTCCCCCACCCTCCAAAAATATTTGAAGATCCAAAGGCTCCCTTTGGCACGAGCCTTGCTGAGAGAATCCATACACGAAGCTTTCATGCCTCATGATCCGGCCACAAAGGCTGCAGACTTTCCAGTCTCCTTTGCTTCCAGCTATATTCTGGCAATATATTCTGGTAATTACTGACACAATACTGTGTTTTCCAAGATTTGTAGCACTGGTTGGGCTGTCAGAACCTCCTGACTGCCAAACAGACCTACCAATGATATCAGGTGAGCAGGGACAGTGCAGAGCTTTCTGTTTTAGAAGGCTCTTTAGGAACATGAAAGATGCCAGAGTCTGCTGTCATCAGAAGAAGGGTCTCTTGAATTCCAGGAGGATTTAATTAAGATACAGCTGAAGGAAGAAGAGACCCCTAAAGGGATTTGGTTTCAGAGCCCTATGTGCTTATTGTGCAATTTCATCTTTGTTTTTGATTGCCAGGGTGTCTTCAGCAGGACCAGGTTGCTCAGAGCTCCACCCAGCCTTGCTCCACCCAACCCTTGTTTCCAGGGATGGGACATCTGCAGCTTCTCTGGGCAGACTGTTCTAGTCTCACCATCCTCACAGTAAAGAATTTCTTCCTAATATCTCATCTAAACCCCATTGTTGTGTCAGTTGGAAGCCATTCCCCCCATCCCATCACTCCATGCCCTTGTGAAAAGGCATGTCTCTCTTGTGTCTCTCTTAATGCCCTTTTAGGTACTGGAAGGTGTTCTAAGGTCTCCCCAGAGGCTTTCTTCTCCAGGCTGAACATCTCCAACTCTCTCAGCCTGTCCTCGTAGGAGAGGTCTTCAGCCTCCTGAAGATCCCAGATGAAAATAAAGTGTTCTCCAAGTAGGAGGACCTGGAGCAGGTATCTTTGCAACCCCATTCTGTGTTTAGGAAGCATAAGACAAGTGTGAAAACACTTTAAAAGTCTATGGTTTCCATATATCTGAAGTAGTTCTAGTAAGTTTTGATGTGTCAGAACTGCTAGAGGCTCTGACCTCAGCTGTTATCAGTAGCCTGACAGTAACCTAGGTTAGAACCATGTCCTAATGCTCAGATAAACCAGAGATTCTTGGTGCAGGAGATAACCACAAACTGACTTGCAAGTCTGCCAGCAAAGCAAAGCTGGTTTTTCTTCTCTACCCTTTCCCCACTCCTCTGCTCATACCCTCATTACTCAAACTGAGAGGGGCTTTGGCTGTGGATCTCCTCACACAGTCAGAAGTCATCATCCATGGCAAGAGAGCTCCTTGGGGACAAGCTCACTCAGGCAGGCTTTGTATCAGATCTCTTATATTGATCCTTGCCAGCTTTCAGCTGGTCGGATGTGAGCAAACCAGGTCCTCAGCCGATATGGAGGAGCTAATCCCCAGGTCACTTTCTCCACTTGGACTTCTCCCTGTTTTTTTATTTGAGTACGCTGTTCTTCTGAAGCATCTTAAACTTTTGGGTAGTGGATATTTCAACTGCCAAATAGATAACACACTTCAAAACAATGCTCGCCAGGTTAACAGGTTTCTGGCAGATCTTCTAAAGGTCCTGTTAGCTTGTTAGCTGATGAGTTCAATAAAAGATTGTTAACAGGAAAGGAGTACCCATGCTTAGGACAGGCAGTGACCTTGAGATGCTTTTTACTTCACTTGACATTAAACATCTGAAACATCTGGAGATGTGTCTGACCTTGGCCCTGCAGAAAGCCCAACAGAAAAAACCTACCAAATTGAGAATTTTGACTGTCTGGACCTTACAACAGGTGCCAAGCTTTGCCCCACAATCCCTGAGCTGTATCTCCTTGAAGAGCTTTTTGTTTTATCTGCTCTGGTCACCAACAAGCCACCCTAAATATGACTGGGCTGTTATTTCATATTCTTGGTGATAATTCCTAGTACAACACGTCCCAAAATACTTTCTGTAGCTGGAAGCTCTGCTTTTAGGGTCTGATGCAATACTCACTGAAGTCAATAAGTCTCCCTATTGATTTCAGCTGACTTTGGATTAGGTCCTTGTTTAGGGGCTACAAATATATCACTGGAGGGGAAAATCCCATTCCAGACTTCTTGATAGATTTTTTTTTTCCCCTCCCCAGTTTTCTTCTTTCTCACTCTCTTGTGTTTTGGTCAAATGAAATCTGTCAGGCTCTGTTGCATTTCCTAATCTTCACTGTTCTGACAGACTTCAGGCCAGCAGAAAGACAAGCTTAAAATTATGGAAATTAAATGCAATTTTTTATTATGCTGTCTAAGATGTTTTCAATAATGCAGAGAGACAGAGATCACTTTGCCAGATTGGTGTAATGGTGTTCCAAAGGTTTTGGCTAGTTAGCAGACTTCCAGTAAAAATGCATGTTGCTCTTCAGACCTCTTGTGTGTTATCCACACCTCTCTTGGAGTCTCTTCCTATTGTCTTCTGGCTTCAAATGGAAGAGAGCCTAAATTATTTTGGACCTGTGCTAAGAGTTCTCAGTAATTATTAATAGCATGCTGAGTGAACTTACTATGTGAAAGGCTCTGATTGCCCCTTCTGCCTTTCGCATAGCAGGCACTTAAAAACCAGATTATATTGGAGAAGACATGGCTTGATGAACCAGCCTCACACAGAGACAGAAAGTAGGTAACTCTGGGAGAGAGAGGCATTTCTGTGAGGAATAAAGAGCACGCGCTGTTCCTGAGCTGTGGCAATCAGGCTGGAGCCACTTTCAGACTGACATCCAACATTGGCATTGGAATAATGCTGCACACAATTGTCCACAGGATTCTTACTCCTTTTCCTTGGAGAAAGGGACTTCTCTATGTTGTTTTGAGTTCAACCTCCCCAAGATGTTGTTTTTTTGGGTTCTACCCATTCAATTTTCCTATTTTTACGATATGTAAATTAACGACCAGAAGCTTTGTAACCAGGGAATTATTTCTATCACTTTTTGGTGCTGTTGTAGGAGTAATAGGTCAACATACCTTCTAGTCAAGTATTTAAAGCATTCATAACACATGTACTGATTGTGTCTGTATTTAGTTCTTCTGATAAATATTATTATCAGTATGTCTAAAACCTCTGGGCTTCTATGCATGCGATCCATAATCATGTGATTTTTTGATACATGGTTTAAAAAGGGGAAGGTAGAAGCAGAGGAATATAACAGTCAGAATTAAAAAGGAGCACAAAACAAAAACTCGGGCATTCCTCTGTCTAACTGCTGTGTTGGATGGATTTAAACCAGAATTTTCCATCATTATCTGGGGAAAAGAATCTGAAATGTAATAATACTTCTGGCACCACCTTTCACAAATAAGGCAACTGCATTCACTTAGTAGGCATTCAAAATTCTGCAATAAGATACTTGTGGCACACTTCAGAGACTGCAGCTGACTTGGGAGACATCCTCACCAGAGTCTGGGAAGCAGCCAGGATCACTGGAAAACATTTATGAAGAAAGCAGGGTTAGTATGACTTGTTAAAAAGCCCTGGACAGCCAAAACAAAACGCTCAGCCCAGTGCTGCTCCCCGATCCGTGCCTGGAGGTTCAGCCAGGTCCTGGAGAGGTTTCAGGGGGTCCACCTGGTGTCCAGGGACCTCAGCACAAGCTCAACTCCTTCGTGTGGGAGGTTGGATCTGATTTTGGGCAGTGTTTGTAGCCTTTGGGGTCAATGACAGTGTGGTGGAAGGAAAGATGATTCTATGTGTTTGGATGCATGCCTGGGTTCCAGGAGTCCCCCCTGTGCAGGTGTGGGAGAGACACAGAACATCAGGCCCAGATACACTGAAACTTAAGGAACTGTTAAAATTCACTTTCTGCATAATTTTCAACCTATGGAATTGCAGAATGTGGTGAAAGGTAACCTGAGGACCATCTCATTTGAACCCCCACTGCCATGGGCACGGACACCTCCCATTATCCCAGGTTGCTCAGAGCCCCATCCAGCCTAGCCTTGGACAATTCCTGGGATAAAGGGACATCCACGACTGCTCTGGGCAGCCTGTCCCAGGGCCTCCTCATCCTCACAGGGAAGAATTTCTTCCTAACATCTAATTTCCATCTACTCTGTGTCAGTTTGAAGCCACTCCCCTTGTCCCATCACTACAGATCCTGATGAAGGATCCCTCTCCAGCTCCCTGGTAGGACCCTGTGAGGTCCTGGAAGGTGCTGTGAGGTTTGCACACAACCTTCTCTTCCCCAGGCTGAACAGCCCCGGCTTCCTCAGCCCATTTTCTGATAACTAAGCTTGAGAAAAGTGGGGGTTAATTGCAGCTTCAGATCTAGAGATGATGTATTTATCAAAAGCTGGAGAGCAGAGAGAGGCACACTGACACAAAAGGGCTTGGTGACATCACAGACCTGTGTGACATCAGCAGGTCTCTGGAGTGAATTGCCACTTTTGTCTGCATGGCAGCAGCAGTGCCCTGAGTGCAGGGCTTTGTGTGAGACACTGCTCTGCTGGCAGCCTGCAGTGCAGGATGGGGATTCAACCTGGTCAGCGCTCACCCTGCTCGGTTTGGGGTTGGTCCCTGAGTCTATGGAAGGTACAGGTAGCATTTCATTGGGCTCAGTGGGATATTCAGGGGTCTGTACAGAACTGTACAGTGAAGCTCTGTGGCTCAAATGTCCTCCTCAGCTGTACTGGAATTCAGTTATAGTGCTCCATGGAAGTACTGAGTTATTTACTACTTCCTAATGATTAATTTTTTATAAATATGTAAAATAGATGTCAAGAGACCACATTAATTGTTCATGAGGGAGGCAAAAGAGAATCCTTTAAGGCAGAGTATTCCAAGAGAAACAAAACAACTTCTATTCATCATCAATCACCCTGTAATCTGCCCAGCACTCAGAGAACAGCAAGTGCATAGCAGAAGAGAAATATTTTAGCACTTCAGGAAATCTGGAATGCATTCAAAACATGGGAGAAAATGATGGCAGTGCAAACAAAATACAAATAGTGTTTTGAATAACTTCTTGCTGCTTCTTTGTGGACACCTTCAAGGGTCTCCCTCTCACTAGAACTGTTTTCTTTTCCTGTGAGGCTCATGTTTCATATTTTAAAACAAATTCAGTGTATTGTGTTTCTAGGAAATTCTGAGTCACAAATGTGCTCAGAAATATTCAGCCCCTCGTGTAGAAAACTTTAACCCCTCCTGAAAGAATTTATCATTAAGCAGGAACTAGTATGAAACTATATAGTTACAAAACATCAAACATTTAAAGATTAAGGTTTTTATTTACAGATTAATCAGAAGCCACTTCAAAACAATGATGTTCTTACCACAACTACTGCTACTAATTGATGTATTGATCACATTGCACGTCTCAAGGTGCTTTGAAATACAGCTGTAAAAATGACACAAAGCCACAAAGGCATAATAAAATGTAATTAGGACAAACAGTAAGTCCAAGAGTTATTAGGACTGTTCCATGGAAAATACCTGTTGTTTTAGGAATTACCTTCTATCAGTGGTGGGACAATGGGAGCTGAATTTGCTCCAGCTCTCTTCTTTATTTCTGCTGCTGACTGGCAATACTACAGTCTTGGAGTCTTCCTGTCAAAAAGTCAAAAAGGACCAGAATCAAAGCATTTCAGATTCATTCCTTTTCACTTTTCACAGTTGGAGGCTTGGTTTTCAACAGCACTTTCCCTGAAATTAGGTAACTAAATTCCATTGCTCGTGGTCACAGAACGTCTATCCTATACCTTGGGATTTGTGTGCAATATTGGCTCTTTTTATGTTTGAGGCCTCTGTTTTCTGAGAACGGGATCTATTTCTCCTTTCTCTTCTTATGTTTGTTTCCTGTTGTGACAGGGTTTATAAAATGCAAGAACCAGAGTGGATTTTTTTCTCTTAATTTTCTATGAAAGTGTTGGCTACTTTGATTTTTCTTGTTTCATCAAAAGTTCGTTTTTTTTTATGAAAACCTCCCAACTGTCTTTTACTACTAAAAGTACTTTAATTTGCCACTTGTTGGTTCTTTTTTTTTTCTTCTGAAGAACACCACAGAAGCGTGGTGAGGTTTGCAACAATATCTTCATAGAAGAGCTTCTCCCAATACCTTTCTAGGGTATCTTGTGATACTCTTTTGCACCTACATGTCACATCTTTCCAACAGGACCCTGTTCTTCCATTGGATATTCTGAGATTAATTCTGATCACTGTAAATATCTCAGGGCTCCATGTCAGCACCGAGATGATGTTATTGTAGACTTTTGGCTGAAGTCACCTGTGTCTCCAGGCTGTGTTTTGTGCAGCTCTGCTTGCTCTTTGCACAGCCCTAACCTAGTGTGCCAGCTGTTGATAAGGTTGATCCTCTCTCCCTGCCCAGCCTAGCTGGGGAAAACTCCTGTGTTGGGCCACCTTGGGAGGAAGAGTGCTGAGGGGCATGGTGGATGGAGGGAGGAGCCAAGCCTCTGAGCTTTTAGATTAATTTCTGGGTTCTGGTTTGTTGTTTTAGTATTTTTCTCACCTTTCAGTTTTATTTTAATGAATCTGATAATTTAATCTTGTATGTTGGATCTGAGTATTTCCAATGGACTAGGAGAAGAATTAGGGTTCAAGATCATCTGTGCTGTCAAAGTAGTGAGCTGACAAGGCCAAATTTTAAATACAGTGAAATTCTATCATGAGCTTTCCTGGACTCAAGTCCAGAGCTGGAATTTGCATACAGGCTTCCAGCAAGAGAAGAATAATGTGTACCAGTGATTGAAATGGAGAAAATGTATCAAAGCAAAAATAATACTTATTCTGCAATAGCTCTTGCTTAATCTGAGCTTCACTATCTTTGAACTGGCAGTGTACCTCAGGAATGGAATGAAATCCTTAAGTAACTAAAAACCATGGTAAACATCTTTCTAGTGCAAATGCAAAGCTTTTTTAATTTTTTTTAGATTTTTTTTATTTCTTTAATCTCTGCAATCATAGTTCCATGCATTTATAATTTAAATAACTGGGACAGTAGTGTATGGGAGTAATTCATCAGACACACAACTGTTCCCATAAATAATACATTTTCATTAGTCTATAAAAATCACAGTGTATGCACTTAAAGTTCAAAAAAACTGGGACAGAGTAGTGTGATGTAGTAGCTCATCAGGCCTAAAACCATCCCCAGAAAAAAAAAAAAAGGGGAGCATGAATGATGGAATTTGAAATACTCTTTTCAGACAATGTCACTTCATGTATTTTGGGAAGGGCTATAGCCATGGTAAAAGCCAAAATAGAATGTGAGTCTTTTTTAAATGCTGATGTAGTAATGAAATAACTTCTTTAAAATGGAAAAAAAAATTAAAAATCCATTGATTTCAAGTACTGTATAAAGGCAAAACCAATTCTTGAACTTACTCGGCTGCTGCTAATGCTGTGTAAATTTTTAACCGTGTTTGAGAAAGGGCAGACATTGCAAAATCCAGGGAAGGTTATCATCTCATGCACTACATTCTTCCAAGCTGGTGAAAAAATGCTGGGGTAGTAAAGGTTTATGATTCAAGTCAGAGACAAGACAGCAAATGTGTGATTGCAAAATGGGAGTGTGCTGATTCTCTATGAACAGACTCAATATATCTGTCATAGGTATCTGCTCAGGCAACACTGCCCAGAATAGGTCTGAAACACTTGGAAATTGATGGAGAAATTCCTATCTGCTCTCCTGAGCTTTAGCCCAGCGGGCCAAGGTTTCATCTGTATTTTATGGGCCTGCTTTTGTTACCCCTATGGGAAGGCTGCAATTAGAGGCTCAAATAAACTCATCAAAAAATTGCCAATGATGTTCGCAGAATCACAAAATCAACTATGTTGGAAAAGACCCCCTTTTGAGCGTGTTGATGTGGCCCCTGAGATCCCTATGTGAGCTGGTGCTCTTTTGGTGGTGGGGAAGAGGTCAAGCCTTGAAGTCATCCAGGTATAAGTCTGGATTTTCTATGTGTGCCAGAAAATAAGCTTGAAATGAGGGTTTGGATTGTATTAGAAATTATCTCCTCATTCCATGATGACTGTGCTTTATTTTGTTCAAGAATTAATTTTTCTACAGGAGTAAATAAACCTTTCACTGTCATTGAAAAAGTAAATCCCTCTGGCAAAGGCAGAATGGTTAAAAATCAGAAGAACCTCAAAAGAAACAATCCTGACCAGCAGGACGTCAGCTGCTGGGATGGAGCTGTGTCATCCAAAGGCTGGGGAGGAGATTCAGACTAATCTACCATAATGCCATAGCTGTGAAAATAAAGTGATCTCCCATGGTAAAAACATTCCTTGGGATCAGGGAAGCAGATAAAAATAGCTGCTGGTGGGAGTCAAGTGTCAGGCTGCCTTTTCCTTGGATGTTGCGGGGAAAGGAAAGAGGGGCTGTAATGTTGCATTAACTGAGCTGACCTGTGCCAGTGTGGGCAAGTGCTCTGCTGACCTGTGGTCAAGATCTTCAGTTTTGGACTCATATTTAAAATGTGGAGTCTTCTGCCTGACAGTCTTTTTGATCCGTGCAGGGTTTTATGTGTTGTGATTTTTAATTCTTTTAAGTTCTATATGTTTGGGTCCTGTAAAACGTCAAGTGAAAAATCTGGTGATTGATTAGAACTAAACTTGTTTGCCTTTAAGCCTTTGCTGAAGGGTTTGAGATCATTCATGTAGCAGAATGGTAAATTTTAAAAATCAATGTAAAACTGACCATAAAGATACATGCCAGAGTTTCTGGAAGAAAGCGAGACTTCAGTAAAATCACTTTTTTACTGAGAATGCAGTGGTTTTGAGAGATATTTTGGTAAGAATCTATCAAGGCCAACATGTACAGCGTTCTTGTTTAATTCTGTAACATTGTCAATTATAAAAATAAATTGAGAAGAAATTAATTTTGACATATCTAGAAATTTTTTTGTCAGCTTGTAAAAGGTGTGTTTTCTACTGCTTTATGTGTTTAATTTAGTTTTTTGATTTCCTTGTAGAAATTTAAATGCTACCATAGTACCTCTGCATTATCCTGTCATTTCCCTGGTCAATTCTATTCCCTTGTTCCTCTTATTTAACACTAGGGACTCTAACTGAAATATTTTGTTGTCAAACAACTGATAGAACACATTAGAATCATTGACTCTAGACCGGTATTTTCTAGAACTATGCAGAAAGATGTTTTGGTCTTCATATTTTTGGGATAACTTCCATTATTTTCCTACCCCAAGATCTTATATACTCATCATTCTCCAGTCACTGTATTTTCTATTAGCTGTAAAGAGAAAACATGTCTGAATTTCTCTTGGTATCGTTATGTGTCTAGAACTAGATTCAGATGTTGTGCTTTCACTCCAAACTCGTGCATAGTACCCTTGCAACATAATACTGCGCCCATTTTATGTCAAGATGTCAAGTCTCTCTCTATTTTTACTTTCACCTATATGAAAATGTCATCAGGGCTAAAACTGAGCTGTTTTTCACACCCCGTGCCCTGTAAAACACAGAAACATTGCACTCATTAAGTTTTACGGAAGGAATTCTTTCTGATTCCACGGCAAGGAACGCTTTGTGGTGTGGTTGTGGTGGTTCAAGGGCAGCAGCAGTTTGAGGACTAACACCCCATTCTTACCTTGCTAAATCAGGGGTATTCCACTTGTTTTGAGTTACAACTTTGTTCTGCTCTTCAGGAGTGCCTTGGGGAGTACTTGGCTGGAGGAACACAGAGAATATGTGTATATGTATGCATGCATTGAAAGAAAAACACGTTGGTCATAATGAAATTAGAATTTTTACTGCATAAATACCGGCAAGTTCAAATAATCAAGATTTAAGAAACTGGAAAAAATATTCAATATACTTTGTGAAGAAAGCAAAGGAATATCACTGCAGTGCTATGAGAATTCATTGGAATGCAGTTATGTCAGCTTTTTGTGATGTGGAGTAGCAGGAAAGTTTGAATAGTTATTGCTTGCATGTTTCTGAACACACCATATTTTTTTATTGTTATAATATAAAAATACCTAATGATGTAAGTATAATATCCATTTTAGGATAAAACATATTGAAAATTATTCCTCATTCTGAATGTTTCACCTATTCTGCTGCCATTTTTGAAAAATGTAATAAATACTATGGTCTAATCTCTGTAGGCATTTTGAGAATAGCAAGCAAAGAAGGCAGCTCTGTGCAGTGTGTTCTTTTCCTTTAGAGGATAAGGAAGAGCAATATTATCCTGGACCCCAAATTATCCATTTTCCTCAGGCAGAGCAGCAGCTCTGTCACTGTCATCGTCCAGACTTCTGTGCTCTGACTCCCGAATGTCCATGACTTTGGGGTTTATTACTGGTACTGTGGAGGCTGGATTTATTCCAACTCCAGGTACTAGAGGGTTGAGAATCTCTATTTGCAGTTATGACTTGAAAGAAAACCACTGCTTTTCAAGGAAAACTGCAGAACAATGTGTAGATTAATCTAAAAGTTCCAAAACCTGAAAGGGGAAGAATAATTCAGGACACTTGACTTCTGCAGTTGTCAGATGTGCATAGGCTTGATTTCGACGCTGTTCCAGGGCTTCATTTCAACAATTCCAAGTAGACCCTGCCTTTTGTTAGAAAATGTAAATAGTGTTGCAGCATTAAAGACTTGGAACACCACACTCTGAGGAGTTAAATGCCACCTAAATGTAGGAATTTAAGAATTAGGCATCTAGCCTAAATTAAATGTTTCAGTTTTCTTTGCAGTCACTGCAGAGGGGTGACCACCTCTGCAGCCTTTGGGTGACATCAGTTTTTCTCTCCTGAGTGTGGAAGAGCCCGATTCTCGCTCTCAGACTGGGTGGTTAAGCTGTGGTGGAGGTGAGGAGCAGAAGGAGAATCTCTGGCAGATGAGGCAAATGCTGCAGGCAGCAGATGAGTGTGTGCTGTGAGGTGGATCCCTGTGCAGGAGGTGGCTGGGTGGGACAGGTGGAGCAGGAGCTCCCTGCTCTCTGCCTGCTGCCCCAACACCCCTGAGCAGTGGCACTGGACTTGCTGCAGGTGGGAGCTCTTGGGGCAATGGTTGTGCTCGAGGCAGGACCTGGAATCTCTGCTCCTCCCTGGAAAAGTGGTTGGATTTATATTCTCTGCAACAATATAATGAGAAAGCAGCATCCTAAAGAGGCAAATACATCAACTGCTGCATTGGGCTGTGAATCTGCTAATTTAAGAAGAGTGTTTCTAGGACTTTAAGAAGTTGCTATTAATACCTGATTCTTTAAAATTAACTTGGTGATGAGTGCATTTCTAAGAGTCATTACGATCTATTGTACACAGAATCTGTTTGTTATTTTGGAACACTTTAAATTGCATAATCCTGACCTGGGGGACTCTATTGGGCGCCACTGTAAGTTTCACATTACCTCATCTACCTTGTTCTATATAGTTAAAATGTTATTTGCTCACAGCTAAATGCCAGGAGCTTGCCGACGTGGCAACTGGAAAATATTACCCTCTGTAACTAGCAGAAGGAATTGTTGGCCTCCCCAGGCATCACTGGCAAGGATCTTACTGCTAGGGGAGTCAAAGGATGAGAATCAGTGGGATTGGCTTCGGCAAGCTTAGGGTCCATCCTCAGTGGCTGTAGATTGATGCTCTCCCTGCTGAGGGGCTGTTCCAAAGGGATTTTTGTCATTGTGAGTGAAACATGTGAGCAGGGTGCAGCTATTGCTGCCAAGCCAGGGTGAGACACTCAACTCCACGAGGGGATGGGGTAGATTGGTCAAAAAACATTTTGCAGCCACATGTAATCTCTGCTTTCATGATGCATGGAGATACATTATAAGACCATTACATTACATTTTACATTTTGAATATACACATACTGCTTTGAAGAGCATCTCAGTGTTTTCTGAAACTGATTTAGAACCCTTTTTAAAAATCAAAGTCCTGTGTTGCATTTTCTAGAGATCACTGTGCATGAAAGCAGAAATATGAGCTGGACATATGTCAGCATAGAAAAATAACATGCCTGTGTTTTCAGTGTGTTTTCAGTTCTCCAGAGTGGGTTGGCTTGTGAGTATGATAAAAGTGCAGAAGGTGAAGACCCCTGTTAATGTCAGTGGGAGAAAGAACACCATCAGCTTAGAGACAATTCCCCTCCTCAGTCTGCCAAAGCTTGTGTAACCTTTCGTGGTTTTGTGCTCTCTGAGCCTAGTGAGAGATTTAGTGAGAGTCCCTCTACTGAATCCAGTGATCTTTGGATCACTGCAGCTTCACATAATGCAAATGTATGCAGCGAGAGCAAGATTAATGTTAAAAACTACGCTCTGTTCTAACATTCAGTTGCTGGATTTTATGTCATTTAGTGACTTATTTATGCAAAATTCTAGACTGTCTGATGACACTATTTTTTGGATCTGAAACTATGAGAAGAAATAGGGAAACAGGGAATACCAAGGCTTAGTTTCTTGCAGCAAAGGTATTCTAAAGCAAATAAGAACACTTCTGCTTTGTAACTAACTGAATGATTCTATTGTAAATTCAGCTTTCAGATATTTATTTTAAAAGCTTCTGCTGCTTAAATGATTTTCAGTCTGTGCTGATGCATTGTTCCTTTATCTCCATAGTTTATACAGCTGTCAGATACCTGTGGAGGGTCCCTTATAAATCAAATCCCCAGCAGTAATGTGCAATTGGCCTGAAGGGAGACTCAGGTCACTTAATCTGAGAGGTGCAAAGAGGCATCTTATGTATTGTTTGGTTTTATTTATTTTTGTAAGATTTAAGACTACTCGAATCTTTTGTGAAGTAAAAAGGGAGGTTTTAGACTGAAGGAAATACTATGAACTGTCACTAAATCATTATGCATTTTCTCAAAACATACCGTTCTTTATTTTGAAGTTCTCCACTTTTACTCTGGTCACGTGTCTGTCTCTACCAGCTGCTGCAGTTGGGTCTGGGAAAAAGATCTGGACCCTGACTGGGATTGTCTCAGGAAAGCACCATGTTTAAGGAAGTACATGCAGAAAATGCTGCAGCAACATAATTTTATAAGTGTCTGGGAAAAGGAGATTTGATCTCTTTATTTCCTAAGTAACTTACTTTGCCATGTGTGTCTGTCTATGCATGCACCCATGTACAAGTAAAAGGAATTGAAAGGAGAAGAGGTAGAAAGAACTGCTGGAAAATCAAGGGCTGATTTTCCAGCATTTGTTTTCCTTTTTATGATCGCATATTTTATTTTATTTTGTTTGGCACAGTATTTGCTTGAGAACTGCTGGTCAGAGGCAGCATTTGGCTTTAGTGGTGGTGTGTGTGTGTGTGACCATTTTACAGATAGTAAAATGGAGGCACAGGAAGATAAGGACCAGCACAGGGTTCTGTGGTGAGTCACTGGCTCAGCCAAAATTAGTTTTCCTTCTTACTCTTAATACTTCTTAGATCCACTTCATCCCCTCCTCTCAAACTCAACTGCTCAGCAAGTTTTTTAAACTGAGGAGTGATGGCCTCTGTGTGTGTGTGTAAAACAACACTGATATGCTGTGGAGCCTGCTGCACAGCTCAGTGAGGTACTGGGAATATTCTCAGGGACTTCCTGGAATTTGGACCAGACCTCAGAGTCATACATAAAAATTATTTCAAAGGGAGAACCATGATGTAAACACACATAATTTCACATCCATGTGTCACAGGAACCTTAATGTGCTATGAAATTGAATATCTATTGTTCAAACCTCTCAATAGTTTTCCTTTGTTTCTCTGGGTATTGTTTCTACTTTGGAGACCCTATGTGGGGCTGGAGCATCACCAGTGAAGTGTGTGCCTTTTAGCAACTGAATCCCATCAGAAGGCCACAACTTGTGTTAATTTGGCCTCATAAATGTCACCCTGATACATAAAAAAGACTGTAAAAATAGGAAAACATATGTACTAAACATTAACATTAATTGACATACAAATGCTAGAATCCATTCCCACACACTGTATAGAAGATTTTATTGTTATCACAGTTTTCTTTTAGGAGTACTAAATCCAGTGGTGATGAAAATCGCTTCCAAATTCCATGTTATAAATGAATTCCCATCCACTGGCAGAATAAGTTTCTGCTTTGTGGCAGGAGAGGATTTAGCCCTTGCTGTCAAAGTCCAATTGCCCTTTTGCCATACTCTTTCAAATGGGACCAGGTCTTACTTGTCATGTTGACACAGGAGAGAAAACTGGGCTGACCAGTGGCAGGTATTGGTAAAAAGAGAAATATACGAGGTTTTCCATCCTTCAGCATGATGCAAACACACACTACTCACTGTCCACCTTAATGACCTTTGTTCTTTGATAAACTCTCTAGATTTAGATTATGACACACATTTAAATACATGAGCATGTTTTAATAGGCATTAAACAACATGTGGTATTAGTTCTGCAATTTTTATTGAACGAATTGATCTAGCAAAATATCTGAACTGAGCTCTAAGTATGTGAAGTCAATTAAGCTGCACACAGACTGGTATTTGAGAGCACACATGTTCTGGTAAATTAGAAACACAATTTGAGGCCAGGAGGCAGATCTGGAGTTTGAGGCAACTTTTTCTGACTAGTGTTGCAAAACATCTTTTTTTTTTTTTTTCTTTTCTTTTTCTTTTCCCCCTTCTTTTTTGAGATGCTCTGGTATGTGCTGCTCTCCTGAATTTTTTTTTCAGCAAAGTCTCGGAGACAAAGGAAGGTCAGTGTGGGAGGGTACCTGCCTCATAGCCCTGAATAGGTGACATCAGGATTCAGTGGAGATGCTGGAGATGGACTTCTTGCTGTTATTGTGCAGATCTTTTGCTTCCCCACAGATGCAGAGCAGAGATATTTTCAAATAACAGCTTCACAGAAAAACACATGAGTAAATTCAGACCTGTTCATAAAAGCCTTTTTTGGTCCCTGCTAGAAACCATTTCCAAACTTTCCCAGTCAAGGTCTGTGTTTTTCAGCTGATTTAGTTTCTAGGTATTTCAAATACTCCAAAAATATTACAGCAAACTAATTCTTTCTGACCTCTGGGGTAGGAGTAGGGATGATTAATTCCACAATGCCCTTTGGTAGTGAGTCAGCAGGTTTCTTACTCACTTTCATACATGCTGTTTTTTAGAGAATGGGAATTTCCTCTTTTCTCCCTTCTCACACCTAGTGAGCAACCCCACAGCCAGGCAGGATTCTTTCTCTAAATACCTTGACCAGCCCCATATTACATTCCTCTTTTCCTAGCTGAATTGCCTGGTCCTGAGGAATATATCAGAATGTCCAAACTCCAAGAAAGTGCTCACATGTTGAGTCCATTGCTCTCTTCATTTTTACTGCATCATCCCTTGAACTTAGAGGTCAACCAAGGAAACGGATCAATACTTCTTTGTGTTTAGCTTTTCCCTGAAGTAATAGTTTTGCTGTGTGCAGTTATTTCCATTCTCACTTTCTAGGCTCCAGTTCTCGATACCTCCCTGTTTATTATTTTTCTGAAGGGAATTAATAATCCTCTGTAATGCTCTTTGCTGAGGTCGTTGATGCTTTGAAACAATTAATGTGAATAGTGAACAGCCTTTGGCCCTCGTCAGAGGTTCTTCATGCGTGCTCTGAAAGAAGCACTGACTGCAAGAAATGTGGTGATAGTTGCACTTACCTTCACAAATTAAAATTTCTCACACTTGATAAATCGTGGCTGACATGTCTGACAATGTTAAAAATGAAAATACTGTGTTTTCACAAAAACCATGCAAAGAAATGTAGGCACTGGATGTGCTCACTAGAATTCCTTTGTAAATGTGGGTTGATGCTCTTAGTTTCCCAACAATTGTAAAGCAAAATGGCAAATGAAACTAAAGATTGGGTTAGAAATCTGCTGCTTTTTAGATTTTTTCAGTGTGGTGATGTAAATTCTTATTTTGCCCAAGGAGATGTCTGAATACACATTTGATAGGAAAAGTTATTTATGTGATTGACAGCTTTATTAAGCCACTCAACAGCTTTTTTATGTGAACTATCATTTACCCCTCTTTCTGTATATATTTTAGCACAGGGTTCTCATAGTTATTGCTTTTACCCAAGGTAATTGATGTAAGGTTTTGTTAGTAAATTGCTTTTTTCCCGGCACGCTTGGACCCATTCCACAGTGCACATGGTGACGACGATTATTATCATTATTATTGCTTGACAATAAGCTACACACAGCCTAATTCTGGGAGAAATTCTACCCCATTTGAAACCTCTTCAGGTACAGTCTTTTCCATGGAGCAGGGTTTCTTTATGTCAAAGATGATTTATAGATTTATTTGGGGCTTGAACTTTTCATCAGAATTTGGGATTCCTTCTGTATTCATTGTTAAAGGTCTCTCCACATACTTTTGAGGTGAGAAAGGAAAAGTCCCCTCTCTTTTGAGCTTGGTTGTTGCATTCTAAATAAAGTATAAGTATTTAAGATTATCAATGACTTGTTTATATGCCAATCACACTCCTGGACTGCTGTTTGGAAAGACATTCTACACATTCTGTTACAGTCACAACTAGAAGTGTGAGAAGGGGATTTCTACAAGAATAGAGAAGTGGTGTGGTTTATTAACACCTTTCTAGCTAGAATGAGGAAAGGGAAGAATGAAGAAATGGTAAAATGCTGCATTTCAGGGAAGGGAGATTTCTCTAGTGGTGAATAGGCACAATAAATAGGTTTCTTTAAGAGAAAAAAAGAAGCCAAGAGGACATGCATGCCTGATGCCAGAGAACAGGCAGCATGCCTGGTGCATTGGAGAAACTGTTCCAGAACAATCCATCTATGGGAAAACATGACCCTTATGGTGTTACCCAGGTCACTGAAACCTACAGGGATCTGCTGAGGAAGGGGCTC
Organism: Peucedramus taeniatus; assembly: GCA_013400575.1. Taxonomy (NCBI): domain Eukaryota; kingdom Metazoa; phylum Chordata; class Aves; order Passeriformes; family Fringillidae; genus Peucedramus; species Peucedramus taeniatus. The sequence goes on along the minus strand of WBNO01026214.1, from coordinate 181,747 downwards.
ACTGGGCAAATGAGACATGCCTAGGGTGGGATGCTGTCCCGAGACCTGCTTTGTGTGAGACTTCCAGAATTAAAAAGACAGGGATGCATTTATAATTCACAGTTTTTTTCTTTGTTCTCTCTTGCAAAATCCTGCTAAGTATCTATAGGAAAAATAAATCCAGAGGGAAAAAAGAATTGTTACATATGTACTGAATAAAAGCAATATTGGAGGAATTATCCCCTCAGTACTTTTTAAGTTAATTTCATATAAATTAAAACTCTTGTAAATTTGCCTTGAAGAAGATTGGCTGAAACAAAATCTAGAATTAGGATAAGTTATGAAATCTTTTAAGGCAATGAAAGGAAAATCTTAATTTTTAATAAACGAGGAAAGATCTTTTGATGGAAAACCTCATGATGAGAAGCCTGTTAGATTAGAAAATTTACATAAATGCACTGTTGCATGCGATATAGAGGATGCAGCTAGCAGAAGAAAAAAAAACCAAACCCTTTCAGAGTGTACTGTAGTGAAGGGTGATCTGTAAGGATTTTTGGCCTCATGCTTTCTAAGATTTGGTGCAAATTTGCTTTGTCACTCTTTGCTGTGACCTGCAGCCAGTACAGACCTATCAGAACATTAGAGGAGAACGTGTCTATAACATAGAAGAAACCCAAAATTCCATGGCAAAAGCAAGGAATCCAAATCAAAAGAAAACAAATGAAAAACCTCAGCATCTGCAAAAAGCAGGATTTTACTCAAGGGAACTGTGTGAAAAGTGCACTATTATCTATTGTGAAAGTTGCTACAGGGATGGCTACACTGAATAATTAAAGTCTTGCAGTTTTAATCTATTTTAATTATTAAATATCTCTAGCTGCCTGTAATTCAGTGTAAACCCAGTAAGTGTTTGGGTGTATTTAGTCTATACTGGCACTTAGGTCAAGAGATAAAAGGTTGTCATGAGTTCCAAGTGTACAAAGTTGGATTTTTGGTGGTGTCTGGGTGGTTTTCCCAAGCTCTGGAATGGAAGAAGTTTAGACTGACCTGAGATTGTTATCCAGGGTCCTGTGATGAGCATCCCACCATTCCTACCTCAGTGGAGGTATGCTGGCATCATAATGAGGATTTTAAAGCTGGGCTGAGGGCGACAGTGTCCAGCCCAGCAGGGACAGGGTGGGGATTTGGGAAGTCCTTACATTCCTAGTGAACCATTGTGGTAGTAGGGCTGCGTAGGGTAATGGGCACCTCCAAGGAGTCTCCAAGGATTCCTGTCTAAATCAACAACTTGCCTGTGTGTAGGCATGAGCAGTGTGGGAAAAGGGGCTGGGATCTGGCTTATGATAACTGGGGCTGCTGGGAATTGGCACTCACACACTCAGTGGGAGAAGTCACGTGGGCCAGTAAAGCTTTTTCCAGGATTTGGCCCATAATTAGATTAATGAATATTTTAGCATGGTCTTTGCAACACTTTGAGTATAAAGAACATGTCCATGTATTCAAATCCCAGGGAAATTTGAGTGTTTTCTTCTCTTTTGAGTAGCACTGCTATAAATACAAAATGCCTGCTCATTTCAACAAAAAATCTGACCTATACTCCTCCACTTTTAATTTTTCAAGGAAGTTCCTTCTCAAAAAAAAAAAAAATTTGTAGTGGTGAAAATGCAAGCTTCAGTTATTTTCCTTGGGGAGGACTGCCCATCAACCCTCTGTTATCACCAAGACCCACTGCTGCATTCTTTATAGACACTTCTACTTTTACGGAAGTTTCCTTGCTCTACTTTATCAGGAAAAGGTCTTGGCTTCAAACCAAGAGGGCCATTTGGATTTAAATTTTTACAGGTTAAAAAAAAAGTATCATTTTGAAATACATAAACCCATAAATAAAAGATGAAGTTGTATTTTGAATAGCACTTTTCCTCCAGCTGAGGTAGAGGAGCTGGAGCAGTGTACTGAGCTGTGGCGATCCTGCAGCTTCAGGGGTACAAATCACAAAATGTCCAGGAAGAACTCAGCAGTGGCAGTAAAATTAAAAGGATTGGGTGCCATGAGAAAGCTGCTGAGTTATCTTACCATTAAGAAAGGTTTTTGTGAGACATGGGTATCAGCCCCCTGATAAGGTATCACAAAACCAAAGCCACCTCCACCCTTTGCAGCAGCAGCTCTGGCTCAGTGGCCTGAGAGAGGGCAGCAAGGGGAGGCTAGTGAGCTGAGAGGGAAAGGTGAGGTGCAGGTAGGACAAAATTTGATAAAGGAGGTGAGAGAAAATCATGTGAAGATTTTGTTCTGGCCTCTGGATGCCAGGGTTCACAGAGCTGAAATGTGTGAAGGCTCCCACTAGGAAATGAGTGTTTACACCTCCTTAGGCTCAGAAAACTGGACGGATAAGATGCCTTCCTTTTGACATGAAAAAGGCTGAAAAGGGAGTTGCTATTTCAGACAATGAGCAGCTGTTCTCTACAGCCCACAAAGGCTGGGGAAGAAAACACAGTCGTAGGATTCCCCTCCAGGTTTTCTTCATGAATCATATAGCATTTTCTCCTGATTTTTTAAGCAAGTAAGACGAAGGAATATCACACTAACCCAAGCAGCTTAACTGACACATGCATTTATTCATTTGGAGAGTTTCTTTTTCACCATTCTGTATGCAAACAGATTGGCATTGTTTTATTGCTAAGTGTTTTCTTTGCTAATCCAGGTGAGATTGATTCATGAAATGCAGAGCTTTCTAGCCAAGTGCTCTTAAAGGAAAGAACCGTGGTCCATGAATAATAAATTTCAGGCAAGACTAAAGATACAAGATGTTGTTCAAACCCGGGCCAAATGGTTTCTCCACTCTGAACAACAGCTGTAAACATAGTGTGGCTTCACTCACAGATTTAGGAGATTTAAATTACATGATTTATGCCTGGGAATTTTGGAGCCATGGCATTTATGTCTACCTTTCCCTCCTCCTCAGCAAAATCCTACCTTTTATCTTTGGAATTTCAAAATTATGACTTCCTAATAATGCACAGAATTCAAAGAACTAAATCTTGACCTTGCAGAGCAGTTGTCTCAAAAATAAATACGAAGACTATGTCAAGTAAATGGTCTGTGAATGCACAGCCCTGTGTTCATTTTTCTCAGTGTCTTACTGGAGTGTTGTTGAAGTCTTCTCTTTTAGCTCATGCCTGGGACAGCCAGAGCTCTGTGTCTGCATGGGCTGCAGGCTTAGTGTCCAAGGCACTAATTGGTAGCAATAATTGCCCAGCCTTTTCTTCTAGTTAAACATAAAACATTTTGGTAGTCTTTCAGATGAGGTCCCCATCAGAGCTACTGGGTGCTGCACTCTTAGTTTGGTGCTCGTTTTGGATCCAGGCAGAAATTCCATCGTGTTGGCATTTGCTCACTGAAAGAGTTTATGCGCATATTCTGTGCTCTGTTCCTCTTTCTTTTTGTGTCAGGAATTTTTGAATAACCAGATTTAATATCCAATTAAAGGGCATTTTGTGGCCCTTTTAAAGTTTCTCCTAGGGTGCCCACTAGAAAAGGTATCGTTGGCTTTTCTAAATTGTTGAAATAAGGAATTCTAAATCCTTTCTATTATGGTTTATTAGAGTCTCTGTGGTTTTGGTTAATTGTCACAGTCTCGTTTACTGTAGGTGGAGGAATTTTAATGTATAGAGCAAGACGGTTTATTAAATCAAAAATATTTTATGGGAAGTTGCTATAAGCTGAAGGAAGTAGTGTAAAATGCACTCTTGGGGGCCCAGCTTTCTTAGTCTCATGTAAGAAACAAAGAAAGAACATCTATAAACAAAGAGTGGAAAACTCTGGGTCACAAACCAGGACTTCCCCTTCTCTTTTGGGTTGCTTGTGTACCAAAACTCCTAATTTTTCATCATTGCCTACAATACTGAGCTGCAGCAGATGATCCCAGTGTGGTGCCTGCCCATTAAGGAATTGCCCTGTCTAACCCAAAGGCAGAATTCAACCCCAGTCAGCCAGAAAAAAAACCAAAGTTTTGGTGAAATCAGGCCTGGAGATTGGTGGTGGTGAATTCCCAATGCCTGTGGAAAATAGTCTGGTGTGCCCTTGGATTCCCCCAGAAGGACCTTGGCCATGAGTACCTTGGCTGCAGTTTGCCATTCCAAGTTTCAAAATCAGCTGCTGCTGATAGGAAGTGGTTTATTTTATCTGGATTTTGGAGGGCAGAGGGGAAGGGAGGAAGAAAACAATTTACTTTTTGGTTTTCTGCTTAAATTAAGGCTGTCAGGTGGCTTTAACTGCAACCAAGGAAATCCCCACTGTAGGTGCACATGGTGCCACTTGACCCATTTTTCTTAATGCACTTGAAAGGGGGTTATGTTTGTTTTTAATGCATCCCTTCAGAATAAAGGAAAACTGAGGGGGTTTTGTGACAGCCTGATAATTGAAGTGCACTCTCCTACAGCACAGGCTTTTCAAGGAGAGTGCAGGTGGGCCCTACATCTCCAGGCAAAGCAATCTGTCCTTTCTTTTATTTCTAAAGGAGTAATTATTCCTGACTGCTTATGTTCTCCTACATCTTTCCCTCAGAGGGTTTTTGCTCTGTAACTCTGTAGGTATTTATAGAGCCTTCAGTGCTGTCCTCTGTGAACACCTCTGAGTAAGCCCTGAGTTTTATCCTGGAGACTTCCTCTGGGGTAATGAAAAATTACCAGAGATATGATTTCTTTAGGGCTGTATGGGAAATCTATGTCCAACATTGGAAGCAAGTGCTGTTCTCTGATCCCAGGCTGGAGCCTGCTGCACTGAAGTATCTTTCTGTTCCACAGTGTGTGTCATTTCTTCTTGATATTTTTCTGCTCGGCAGCTGATGTCATCTGCTTTTTTCCTCCTCAAATATGCTTCTAGCATAGAAAATAATTGCAGAGAGCAAGAGATAAAAAGCTTCTGAGAATTCCCATGGATTCTCTTCTGCTTCAGACAAGTAAAGATCCCTCTGGCATCATTGGAATTTTCTTGCCTGCTGGTATTGAGAAGTCCTGAGGACTGTGTACAAAGAAATAGAAAGGCTGCATTTTAGTAGTGGGAATTTTAACAGTACAGTCTGACTGGAGTCAGAGACACTATCTCATCTGGGGCCCAATCCTCTGTCAGTACAACTCAGAGGGATAAGATCAAGCCTTGAGCTGGTGGTGCAGTGACAACAGCCCTCACACAAAACATTTTGAAGGGGCTCTTTGTGTTCAACAGGCCCTGGCAATCTGAGTCCCAGCTGTAAGTACAGAGGGAAGACAGAGCTGGTGAAGCTGCCAGGGTCTGTGATAAGCCCAAGGACAGAGCGTAGCAATCTTTGCAGAAATCTATGAAGTGCAGTTAAAAGGAAAGGAAAAGGATATAAATATGTTGAAGATGATGTTTCAAATAGGAATGGGGCACATTGTGTCCCTCACAAGGCACCTAGAAGGCTTGATCCTAAAGCTCCAGTGATTTGAATTGGATCCCTGTGATCTGCCTGTAGGAGCAGCCAAGATGGCATTTTTCACCCTCCTCTGGGTAAGACACTGCTGCAGGGGAAACAAGACCACACAACTTCCCAGCAGGATGAGCTGAGCAGGGAAACAGCAGAAATGAGGGGGTTTATTCACCTGACTCAGGTTTGAAGCTGGAACCATCACTGATTTCAATTGCAGGTGAAAACTAAAGGCTTTGGCATTTCTTTCTTTTTTCATTTCTTTGCATTTGTATGTAGGTGGCTTCAAAAGTCTCTTCCCTATAGTGTAAATCAGATCTTCGGATTACTGCAATGAAAACACTGAAATCTTTTCATGTACCTTGCATGAAAAATGCAATTTGGCTTCTTTGTTACATAAAATATTAACCTCCCATATTTATTGTCATCTAGGCTTTGCATTTTGCTTCCTTGTCCTCTTGCAAACATCATTGATAAATTTCTGTAGCAGGCAGAGAGAGCATAACCCCACATATCTCTAAAAAACACCAAACAAAAACACTGAGGCAATTCAAATATGCAAATGAATCTCTAATTACTTTGTTTGCAGACAGTTAGAATTGAGTAGTAATATCCATTAAATCAGTTTGGCAATGTTGGTCCTATACAATCTACAGACACATCAGAGCCAGGACTTTGGCTGAAATCAGTCACACTGCAGACACAGCAGGCAGGGCTCCATCCATCTTCTGGAAATCGTAATCCTGTGGACTAAGTTTTTATGTAAATTTTGCTTGAATTGTTAATCAAATAAGATACCCACCAGCTGCTGCTCTTCATGGTATAATCAGCAGCCTTTAAAGGGAATTCCATAAAAGAGAAAGGCCCAAAACTGTAATTATCTCATAGAAGCAGACTTTTTCTCTCATGAGAACAGATCTTTTTTTCCATTGAAAATGAATCCATTTGCAAACATAATGATTGTAATTCACATGAAGAAATTAATTTGCAGTTACATACTCAGCTGTACCTGTCACTGCCCTTTAATTCCGTTCCCAAGTCCCTAATGAGTCTGGTGATATCTTTGAAGTGAAAAAAAAAGGTTCTTAGAAGAGATGGAAAATTTAAAATTAGCTCCAAGAGCTGGACATCAAAAACCTAGTTGGAGTTCCACTGAAGCTTCCTCTGGTTCTTATAAATAAGCAATCTACAATTGTAATGAAAATCCTAGGTGAAATTATGGAACAGAGGAGTGGCAAGGACTTTTTTAGAAGGAACAAGGTTTTTCTCTGTTATTTTGAGCTCTGAGTGTGTCTGTGAGTGCACACTTCATAGATAATATTCTGCCTACATGTCAAACACTATAATCACATATACAGTAGCTGAATATTTTTGATTTGATCCTGTGCAGAGGGCCAGTTGGGAACTGAATACATAGATCAAGGTGAATTTTGCTATAAATTCCTTCTGTGAGTGTCAGACCACACATATACTTTACTTAATAAAGATAAAATTAATAAATTCTTGCACGGGCTCAAGTTTCTATGCAGCTGCTATGTAAAGCATAAACCTGATGGGAGAGAGCAAAATGCCAATTGAGGTGAAATCAACTATATCTTGTCTGCAGAGGTTTTCTTCAAATTCAGTCTTCCTAGACAGGTTCATAAGCTCAGCAATGCTCTTCATCTTTCTCTGGGTTGGTTTAACCTACATTACATATGGCACAACAACCCCCAGGACAAATGGCAAAGCCCAGCTCTGGCTTCAGCTGGGTTCTGCCCTGGAGCCCAGCTCCTCTTTCACAGTTATGCTGCCAGTTTGTCACTCTGGGGAAAGAATGGGGGACATTGCCACATCTTTCATTTTCAACTTCACCCTTTGCTGGTATTTTGAAGTGTTTTTGTTTTTTTCCTCCTTTCAACTTTGTTGTTCTACACCTTGTGTCTGGTTTCTACCATTTGACCTCTGTACCACTCCCAAAGAAAAGAGACACAGTGGTGGGACACATCTGCACCATGTGTGCCCTTTCCATACTTTATCTTTCTTACTCATGGTGAAAATAATAAAAACACAAAACGGCTTGGGTTGGAGGGGCCTTAAGGATCATCCAGCTCCAGCTCCACTGCCATGGGCAGGGACACCTTCCACTAGAGCAGGTTGCTGAGAGCCCCATCCAGCCTGGCCTGGAGCACTTCCAGGGATGGGCCAGACTGTAGCTGGGGGGTGATGGATGCTTCAGCTTTCTGAGACATAAAATAAGGGTGTTTTTTTTTTTTTCATGGCCTTATTTCATAATTGGAATTTATGGATGGAAGATAATCAGGCATTGAGCAATGATTATCTTGGTCCTTGTTTAGGACTCTTGCACATTCAGATAATTAGTGAGTATAATTTCTTTTTACTTGCTGAAAAAGTCCTCTACAGTTTTTAAAAAACTAATATCTGAAAAAGAAACAAAGCAAACAACATACCCCTCACTCACAAGCCCCCATATCTCTCCATACAGGAAGTTTTGTTTTCCTGGATTGTTTGTTTTGCAAATTTGTTTTCAAAATATGAATTATCGCTCAGGCTAAAAAATTATAGAGCAAGTATTTTTAATTAATGTTACTGAAAAACATTCGTTTCATCATAATTCTTGGCTTAACTAATGAAAAGTGGTAGTTCTCAAAACAAACATTATGAAAAATTAATTTTTGAAAAAGAAATATTTATCCCTAGTTGTCCATAGGTTTTTCTGGAGCGCAAATGTATTTTGATGTAGTGTGTGATGAATCTAAAAAACCAGAGAGAATTGTGTGCTATTCATCTTGGGAGGAAAAAAAAAATCCAGCATCTAGCAGTGCGGCAATAATGGTATATTGTAAAAACATATTGAAAAGTAACAAGTCACATATACTCTACAGTTTTTTAAAAGAAAATATTCCATCTTTTATGAATTCTGTGAAGCTTTTCATGGTTGTGACGTAGTCTATAAGCCACTTACACCAAATTTCTTGTCTTTGCCCTATGAGACTTTAACCAGAGAGAGATGGGTTTTACACGATTTTTCAGAAAACCTGGAAACATGTCATTGGAGGATGGTAGAAATTATTTTGTTACTGCAAGGATATGGCTAATTCTCTGAATATATGAATGGGAGAAATCTGTGCAGATAAATGTAAATGAAACTTGCTGGCAAAGAGCGTTTGCAGACAAGTTTTTCAGCACAATTTTGCGGAAAAATTAATCTTTCTTAGAATTGTTTGCAGTAGTGGTAGTTTAATCCAATTTTCCTGTGAATTCTTTAGATATACATTTCTGTGAACCAGCCCTATCCATAAGCATTTTCTTCTAAATTGATGAAGGAATGCGTTTTAAAAATGCTAAGAGCAATTAAAGCAGAAGGAATTATTCTCTTCATTCTTGGAACCCCCTTATTGGTAATGTCAAAAGAGGTTTATTTTTCCTGAATCTAATGATTAACAATAAAGCATAGAAACAGCAAGTCCTACCTAAGGGGTCAACAATTAGTGAACTGCACATAGGTTTAGACAGATGGAAGTAGTTACAGCTCAACCATGGGGCCGGAGAAACTGAACTCAATGGCTGCACTTCCAAAATGACTGTGAGATATAAAATACTCCACCTATAAAATATGTTATAAAATATTTACAGAATTCCAAAAGATCATTCAAATCTCAATATAAAAAGAAAACAAAAAAGGGTGTGGGAGAGGAAATAAAACCTGCCTCTTGCAAAACTTGCTGCTGATACCATGGAGGAGAGCTCCATTATCCTTTTCATTTCCAGGAGGGAATGTGCTCTGAGTCACAGGGTGCTATAGGGAAAACGTCCTCACGGAACAAAGAGTGCTCCTGACACAAGTGAGAGCAGTTGCCAAGGAAAAAAGGCTACACAAAGACTCACCTGGTTCCATTGTGTTGAAGCAATCTTTATGCATGAACTTGCTATCAAAAAAATATGAAGTCAAAAAACAAGAATGTCTTAAAGCCTGTGGAAATGTAACCTGTGAGCTAACACTGAGTAATCCTCCTGCCTCTGCCAAACTAAGCATTTCCTATCTGATAGATTAAATTCTAAAGATAAATGCTAAACATCAAGTGCAGCAGCCTAAAAATATCAGGCACTGATTTGAGCAAAACACTCAGTTGTTTGTTCATATCTTCAAAGGGGTGTTTTCCAAAGTGTTCTAGGAACACCAGTCCCTTCCCTAACAGTGAGATCCATAATGATAAATTATCTTCCCTCTTGCACACACAAAATGAGCTTTAATTCTATTCATGGGACACACAGTACGTGCTGTGCAGGTCGTTGCTGAAGGTGTATTTTCCAGTGTAGCATTGACGAGCCATGTGCTGGATGTGAGCTGGGCTGTTCAGGAGGAAAAGCCTCCAGGATCAGGATGCCTAATGAAAGAATCATTTGGTGGCTGTCTTGTAGTTTCCTGAGAAGTTCAACATCACTCTTAACCAAGAACATTAGTAAGAGTAATAGAGGTGAGTGTGAAGGAGTGGCCAACAGGAATTGCTCCCTTGCAGGTTATGGCATGATCCTACTTGGTGTTAACCCCTTCTGTGTGTCCAAGCATTTTCAGAGGGATGATAGATGGAATAGGATCCCAGGGAAATGCTTCTGCCCATCTCCCTCAAGACTTGTGATGAGATTTAAGTTTAGTTCTCTTCTTCTGGGGAAGAAAAGGTTGTGTGCGGGACTCATAGTGACCTTCCAGTATCTGAAATGGTCCTGTAAGGAAGCTGTAGAAGGACTCTTCATTCAGGAACTGGACTGACAGGACAAGAGGGCAGCCCTGGGTCATGGCACAACCCAAGAGTAGGTTTAGAGTAGATGTTAGGGAGAAGAGCTTGGCTTTGAGGGGAGTGAAGCACTGGCACAGGTTGTCCAGACAATCTGTGGCTGCCCCATCCCTGGAAGTGCTCAAGGCCGGGCTGGGTCAGGCAGAGAGCAACCATTGCTTGGTCTAGTGGAAGGTGTTCCTGCCCACAGCAGAGGGATTGTAACCAGATGATCCTTAAGGTCCCTTCCAGCCAAACCATTCTATTATCCTAAATTTAACTAGAATTTGAAATGGAATCTTGATGGCCAAATGAAACTATCAGCAGAATTGTCTCCTTAATTCTGGGACTTTACCTTGATTTTCAAATGCATTAGTGCTTCAAAATACAAGATGCTGAAACCCAGATTCCCAGAGTGTTTGGATACCTACTTCTGCTTTAAACAAAGGGGAATGAACCTAACTCTAAGAATCTTGTTCTGGGTGTGCTCTGTCAAGGAATCCATTGAAAAGCTATGCATTACCTTCAGCTCAGTAATGGCCTTCTATCAGAAGCAGCAGCTGGAATGAACAATAACTGAAGTAATGATTCCATGAGGTGTTTAGCTCTGTATGAAGTTTAGTTCAGTTTCTAAGGCATTGTGCAGGCTGTGGCAGGGAATTCCCATTGTTTCTCTCGACAGATGGATAACAGCTCCCACCAAATCCAGTGGTCTGGTTTCCAGCGTGTCACAGCCACCAGCCCGTGCCCCAAGTGACTGCACGGGGCTGAGCTGCACAGGGCTGCAGCCCAGTCAGCTCTAAGGTCCAGTCCCACAGTGAATGGGAGTGTTGTCTGTTTAAGGACTGCAGAATCTGGCCCGTCTCCAAGTTTTTACAGGTCAAATAACATAAGGGAATATTTTAGTCTGAACCACTTCCTGAATTCCTGATGAAGAATGTAGAGTCAAAATATAATGAATGGTGACTGCATTCTACTCTAAACAATAGCTGCTATTTACCAAACAGTATGTAGTTTGTAAATTAAATGTGAGATTTTCCCCCAGTCTTTTGACTTCTTAGAAACTTTTCCTTCCTAACACTTGGGATTTGGACTGACTACAGAATTTCCTAGAGATGCATATGGATACAGCAGTGAAGGATTTCAGAGATGTTAGCCTTCCTTGCAAGGCAGATTTCTGCATGATTTGAATGCCACACATACAGAGTGTACACTGACGTAACCCCTTCTCTTTTGCTCAAAATTAGTCTTCTAAATTAAAACAAACACTCCATCATGCTTTGTTGCATTTTTGTGCATGCCCTCACAATTACTGCTTCCCTAGTAGCTTTTTTCCTTAGTGAGAAAACAAATGGCTTGGAGGGACAGCACTTTGATTTGCATGCCAGTTCATTACATCTCTATGGCATCGAACTCCTGTTTGCCAGCTTTAGTTACAGAACTGTTAACTGTGATATCCATTTTATGGAGGTAATGAGGGAGTGCCCTAAGGACCTCACAGAAAGATCTGTGTGACCTCCTTCACTTCAAGATGGTATCAAGACTGGAGATGCTCTAGTGGACTCTGAGATTTAGGTTAAACTAAGTCTGATTAGTTTTCTGCAGGAATTTTTAACTGTTATAGTCTTTTAGGTTGTATGAAAACAGGCAATATATTTTTAGATTTAACAGAGCTGTGTGTGTCACTTCACACTAGTATAAATTTAAGAATTAGTAGAAATGACTACACAAATTTTTCACAGAGTGAACAGGCAGAGCTTCGGGCCAGCTTTGCACAACTTACAAAAAAAAAGTCTAATTGCTTATTTACTGAATGCGTGTTTCAAAATATTGCACAAAAGCATGTAAGTTCCAGGCTAGCAGTTGCTTCGTTTCATGAAATGAATAACAATTGCATTAATGGGGGACTCATGCACTTGAAGGTGAGCATGTGTTAAAGTACCTTGCCAAATCAGAAACAGTCATTAATTTTAGCTGCCAAACTATTTTTGTGGTTTTGGACTGCAAATTGGAATACTCAAAGAGATCAGATATCAGTATCCCATGGGAACAAATGAATACATAGAAATATCAATGTCTTCTTGGACTTAACACAGGGGAAAAAATGAGCTGTAGATCCAACATCTTAGGTCACTGTAAAGGGCTTTGGAATAAAAAACATGCAGGAGACATGCTTTGCCTGTAATGTTGTAAAGCTGTCACTGTCCATAACATTTCTGCAACAGATCCAATTCAATTAGTGTGAACTAATGTGGGATTTCAATATGGAGTTTATCCCAGGAAGTGTTCAAGGCCATGGATGGGGCATTGAGCAACATGGTCTAGTGGGAGGTGTCCTTGTCCAAGGCAAGTGAGATGGAACAAGATGAGCCTTAAAGTCCCTTCTGGCCTTGACATTCCCTGAGTCTGAGGTGAATCAGTTAATATTAATTTTCCTCTTGATGCGTTTTCTTAGTAGCGATTAACTCATTTTACAAAGCCTTCAGGATTTACCATCAGGTCAGGAGGTACAGTTTTTTCCTAGAGAAGGCTGGAGCCTTATGTTCAGTTTTTGCAATTGCCTCCTGGCAGTCCCGTGGACTGCAGTCCCTACAGCCACTATTCACTTGACAAATCCCAATGGCTTAAATGAATTTACTGATAGTAAGGAATGCTCTGCACCCTCTGGAAATGTCCTGTGGCTGTATGGATCTTTAGGTGCTCTTCCAGAGGCACCAGATGAGTGATGCAGCTGAACTACCTGTGGCTGGCACAGGCACATGTGCCCCTGAAAAGCCATTCTTTGGACTTTAACACCAATATTTGTATCCAAATTGTATAATTTAATGTATAAACCTAGTTTATAAGTGTGTGGTGCTACTTCCAGACTGCAGCACAAGTTTCTTCAGTGTAGCTTGGCTCTGAACTGTAATTTGACTTTTGTAAGAGTGGTTTCCAGTTGCACTGTACAGCGTTAAAAGACCACTGCCTTATTGCTGAGCTGCTCAGGAAATATTTTAATATCTGCATTAAAAAGTAAAATAGCAAGTTGAAGGACAATTTCAGTTGGAAAGTCAAAACCCGTTTCTTCAGTTTGCAGCAAGTAAATGCATTTTCGGGTGAGAAGTGCCAAAACCTGTAAAAGTTTGGAGGAAAAACACTTGAAGCAAAAAAGAGAAACATAACAATAGCGAACACTCTTAAACAAAAGATTGATGAGTTCTTTGGGAGACAATCAGTCTCTTTCTGCAATGCACAGCAAAGAAAGAATAAAAGAAAGAATAAAAAGAAAAAATAAAAGAACGAATAAAAATAGAAAGAATAAAATAAAAAAAGAAAGAAAGAATAAAAATATCAGTTTGAGATAAAGAAAGCCCAATTTTCTGACACGTGAAGTTTAGTTTTTCTAAGCAGCTTAGCATCAATTGCAAGTGCTGCTAACCTCCAGACACTCCAAAGGCAGTTTGGGCTGGATGGCAAGTAGATCAATTAAAGAGCAGCTACATGGGCATCCCAGCTTTGTGGAGCTGCCAAAATGCATCAGTAAGGAGACAAATCCCTCTCCTACCCTTTTTGTGATCTTTCATTCATTCTTCCTCAATGATGGAGAGGTAGGGCCTGAATATCTTCCTCAGTCTTCTGTTTCAGGCCTTTTCAACTAAGTCAGACTTTTATTAGCATTTACCATGATAGGAGAGGAGTGGTTTACCCCTGAAATGGTATCCAGGAAGGTCCTGTTCTTCTTTCTGACAACTTTGAGAAAATACATTCAGAATAAGAATGATGATAAATTCTGTTGAAAATCTAGCATATTTCAATGGCAAATTCAGTTTCCTGAAAGATTGCATCTCCTTTACAGAGCATAATGGAGCTTATGGACTTTGGGTGGGATTCCCAAGGTTGTTTCTCAGTACTTTTGGTGAAACTGATTTGTAGGTAGAGCTCATGTTGAATGTTTTAGGGACAGATGGCAGCTTTCCCCTCAAGCCATGTGTGTGAGTGCTCAGCAAACACAACACCAGGGCAGGGATGCTGGATACTCTTTGTAAGAGCACACATGGACCACACTGCTGCTTCTCTGGTGATCCACACCAGCCAGGAGATGTGGAAAGAGAGCTCTTTCAGTGTTTCCCTGAAGGTCTGGGTGTAGGCACCCAGAGATTGGCAGGAAACTTTGAGGGACCATATTGATGCACATCCACTGGGCAGGCACACATCCGTGGTGATTTGTCTGACATAAGAGACATGGTAGAGGATTTGTCTGACATAGCTCAGTTATAAGGAACACATGAATGTAAACATGAACATTATTCTTCTTTTATATGGTTATTTTAATATATAGCCAGCTAAATATGTAATAAAATACCCAACTTTAAAAGTTGTTTGTTTTCCTTTCCTCCTCATATTTGGCTTCATCTGCTTGTGCAGTTAATTCTTTGGGAAGGATTCTCCCCCACATTAAATTTTATAGGTCATTTGATGCAGACTTGCTGCATCAGAGACATATAACAACATAAAAACCTGGTGTTTTTAAACTGTTTTCTTATTTAGAGATATTTTTTTCTTTGTTCTCATGCAGGAGATTACAAACAGAGGTTTTATTCCTCTATATTCCAAGCAGTGGCAGATCTATATTGGCATGGTCTCCATGCCAATTTTCTGTCTGATGAGCTCATCTAACTTTTCTAAAGTGCCCATCAAACAATTTATCCAAAGACCAGAATATTCAATATATGCAACATTGCTTAAGATCTTTGATGCCTAATCAGCACAAGTAGCTCTAAACTATTTCTAAGATATTGCCTTCTGACCTCCTAGTTTGTTGCGGCAATGGTTTCAATTAATCTGCAGTTATCCATTAACATGTCATGTGTCTCTGATTAAATGTAGGTTTGTTTTTTTTTTTTCCTAAGGACTGCAGTTCATTGTCCTCTTGGTACACTTGGTGTCATGTGGGTTGTGGAATGGGAGCATGAACTGGAATAGGCTGGATTGCCAGAATCTGCCCTTGAATTCAGTGCAGTTAGATCAGGATTTGGCTTGGGTTTTCCCCATCTTCTCGTGGACACCCAGAATCTGTGCTGGTGCCAGCTGCTGGCACAGCTGGGGTCAGGAGGAACTGTCACCAGTGTCCTGCTGTCCCCCTGCTCTCTGCTCCGTGGCACTGGTGCAAGATAAAGCATTCAGGTGCTGGTAGTGCTCTGCCGGCTTTCCACAGTCCCACCACTGTAGCAATAAAGGCGGACCAGACTTCCCTCAGTCCTTTCCTTCCCTCAGGGGAGGTAAAAAACCTTACACCAGGTCAGCCCATTGCAACACACGAGTCATGGGAGTGTATGTTTCTACATGCCTTCATGTGCTGTGACTTTGGAGTGTTTTGTAGAAAAGGTATCTTTAATTAATTCAGATTTCCTGTCTGAGCCCTCTTCAAATACTTGTAAATGACCCTTGGAATGAAAAAGCAAAGTTTCTCACATCTCTAATGAACCTGCAGGTGACATGTTTGGAGGCCTCGTGTGGCTTTTTGGCATAACATTTCAAGTGTACTGCTCTGGCTTTAGGTTTCCTGAGGATTTCCATTAATGNGGGGGGGTATTCATTATAGAGATTCATGCTTTTCTATAGAAACACAGAGATATTTTAATTATTAGAGTAATAATAGCACTGTATTTCCTCCTTCCACAGAATGTCATTCAATAAAGGAAATGGCTCTCTTGGTCTGCTGGCATCACCACTGGTCCTTTCCTCTCTCTTTTACTCCAGAATATCACAGTTTTTACAAAAGACTGTTATTTTGTTGAAGCCTGACCCAAAACGTCTTACTGAACAGTGATATCTCTTTGGACAGAGGGGTTCCAGAGGGATGGACATTGTTATTTGAATATTTATATTAATTGTCAGTTCTATTGCACATTAATAGATTTAGGAAAAAAATAATTGCCTTGATTCAAATGATACCTGGAGGTTGCCCTGTAACCTTTATGCCCCAGGCTGCTGTGATCACTGCTTTGTACTGCTCTGCCCCTAGATCCTCATGGGAATGCATCAACCAATCTTGTCTCAGCTGGATCACCCCCAAAATATCAACTCCAACAAACCCCTCTTCTTGCATTCCTGCAGTCCCTACAACTCAGCTCTCCTTATTCCATTTTGTCAAGATCTTTGAGCTTTATACTTTGCACACTGCTCCGCAGAATCAGAAATAATCTCAGTTTAAATTCCAGCCTTTACCAGTTAGAAACGTGTTGTGATGGGGGCAGTTTTTCCTATCAAGCGCACAAAGAGCAGTAATGTGCCTATGTGGGTGTCTGCTCTAGTACAAATAAGGGTACAGAGACTGACATGCCACTGGACATTCACAAGAGGGATGTTCAATTAATCATTAAATCACATCCTGCTCCTCAGATGAGGAATAATTCTTGTCTCACACAAGTGGAAATTGAAGAAGATTGGATGAGCTTCCCAAAGCCATTCTGGGCACAGGTATTACACTGAATGTTCTGCTTTAAGGGTACAAAGTTCTGCCAGAGTACCAGACTTTTGGAAGCTTGCCCTGAATTATTACACTTCTCCTGCTATCTACTTTGTTGTAGTCAGTGCCAGGCTTTAGAGTCATTAAGTCTCTCTCATACAAATGGTGGTCAACACCAAGACAGCTCAGGTCCTTTGGTTGAATAGTCTGTCTAAAATAAAATTCAGATTTAATTCTGTAATAAATGACATTCACTCTTAGAACAGTAGCTGCACCGAGAAACAGAGATTGTGATTTGAGTTGCTGTCTGCTTTCCAGGATCTTGCTTCAGAAAAGAGGCAACAAATGGGTCTCAATAAATGGAGTTGAGACATAAATTTCTGAACATGGTCTTCAGGGCAGCCATGTGTGTTTTATGTGAAACATGTAAGAAGTGTTGTCATAGAAAGTCCAAATGGACAGTCCATACACATAATATCCATTTGGAAAGGCATGTCTGGGAATAGCACCTTGATATACTCTGCTGCACAGCAGCTGATTTTTGTTTGAAAATGACTTTTTATACTGACTGGGGGTCTTTAGGTGCCTGGAAGTGTAAAACTGCTTCTTGGCTAGCTATTTTGACATGTGGCAAAAATGAAGAATAATGCTTTATAATCTCCCTGGAATTTGAAATCTGGTTAACTGGAAGCCCTTAGTATTTTCAGGTTCTTGGACGGCAGCCACTGCAGTTACATAAATGCAAAATATTATTGGAATAGGTAGTAGGTGTCCTTCCTTCCTTAGGAATTGCCCCACTTAAAACCTCAGTTCCTGTCCAGTCCCAAAAGTTCTTTTTAATCTTGTTTTTTTAAGCTATGACTCAGTTCCCCTGCCTTCTCCTCTTCTAGGTTGAACCCAAGGTTGTCCAATTCTTTTCCCTACATGGTCTGGAGCAGTGGATATGATGTATTCTTGTTTACAGTATGTTGAAGCAAAATATTTCTGAGATGTTTACAGGTACTTCCTGCCCCAGAGGAAGAATATAGGGTTTTCATCCTCCCCAGCAGCAGTGCCTTGGCCTTGCTGGAGCCAAGGAACTCAAGCTGTGTGATCTCTCCCTTCCTGTTTCTCTTACTTGACGCAACGTGGTGGAGTTGTTTGATGTCTAGAGAGAAGGATACAGAAACTCCAGCTTGCTACACTCACCACTTACTTCCTTTATGATGTTCCCTTCTAGGAAGTTGTGAAGATTAACCTTTTTTCTTAGCAAGTTAAATGAGGTCCAAGATACACTCGAAATACTTAGCAGCTTTTCTCTTTCGTATCAGGAAACCTGGACTCTTAAGGCTGCCTGTCTTCACTTTATGCAAGTTTGGGGGATAGCTAAACATTTTCAAACACTTCTGCATATCTTTCTTTAGGGGATATTCCCTTTAACTCTCATGGGAGACTTGTAGGTGGAACTGGCAGCTTAAATATTTAAATACAAGCTCAGTTTGGAATTTCACCTCATATTTATTTTATGCTTAACTTCTTTGCAGAAGAAGGTTTCTGTGTCCATTATTTGTAGGAAGTTTTTTGAGCCCTTCTCAGGCTCTAAATTATTCTGTCTGCTGTGACTGTGTAGTGCTCTGGGTCCCTCTTTCTCTCTGTAGATTTCCCCATACCGGTAAATATGGCATTTGACTGATCCTGCCCCACCCATCAAATCCTGCATCTCAGCCAAAGAGCCCAAGGATGCAAATAGCAGGATGTGGCTTTTTAAATACTGAGACTCTGTGTCAAATTGTTCCATGCTAATGGCAAATATTTTCATTATCGCTGCTGTCATCATTTGCCATCTGTGGCCATCGTCATCCTTGTGGCAGCCCAGCACCATTCCTGCCTTAAAAGGAAGGTTCAAACTTCAGCTTTGAGCAAGAGGGTGGACATATGGAATTGAAGAGTCAGTGTAGAAGTTGGCTTATGCATTTTCAATCCCATCCTGCAGCAGTGAAGGGATCAGTCCCTGAAGTCCAAACCCATTGTCTTCCTGGTGTTTGACATTCTTGGGCAGGCAACAAAGAGACCAGCACAAAGCTCCAGATTTACCCCCATGCTCCTCCCCTTGGAGCGGCAGGGCTGCTGCCTTCAAGGTTAATACACCTCAGGAGAGCATCCTGAGCAGCATCCTATGAAACATAGGCAGTACCAAATGGATCACTGCTTCAGCCAAATCTCTGCTTGTGCTTTTGTATCCGAACCTACATCAGCTTCAGGAATGGGATGCCCAGACTAGCACTGTCACAAAAAATATTGCATGTTCATGAATTGTGGCTGTGTGGTATAGAAACAGTGCATATAACTCACCTCTGTGGAAGAAGGGTTGGTTTGTTGCACCCCTGCAATGTGACGCTTGCATGACACATGAAATTCTTTAATTGCAAGAATAATACATTAGGCTGACTTTCTTTGAGTGACTGCCTCAGCCATGCCTTACCTTGTGGTAAATTTGGGTCAAACCTTTGAGAGTGTTTCCATTACAGTTAAGGAGTCCAAATAGGGCCTAAAACATTGTGCTGTATGTTTTCTGATTGTTTTTTCTTATCTTAAGTGTAAAATAGATTGCTTTGACATTTCCAGAAAATCTTTCGAAAGCCAGACAGAAAAATAACACAGAATATTTGATTCTGTTTTTTGGACAGAGATCTAAATGTGTGAGCTTGAATACTTATAAGGGTGTGATTTTGGTTCAGATTCTTTTGGCACTAATACTGAAATATTTGGATTGTTCTACTTAGAACATTCTAAAGGATGCATCCCTTTCTTCAAGTCTGAGTGCTTAATGCCTTTTTCTGTTTTCATAGGTCTGCCCTTCAATCCAAGCTAGTTCATGTTCCCTCTGGATACTGAAGGAGACATTTTGAGCACATTTGAAGGCTACTAGGAAGAAATTGATGGTGATTATATCTGATGTAAAGAAAATAGTGAGGCCTTTAGCTTGCTGCCTGTAGCCCTGTATTAGTTTGCCATGCTCTATTGCTCTGGACTCCACATTTTTAAGTTGCTCAATCCACTTCCAGATTTTATTTCCATCAACTTCCTTAATGGCTTACATGGTGTTTGCATAGGGGTGTCAGGATGATGAAAAACTTGAAACTAATTTGGAAGCTTTTTTTTTTTTTTAACTGAGCCTTAAATCAGGCCTGTTAATGCAGCCCAACTTCCCTGTGTGATGGTAACAAAGCTTCCTTGGTAGGCACGGGTTAAGGTCCTAAGATTTTGCTGCTGTTGGAGAAAGGTCTCTTTAGCAAACTCTTTTCCATGTTTCGGTTGGTAGAATTCAGATGAATTTTGCATCAGCATTTAAGTCAATCCTGGTGTTCTGTTTGGACTTACCTCTGGCACATTTTCCCATTTGGAAACCAAGAGGAAAAAACACAGAGCACAAGCCTTGGCATGGGTCATGCAGAGTAAAAGATGAAGGATCCAAGAGGGCTTTCCAATGTGAAAGGAAAAGGAAGATCCATTTCAGGGTCTAAGGGGAACTACAGGATCCTTTTTGGGTGTTTTATAGTAGTGTAGGTTGGATGGCTCTCAGAGCAGCATGGTGTCTTGTACAAACATACAGAGAGCTTTAAATGCTCTCAAATCTGCTAGGTCTGTGCTGAGGGCCTGTGTGCAAGAATTTTTGGTGTTTCTGATGAAAATAGTGTCACCACAGCTTAGGTGAAGAGCCATAGCCATGATGAGAGAGTATCACCTGTTGGCAAAAAATGTTGGCTTTCATGGCTTTATTCCTCATCGCCATTGGGATGTGGTTTGGCTCGGGTCACTCAACACCACTCCACCAGAGATGGTCCATGGGTGGAGGATAATGTCTGAGAAAGGAGAGGCAGATGGAGGCAGTGGAAACAGCCTCTGTGCAGGGGGACCTTGAGACGTAATGAGACAGGACTGGTTTCTGTAATAGGCAAATCAAACATGTTCTGAATTAACCAAATACCTGCAATAGTGTTTGCTTGATACAATATCAACAAAAAGTATAATCTCCCTTATCTGGTAGATATTTTCTCTATGTTTTCACATCCTTTGGGGATAGAAAGCACTTCAGGATGGCTTCTGTGGCAAGATTTCATTGCTGCAGCAATGGCCAAAAAATCCATCACTTAATTGCAAAATACATCACAAAAATCTTTAATTCTTCAATTAAAACTGGAGACTTTTTATGCTGTTGTTCCCATTAGTCCCCTACAAAGGGGGTGAGATCTTGGCAAAGTAATTCTCCATCTGTTTCTTACATGAGAATGCAGTGGTTTCAAAATCCATAATGTGCAGGACCTGCTATACATTCTGCTCACAAATGCCTGAGTAATGCTATAAAAATGATGTGGAAAAAAAATAGCTTATTTTCATGCTGATGCACTGTAAATCAAATATTTGGATAGATTCTGAGGTCAGAAAGGACCATTATGGTTATGGTGCCAGACCTACAGGCCACAGTATTTCACCTAGTGATTTTCATATGGAGCCAAAGAACTAGGAAATACTTATTTAAAGGAAAATCCACTCTAGCCTTGATGTACCAATGCAGTTCTTCTCAAAGGGATCTCTTGAGTGTGTTTTTATAAAAAAGTACAAACTGGGAGCTTTTCATGTGAATCTAACAATATCAAACTTAATAAATAATTGTTAGGTGTATTTTGTGCTAAGTAGTAAGATGGTGACAACAAACAGGACAGGAAAAAAAAAAGCTTTAAATTCAGAAAGCTCCAAGCTTCAAAATATTGGTATAAATCCATATCATAACCAACTTGAAATAAGAATGAAGGGTGACTGGGAGTGATCAGTCCCTACTTTGTCAAGATAGAAATGGCTCTGAGGTAATGAGAGAGCTGACCTAGGATTAAAAATTGAAAGAGATTCAACCCCTTTTTAAGTAACATAACCAGGATTCAGATGGGTGTATATTTTCAGAAATGTGGTCTCCTGTCCAGTGGCAGTACTCTCAAGTGTGATCAGTGATTTTCAAGCATGATTTTTTAAGACATTTGGATTCTATGGCTCATAGACATATAGACAAATTCCCAATCTCTTAAAATTCACCAGCAGCTTTGTCCTGAAGTGAAGTTCTTATCACAGTTATCTGTATTTGAAGATTAAGTTAAATTTTGTACTGCCTTGAGGGATTTCTGTGATTCCTTGGCTTGATGGTTGATATTGAACATTGATAGACACAAATGCAGTTGCAGTGTGTCATAGATGTCCAGATTTTTTTCACACATGTTTAAGTCCTTCCTGAATAATATGTCTATCATTTACCATTTATTTAATGAATGAAGAGTGAATTGGAAATTGTTAGTAGAAGCTCAGAGCAAGAGGTATTCTAATCCAAAATACTAATGATGATAGAATTCCATGTTTCCTACAAAATTCAGCTGAAGAGGTGACAAATAACACCCCCTAAAACACCCAGCTTTTCTCCCTTGGAGGGTGTACATATTCCGTAAGAAACCTGGGCAATGCTAGACTTTGTACAATCTCTCCTGATCCATAAAAGATGCAATAAGGCTTTGAGATGGAGGAGCACTTAAACTTCTGTTTGGATTACTGTGTGGTAGATGTTGTTGTCTCCACTGAAGTGACTCTAAAGTTACTCTTCAAGCACTTTATCTGGAAGTTTTATGGCCAAATGTACCCAGCTTCTAACTTCCTGCAGAGTCAACGTATCAGGACAATTTGGCATTCCTGGAAAAGCCTCTGAGAGCCCACGCGGGATAACTTCCTGCTGCTCTTTGACAGAGCGATCTAACTGCAGGTCATGGCTCTGGATTCTGGGCTGTTTACTTCTCATCCTTACCCATCTTGGACAAAAGCAGGGACTGGCCTTTCCCTAGGATATTTCTGACTAACAGAACTTCTAAAAGTGATGCCAGAAGACTGCAACATGCCAGTGGTTACATTGGAGTGCAATAACTGGGAGAGGCTTTTTGGACTGTTCTCACTCGGCCGCACGGGACTGGCCACTGCCAGGGTGACACTGAGTGAGTCCTGACGGAACTTTACATCTTCTTCAGCTTCTGCTGAACAAATTGTCCCTCTTCTGCCCTGGAGGACATGGCCCTTTCTTTGGGGACAGCTATGAATCTTATTAAGCTCATTGCTGTAATCATTTCTGGTGAAGCCCGCAGGCTAAATATAAGTTGCCTAAATATATGTTGTGTAATTACACATTGTGTTAAGAAAGACAGAAAGGAATAAGACTTGTTTTCTCCCCTCCCCATTTTAAATGTTTGAACATGAAATGCTGTGATGCCTTTTTGGATTTCCTAGGAAGTTGGGTATTTTTTTCCCCCTCTTTGCTTAGAGAGCTCTCTTATGTCCTAGGGCAGGTTTTGGAGTCTAGACGTCTTTTTATTAATAAAGAGGCTTCCCCCTCTTAGGCTTCCTGGGAATTGCAAGGCATTTTCTCATGAATTTTTGTGCCATGACATCTGACAACATTANAATTATATATATATATATATATATATATATAAAACAGCCATGTGTTCCTTGGCTTCACACACCATGGCTGGTTGTCATATTTGTTTGTTGGCCTGAAGAGCTGCTTGAAGGACATGACAAGATCATGGAAATCCCCTTTCTGTCATGCTTCCTCCAGGAGGAAGTTCTTTCGAGGCTAAACCCCTCAGAATAATCCAGAATAGAGGAATTCTTTCAGAGATCAACTCTTTTAAATGGAACTCACTGTCTTTTCTTGGGAAGGAAAAGTGACAATCCCCTAATGTCGCCATCATTGCAAATACATGTGATACAAGCCTTTTTTAATAGCTGGACTAACCTTCTTACTTTTTTATACTCTTCTTCCTCTAATTGCCAGGAAACTTTTTACTGCTCTGCAAGAGTCAAGCACTAGGGTTTTCCCAAACAGAGCTGTGCTAAGATATTTAGACCCTAATTCCCCCCACATTGCACAACTGTTAATTGGGAAAGATCAGCAGCAGACAGCTCGCTATGGGACATTCAATCCCACTTCTTGTAGCAGCACGTATAATCTTTGGGAGATGGTTCATGGACTCTCTGCTCGCAATACTTGGCAGCTCCCAAGCAGCTGCTGGGCTGGGAAGAAGTCTTGCTGATTGTCAACCTCAAGGGTTTAAGCAAATATGCCTGAAACATCTATTTGTGGAAAGAAAAACTCCCGGCATTCTTGCAGCACCAAGTCCTGGGAACAAGCAGGGATTTCAGAGATCTATACCAGCACAACCCTGTGCATCACAGGATGTTTCTGCAGTTTGTGTCAGGCAGAAAGGCTAAATCTGTGGCTTTTGTGTACTACAGTCACCAAAAGATCCTTGTCGGGGTGACTGTGGCTGTAGGACTGAAAGAATCAAGAGGGTAATCTGACAGAAACAGAGAGCTGAGGGAGGAACTCACAGTGCCTGCCGGTGTCTGCAAGGAGGCGTCAGGATAGAGCCAGGCTCTGCTCTGTGGTGCCGAGCAGGAGGACAAGGGCAGTGGGCCCAAACTGAGGCACAGAGAGCAAGAACTGCTTTACTGTACAGACACTGAGGGCAGGGACAGATCCCCCAGAGGGGCTGTGGAGTCTCCCTCCCTGGAGACATTCCTGAGCCATCTGGACACCCATGTGCTGTGGCATGACTCAGCCTAAGCAGAGGTGGGACCAGATGACCCACTCTGTGATTCCTTCCAAACTGACCCATTCTGTGCTAGAAAACTCCTCACTGGCAAGCTGCAGGAATAGCGGGTTATGCTGGCACTGCAGACACAGAGGAAAAGGAAACAGAACGTATCCAACAAAGCCAATTTTCCCAGTGAATCAGGTTTGATAGGTCACTGTTTTATCCAGACTAATGTAAAAATGAAGCTTGGTTATTCTAACCAAGTAGATAACTAAGTGAACCTACAGTGTCTTCCAAGATCAGATCCTGGCTCCAAGTGTCCATCTGTGACTCAGAGTAATCTTCAGCTTTGTGGATGGCCTAAACCAGTAGCTTACTGGAATAATAGAGAACGTGTAAAATGATAAATCTTCCAGAAAATGTGCTTTTATTTTGGGATAAATTCTCTCCCAGTTTTGCTTCAGCTCTTCAGGTTTACAGGTCCATCAGCATCCATTCCTACATCCCCTTCTGTGACTGTCCTTTGATGCTGTCAGAGTTTTTGCAATATTGTCACAACAGCTGGTAGTAATAGTATTGTGAAACCTCCTCACACCACCCCTGCACAGCCCTAATGCCCCTGTTCTCACTGGAGGGATCACCTACATGATTCCATCCACGGGAGAGTAGAATCAGGCTTCTTAATGTGAATGCAATTCTAAACATCTTTATTTTACTTTCCCTTTATTTAGCAGTGATGTAAAATATAAATGGGAATCAGGTCTGTGATAACCACCCAAAAGCTAGGAAAAAAGGTATTTTTCTAAATGGTGGTCTTATTTGTCTGTCTTGCTGCAAGAAGAAGTCTTTGAGAGCTGGTTAACTTCCATGCCTCTAAGGTTCAAAGAACTAAGTGAAGTACTGACCAGGGCCTTTGGGGGGTCCTTTCTGGCCACCTCCAAACCCCCTAATGCTCCGTTACTTCAGGGACAGAAAGTAAGAGACTGGAGGCGCTCCTTCCTCGGGACCAAAAATCCTACAGCTTTATTGTAGAATCACTCCAGGGGGTCCAGGAGGACGAGGAAAAAGGGTGAAGACATCCCAAGGGTGAATGAGGAAAGAGAAAGAATCTCTTATGGTGGGAGATTTTAAGCCCTGGGGAGAGGGGGTGGAGGAAAGGGACTGCAGCCACTGGGATACAAGTGAGGGGAGGGGCGAGGGGAGGAGACAACCTGGGAGAGAGCGGCGCCACCGGGATATAGGGGAGAGGGGTGTGCGAGGGAGAAACCGTGTGATGTGAGAGGGGAATACAAACATATTATCCAGTGCAAATTCCCATTCACTCCGTGCAAAAACAACTAAATAAACTATTTAGTGCAACATTACAAGTAAATGGAGTCAAACAAAAAAAAATTAATAATAATAATAATTAAAAAAAAAAGCTTTCNAAAAAAAAAAAAAAAAAAAAAAAAAAAAAAAAAAAAAAAAAAAAAAAAACCAAACAAAAAAAAAACAAACCACCAAGGAGTGGTGGCCTGAGGGAACCATCTGCAAAACCAGTTTTTGATATGACAAAACCTTTCCTAAACACATTTAGCTCCACTGCTGCTAATGGCATCAAAACTGTTAAAATGGATTTGAGGGCATAAACTGTTGTTGCTACAGAAATAGCAGTGAACAAGTAATTAAAATGCAAAACTTTCTTAGGGGAATGGAAAGCATTGCAAGATACAGATGTAAGTAATTCCTCCTAAGTGCAATAGTTCGTGTTTAAAACAGATTTTGGACATAAAGTTCATCAATCTTCTGTAATAAAATGAGAGTGGGCTTTGGTTTTGAGAGCCTAAGCTATTCTTTAGGCTTCACTGACAGAAACCAAATGAAAACCAGGCAAAAACTCCTTGCTAAAAGTGAGTCCATCTGGGGCTGGGAGGTAACAAGAATAGCCTACATCGTGGGGAAAAGCTGAAGGCCAGCCAGGACATCAACAGGTAGATCATGTTTCCACAGCAAATTTTTGAGTAATCAAAACTCTTTCCTCTCCTCTACTGTTGTTGGACAACAGTATGACCATTGCTGTTCTTTGGAATTATGACCATAAGCCCTGGGGAGTGACACGTATCTGATAGACAGGAGGGAAGTCTGTGCATATCAGCATCAGCCTACTTCCACCTCATTATTCCCTCAGAATGGGTGTTTCCATCCAGGCAATTATTTGAGATCTTTTGACTGAAATGTGGGCACACAGGTCTTTCCTCCTGAGGTTACGTTACATTTTCAGGACACTCATAACCATGGTCTGGAATTTGTTATCGATAAGTGCAGGATAAAATTGCGCAATTTTTTTTTTTTAAACATTGACCTTGATATTTTTTCTTTCTGTTACCCTTGATTGCTTATTGCTTGTCTTCCATTATTCTTGTTGAAATGACAGAAGAAGGAACAGCTATTAACATTGATATGTGAAGTAAGGGTCAGGTTGCAGAGGATGAGGAGGTAGGAGGGAGGCAATGGTGTTGGAAGGCAGCAAAAAAGACATTATTTTGGTACAGTGTATGATCAATTTGTTCTCATCTCCCTCATACTTATGAGACCTGAATCTTGGTAGAATTCAATTTCTAAGGCTAATGAGATTATAAACATGATTTTCTTTCATTCGTGATCTTTCAGTTGTGAACAAAGTCAGGGTAGAAGCCAAATGGTTTTTGAGGTGGCATAGGGAGGAATGTGGCTCCCTCTCAGCATTTTTTCACAGTTTTTCTCCTCTGGAATATCTTGCACCTTCCTCTGAAGGGCTGTGTTGGTGGTGGTGTGATCGTTCCAGACACATCACTGGTCCAATCTGAGTTCCTGTAATTGTCTATTTATTTAGGGCTTGGTTTCAGTTGCAGTGATTTGGAGCAGAGCTGTTATTTTGGTTTCAGAATTAAAGATTCTGAATAAATTAATTTGATCTGTCTGCTTGACTTAATCTGTCGGACTGCCCAAAAGTAGGCTGTCTGGAAAGCAGAGGAATGGCAATACCCACACTGTTCCCTACCCTTCTGGAGAGGGAGCCCCTTTTCCATTGGTAACTTCACACCAAGGAGGCAAATTTATCAAGAAAGGAGGGGATTCTGGTTCTCTCACACACAGAGCTCATTTTACCACATGCGCAGCCTACACCCTTCCAGGAAACCATTGTGGAACCTGGAACTGTCCTAAGCAAACCAGGAGACCTGGTCATACTGAACTCTAATACTGAATTTTTCCACTGTAACTCAATTCCACTCTGACTTGCCAAAAGTTTCAATCACTGGTTTCTTGTTTTCATGCTTTTATTCTGCAGTGCTCTTGACTGTAGTAAAGAGTAATTTAAAAATATATGAATATAAAAGAGCAGAGGATTATAATCCAGGGTAATATTTGTTCAAAATTGCATAATATGTTGAGGGATTTGAAACCATTTTACAGCCATTACTGAACTCTGCCTGACAATGAACTGATAGGGTGGGAAATCATTATTTTAAAGATGTACTGCAGTGGTTAGCTGCTGGGTGAAAATAAATATCCCTTTATTTCTTGGTAAAGGCAGATGAATAAACTAAACCTATTACATGTACAGGGTGTTTTAAAATCTCTCTGCCTGGCAGCCGGTGAGAGGTCAAAATCAGGTTTCCTATCTGCTAGTGCTTGGTCAAAGAAGTGTACAGGGTGTTAATTTAGCTCAAAGATGTCTGGGTAAATCTATAGGAAGGAAGTTTGCAGACAGGAAGGAGGGGTGTGGATGGGAAAGGCTTGCCCTGTGCTGGGCTGCACTGAATGCAGTCTCAAATCACAGAGCATGGATAAGAAAGAATTTAGAAATTAATGTGCAATCTTAAGAATTAAATTCTCTACCGAGCGACCTTAGAGTCTGGCAGCTGTTCTGGAGCTGATAAAGAGGGGACTGGCTGAAACGTTCCCATGGAAGGCTTTGGTCCCTGGCTGGCATTACATGAGCTGCAGAGCATGAATCAGAGTCTAATTCTGTCAGCCAGTGATAGGGCCTGCAAGGCACTGGCCTGTGCCTCAGTTGAACAATATGCTCCTTGAGTTATGGGAATTGTTGAGTCCCTTTTGCTTTTTCCTTTTTTTTTCTTTTTTTTCCCTTCAGCCTGTTTTTCCCACACTGCCTCCTGTCCTTTTCATTCCAGAGCATATAGTGCAGAAATGGCTGTGTGCATTAGCTCATGTGTGTGGTATATCAGGGTGCATTTGGACATGGCTGAGCACAGCCCTGGTATCGCTCCCGGTGGGTGGGAGCAGCCCAGTGCCACAGCACACACTGACAGCCAGGCTCCAAGGGTAACAAAACCATGTGTCCTGGCTTTTGGGTGGCTTAAAAAGCCTGGCTTTAAAAGCCAAGTCTGCACAGGCAGTGAGTTGGAAGCGGATCTCCTCCCTCCCCCTACTTTTCCCTGTTTTTCCAATCCACCCAGGACCGGTGTCCTGGGGCCAGCCAGGCTTTTATCGCGGGTGACAGAGCAAACATCAGTGTGGTGACAGAGTGAAAATGCTGGGGGAGAAATCACTTGGTTTACTTTAACCTCACACAAACTAAACTGTATGAAACTGAAAGTGTTCCATTTACTCTGCCCGAAGCCAAATGCCAGAGACACATTAGAACATCTGTTCGTGTTTATAACCTGATTGACTTCGCCAATGATAAAATGGATTTTAATATGATAATTTGAGTGCCCCGAGAAGTGGTATTAAATAGTTTGCTATTTTTGCCCTAGGTCACTAATCATTTGAGTCTTAATCCAAAGCTCCCTGAAGTCAAAGGGTATTTTCTTGCTGTCAGGCTTTGGGTGAAGTACATTTCTTCCTGAGGGCCATAAAAGTGTGCTCGAACACATAGTTGTTAGCACAGCAGTTCTGCTGGGTAAGGATTCATGCTGAACAGAATTTCTGGTGAGGTTTCAACATTTCTGACTTTCTCTGTTTTAAAAGAATCAAAATACACAAAACAGAAGCCATGGCATGTTATCTTACTTTACATAAAAACACTGAGTTGGGGAAAATGTAACTGAAACATCGTTTTAGTTTGCTTCAAATTTGGATGAAGGTCAGTAATTGATTATCTAATCCTCTTTCAGTAAGAAACCAGGCTGAAAACCCCATCAAAAAGGCCTGTCTTCAAATATGCTTGCTTCTGGATCAAAGAATGTACAACATCTTGGGCCTAGTTCTGAAGGTGTTTTGGATTAGCAGTGAATCATCATAATATAATGGAAATAGAGGCTTAATGTGAGGTTCTTCAGACAGGGTTTTGATTAGCAGTTATAGAGTTATATACATATATATAGTAGTTATAGCACCTTATACAGGTGCTGTTCTGTAAGGGTAAGCTGATACCCAAATGCTGCACCAGGGAAACCCCCACCTCTCCTCACCAGAACCATCTGTCCATGGAGTTCCAAATGCTGATAGGGGTGGTTGAGTGTGAGAATGTGTGATGCTGGAAACTGGGTTTGCAGCCTTGCAGAGCAGAGTGCCACAGGTATTTTGTTGGTTTTCCTTGGCAGCAGTGTGTCTGCTTAGAATGCGGGATTAATGGTGGTCTTCAGCTCAGAGCAACGGGCTGTATCTTCCATTCAAAGGTGACATTACTCAAACGTTCAGGAGTTTGAATGGCATAGGGAAGATTTGGGACTACTCTCATCTGAATACTGAACACAAGGCAGAGATTGAGTTTCTGATGGTTTAGAGGCTGCAACTTCAGCTTGAGCTGAAATGTCAGCATCAGAAATGCATCAAACTTTCTGGTCAAGAGGTGACTGGAGAATCTCTAGGCAGGTTATGACTCTCTAGCAATACACTGTGTGTTATTGTTACTTTGCCTTTCATCTTCTCTTGTTCAGGACCAGATTAAGTTTTTATAGCAGATTCTGTTAGCTAATGGTGTTGATGAAACTTTTTGATTAATGTGTTAAACTTCCTCCACTCTTTAGATCATTCATCAACAGAATTAATATGAATAGGAATTTCATGCATGAGTATTTGCCAAATAGTTAAGAGGATTTATTTTCAACGAGTGAAACCCACGCATTTTGATTCTGATGTATGATTTTAATATGCTAAAATCTTTCATTTTATTAATACTGTCTAAATAGCTATTCCCTGCTATAAAATGAAATAGAAAATTGAATAATAGTCATTCTGAAAAGAAAAATGAGTATTGATCTGAGTTAGTAGTTTAGGATGACTCATTATTTGTGATGCACGTAAACACAAAAAAAGAGAATGCCTCTAAAAGAAGATAATGTAAACCCAAAGGAAATCAAGGCAAGTCAGGTAACTGAATCAGTTCTCTAACAAAGATATATAGTGATTACTAATATGCTATTAAAAAATCTGGTGAATTCAGTGACCTTGCTAACCAATATGTTTGCATGCTGGTGAGTTGCCTCTCCTAACCAACGCCTGTGGCCACTTTTAACACATGAGCTGGAATCACATGTCACTGCAGCCCAGCTTCCAGGTCCTTCATGTGGACAGGCTTTCCTCCTGGCTGGAGCCTGCCAGTGAGGCCTCCAGTCCTACTTTAGCAGAACTGGTGCCGACACTTTTTTGGTGCTATAAGTGTGAATGGATCTTTACAGGATGCAAGCTGGGGAAACCCCACACAAGCTCTGCAGCAAAACCCATGGAAATCAGATTTTGATCAGATTAAGACTTTAAAAGGAAAAAATCTGGACACAGATAGTTTTCATTTTTTCCCCTTCCCCCTCTCTAACATGGGGCATCCCTTCTCTTTTTCCCTGCATAGTTTGAGGGAAATGTCTCAGTAAGCAATTACAGGATTTTCTCCAGCGAGCAGGGATCTCGCAGTGTGATGTTTTTTATCTGGCATGTCTTTGTTGCTCTCATTGTGGGCCGTTGTGCTGAATAGAAGGCAGACATTACTCAGAATGGGAGCGGAGACTGTCTGTTTCTGAGTGCTGAAGCTTTATAGGCAGTGTGTGCCTTGCCAGTGAAGCCTGCCTGTGCCTCTCTGATGCTGCAGCCCCAGCCCCTCAGATGGGTGCTACAGGGCTGAGACAGTGCACAAGGCCCTCTGCTTCCAACAGGCACTAACATTACCCTTTTAACTGAACACACCATGAACAAGGGAAAGAGGGAATCACTGAAACTCAATCAGCTTACCTGCTGCTCCTACAGAGCACAAAACTGAGGTTTCTGCCAAACATTTGTCAGAACAAGAGGTACACTTTCTTTTTTTCAACTGAAGTGGTTCTTGTTCCAATAGAAAATACATAAATGAAAAATGTGTAGCTAAATAAACCTTGAAATGCTTTCACAGAGCTTACGCACGTGTCAGTCTGCATGGACTCTGGCCTTAGCTGCACAGTTGGGTTTGCATGAGCCATGCTCACATTGAAGATTCTGAGTGGTAAAATGTGGATTGTGCAACAGAAATATCCAAAACCGGAGAATCCAAAATGTCATGCTCACTCTTGTCACCTCTTGTCACCTGGGTGCATCCACACCTGGTGTTCTTTCCATCTTTGGCTATGATAATGTGCCATTCATTAAAATGTCTGGCTTCACAGAATACAATTAGGATGTGCTATGGGAGAAATTGGACTTTGGTGCCATTGTTTGTTGGAACAGCCTGGCAATATAAAACAGCCTCAAAGAGGAGAGAACTTGCCATGATGGCCAAAGTAAGAAAATATGGGGGATGGAAGGGTTATCAGTCCCACCTCCCTTTTTCTGTCTTTTTTCCATTAAAATTCTTATTTAAAGTAATTTTAAAATAGACTCCCAGTACAAAGCATAGATACCCCTGGAACTTGTTTAAATCAAATTTGTGCATGCTGAGCTATGCTCTATTTCTTGCGAAAGAGTTCCTCTGCATCCAATACTTATCCGCAGCAAGAATACGTGCAGCTCATCAGAGGGTGTGCATAGCATAGCAAAAGAAAAAATACATAAAAATTGGCAGTTGTCAGAGTTAGCATAAAGCCAAATGCACGAAGCTGAAGTTCTGTCAGTGACCCAGGAGTGGGTGCAGCACACCCAGAGGGGATGTGTGTCCCCAGCTGCCTCACACTTGTGCTTCAGAGCTGGTCTGAGGCACTGATGTGAGCAGCAGCAATTCCTGTGACAATAGTGACAGTCACACTGGAGTCTGCATTTAGCACTTTGACTCCTTCTTAGGAGCAATGGGCATATTGCTCATTGCTCCTAAGAGCAATATTGCTCATCAATATACATACAAAATATGTATATTTTTTCTTATGTGCCTTATTGAAACCACGGGTTCATTTTACTCAGGTCCGTGAACGGTGTCATAGTTTTAACAAATCAATTCGGGATAAACCTGAAGAGTTGCATCAATTACAGCATTTAGAAGGCAGTTGTCATTCAGACATCTCTGAGCTGCCCATATCTTTTTTCAGAATACCTGAGTTTTATCAGCCATTTGGCCTGGGCTGTTTCTCAGATAAGTCACTTCATCACTGTGACTCATTTCACTTGTGTGGAGATGTTGAACATAAACTTTTTTTCATAAAATGCTCAGAAACCTTACAAATGCTATCCAGGAGAAAAGTGTTACCTTAGGCTGCTCTAAAACTCAAAGCTGAATTCACTGTAGAGAGGACACATCTAGTTCTTGGAGAGGCCAGCGAAGCAGGCAATGTCTAATAAAAATCCCAAGTACAGGACTTGGATTTAAGTCAGGCTGCAGTGATTCATGGTTTAAGGTTCCTGGCTCAGTCCCTGGTGCTAGGCATGATGAGAGAATCCTGCTGCTTAATAATCCTACAACTGAGCTGGATTTTGCTTGGCAAAATACAAGGTGTTGCAGATGATCTCATGTGCCCACCTTACTACTAAGCAAACAGATAAAGTATGGGTTCAAGGTTATTTAAAATTATATTTGAGAATGCCAGAGTGTTACAGATGAAATGAAATGCTCGTGGAGAGGCTTAGCCTGTATTTGTTAACTCTGAGGTGGAAGGAGCTGTTTTTTACACTGAGCTGGAGAATTTGAAGGACTAGCAGGAAGTGATGGCTACAGGATACAAAGGGGTGGGGGAAACCATCAAGTTTTATTGCTGTTCAGTAAAAATGATCACATTACTCCCAAGTGGCAGAGCTGCATACGTAGAATAGGCTTTCATCTAGCAAGCAACCTTGAAAATGCCATAACTGACTGTGCACGATACATGTTTTGTCCATGTCTTGCATCTGTGGTACCTCAGTGCCTTCTCTTTTCTCTTTCCCTTTTTCCCTTTCCTTTATTATGCAGACATTATTACTGGATGAGTATGGTTATTGCTGCATGAATTCAATTTATTTTAAGATTTCTTTGCTAGAGATATTTATGTGCTGATTATTCTCATATTGCATATTCTTTTTGTTAGAGATGGGGCTGAATTCAGCTTATGAAGTCAGTATTTCTGAACTTTACATTTTTTAATTCTGTGATTTTGGTTTTAGAGTTACTTGTGTGTGTCTCCATCTTAAGAGCTTAAAAAGCCCACCAAATTACTTTTCTTGTGAAGCCAACTGCACTTGGACTCCAGGTTTACCGAGGATTCCCTTTCCCCAGGCAGGCAGTGTAATCAGGGCTGTGCAAAGCACCATGCAGTTTGGGATCACAGAATCACAAATTTGGCATTAACACAGCCTGGGAAACCCAGCAGAGCAGTCCACCTCACGGTTTTCATACTTTTTCCTCCTGCTCAGCTGCTCTTTTGCCAGAAAGCCAGCTTTCTTCAGCCTTCCCCATGACCCAGGTCCCTTCCCTGTGGAGAGGGTTTTGGAAAACCCAGCCTTGTATTCTCTAACACCGTGGCTCTTCTTTACTGATGGAACACACGAACTTGATTTTGGCTGCTGGAAAACTTGACTTAGTTTCATTTTGGTTTGGCTGAAACCTTCCCCTCCTCCAATTAGTGAACATGAGATTTTTCCTGCGATGTTTCCCTCCCATCTCAGGAGGGGAGAGGTGCCTTGGGTCTGTTGTTAGTCACTGGTGTAGGAGAGGGGAAAGCTGCGCACTGCAATTCTCTTTCCATTACAGACTTGAAGGGTGTGATTTGTTCCCTCTTTCTCTTTTGGAAACTGGAGAGTTCATCTCTGCTTTTCTTTGGGGAAAGTGTCTTATGGTGAATATTTTAGAGCTGTTTCAGTGTTTCATGTTCAAACTTGGATAGATTAGAGCTTTTTGGGTTTCTTACCTGTGCTTGACATCACTTTGGCAATGAGAAGTGCTTGGGCCAGCCTGTGAGAGAGTCTGTAGAGAATTCCTGCTGGAATGTTGTGCTACTCTGCTCTCTACTTTGCGATTCTTCCCGGCAAGATGTGCATTAGGAAAAACGTTTTCCAGTTTCTTTGAGTTAGCAGTTTTACAATGTCTTGTAAAAAAAAAAAAAAAAAAAAAAGGAAAAAAATAGGAAAAAGTAAAAGTAGACAAAAATCTTTTCTACTTCTATTGAGAATGCTGTAGTTCTTATACCTCAATTTCCTTAACCTAGCAAGCGCTATTTTAACCAAAGAATCTCAGTGTTAGAGAAAAGCTTTATATCTAAAGAAGTAAAATACAGAAGGGGAATAAGAAAATGTTAAACATGTATTCACTGAGGGATTTTGAGGCTTGAGTTTTTGGGGCTTTCAAGGTCAGGAGCACAAGCACAGTTTAAAAGAACTCATTTCAGTAAGGTCCATGAAGCACAGATTTAATACTCCTTACATCTCTGACAGTTTTTTAACCTTATATTCCCAATCAGCAACCGTTTTCAGAGGTTTGTAGGTAAAATAGTGTTGAAATCAAGCCAGGAAGTTACAGACTTGGACTGTTTTGGGCAAGAGAAGAGAGAAATTTCAGTGGCTGATGATCCATAGATAAAGCATTTTGCCAATAATCACCTATTATTGGT
The DNA here is from genome assembly GCA_013400575.1 of Peucedramus taeniatus. Taxonomy (NCBI): domain Eukaryota; kingdom Metazoa; phylum Chordata; class Aves; order Passeriformes; family Fringillidae; genus Peucedramus; species Peucedramus taeniatus. Next base: position 146,600 of record WBNO01026214.1, on the reverse strand, counting down.
TTGAATACAGATCAGAACTTCAGTCCCACATGAGTCGTGGTCTCTTAACATGGACAGTTTTCAGCTCAGAATCGACTTCTGATATTTAAACTTGAGTGCAAACTTTGTCAGAACATTGCAAAGATGAACATGTTTTGCAAATTGAGGGTTGCAACTATTAATTTTACAGCCGTACCATTTTGGGTAGTACTTAAAAAGTCTAAAAGCTTAAAAGTGATGCATCAAAGAATGTTGTGGAGGTTTCAGAGAACAGGAACTTTTTGCAAGAATACTGATAAAGTGATTCTGTGTCCTTTTAATCCTTTTTCATGATTCAGTATAACTTTGGGACTACTTGGGTAGAACAAATTGTATCCATTTGGTGAATTGAAAGAATTCATTCTCTTGGGGGGGAAAAATAGATTTTCTGGCACAGTTTTCAAGATGCTGATTGCAGATAGTGGTGTGCCAAGTCAGGTTCTAGCATAGTGATGATCACTGCCTGTCTCCAGGGAATTTTTTCTCAGGCTAAACTTCTAAGGCACTTAGCTACTTGGACTTTAGCAGGAATTTTAATCCTCTCTGAGCTCTACTGGAAATCAGTAGGAACTCTGCCTGGCTTTGGATGCCTGTAGAAGCCTGAGCTGGTACTTTGGTGAGCTTCAGACGCCTTTGTTGATCCATCCATTTGCTGTTCCAAAGTGGCTAGAAGTTTCAGGGTGCTGCCCCAAAATGGACACTGTGTTTTAGCCAGGAGACCGCTCCACTTCCGTGGTGGGAGAAGGGCTGCTTAGACAAATAGTCTGTCGATATGTTAAGCATGAGGGATCCATAAAAATGAAAGTTGTTATTATTGCAGCGGAATTTTCCCACAGCAAAACCAAAACAGGACTGACTTGGATCCATAAAAATATTGCAAGTGCACCACTTGTTTGCCCCTCACCTCTGCTAGCCCGTTTTATGTAAGCCGGCATTCTCCCTTATGAGGGCTTAGGCACAGAGCACGGGCGTGTTGATCCCTGCATCCACGGAAGAATTCTATGAGCTAAACACATGTTCTGCCACTGGCACATTGCTGCTGCCCTGCCAAAACCCTCCTCCGTGCTTGGCTTTCGCAGCAGTGAGCATGGGTGGAGGAAGGAAGGAAGAGCTGGGAGGCGATGATGGCTTCCTGATGCCCTGCCCCACCCGTGGCACAGGTTAGCTCAGTTCTGAGTCTCAGGCAGCTGGTAGAAATCCCCAGGAGGCTCCCCATTCATCCCCTGCTTTATCTCCACCCAGTACCTGGCACACATCCTCTGCAGCAGGCGGCCCCTGCTGCTGCTGCTGAAGAAATCGCTTTTCCCAGTTCCATCCTCCCTCCTTCAGCTCCTTCTCTCTTTGGGATGCTGCTTGGAAGAAGAACAGACTCAATTCTGTTCTTTGGATTTTGGTACAAGTTTGATTTTAATAGGACTTGCGCGCATGGAGTTTTATCTGGAAGCCCAGGGGGCCCCGGCTGATTTATTCTAGTTATTTGAAGGGTATGTTTCTGGAACTAATTCTGGTTTAAAAGTTGAGGTCCGAGAAGAGCAGAAAACTATTCACTGAGGAAGGAGAGAAAATGTGCTGGGAGAAGCAGAATGAAATTTCCAAAGAACACTGCCTACCTCTGTCCTGTTGGAAAGTTCACCTTTCTCAACACAGAGGTTATCTTGAGCATTGAATGACAGATAAAGCTTGTGCCATTTAAAATATTCCTTGGATTATCTCCCAATATCTGCCAATTATCTGCCCTGCCTCAAATTTGTCAGCCATTTACAAGGCCAAATTCAGAATCAGTCAATTTAGCTGTCTGTAATATCCCTTTATAAAGTGTTTCAATACCAACAAAGTGGTGAGACCAATTTCACAGACTGATGCTGAACCATTTTACAGCCTAGCAGAAAGCAGAGTGAATTCTGGATCAAAGGGTGACCAGTACTAAATCCAGGACTGTAAGTTGCAGTTATCTGATGTCCTGGTGAAGGGCAAGCCACAAACAGAGCTATTGGCTGACAGCCCTGGAAAGTAGTAGTAATAATAAACATCTGGAGGGTTTGACATAGTCATGGTTGGCAGTAAATAATCCCTGGCTCTGAAGCAATTCCTTTGGAGAAGCAGTTTGAGATATGGAGAATCTAAAATGTAATTGTGTGATGGAATGATGGACAATATCCTGATAAATCAGGATCGCTTGTGTGTTGGCATAAATAATGAACTGGGTTATAGGAAAAGGGGGGGAAAGGGATCAGGTTGTAGCATTCAGTGATAGGAGTCAGCCAGGGAGGGAGGGAGAAGAGCCACCAAGTGGCAGTTTATCCCTCTGGAACACCTACAAATGCAGCCCTTCGTTCCTCACAGGGACCAACAGCAAAACTAATGGAGTGGGCTTGTGCAGCCAGAAAGAGAAATGTTTGTATCCACTGAGGATTAATGAAGATTGGATTGAGTTCAGTCTAAATCTCCCAGTAACTGCTGAGAGACTGGGAACTGGCCTGCCCAGTTGCCTGTTTTTATCCCAACCTGCAAACATGAGCCCACGTGCCCAAAGCAGCACTCCACACTTTGATGTTTACTCCCAGCCTTTCTCAGACAGAGACCCCTTTTGATGAGTGCCCCAATTATTTGCTTGCTGCAGCTTTCATCTCATTTTCTGTGGCAGTCTTGTCTATTGGATATCAGGAATACACTGGTAGTGCTGCTGTCATGTGTTGAGGACACCTTGGTCTGATTTACTCCTCTCTTTTCCCCCTGCAGCCCCATTTGAGGCAATCAGGGCCTATGTGCAGATGAAGTCAGTCTCGTGTACCCACACCAGCATTATTCTCTTGCATTACAGCCTCATACCCAAGGTATTCATAATGTAATTGGGGCTGCTGGGAGCCCTGCTGAACAAACCCATGGGGCTGGGGCTGCTTCCCTTCGGGTAAACCCTGCTGACAGGCAAAAGGTTGCTGCTTGTAGAGGCAGGTTCCTTGCCCCAGTGCACATAGTGCTGCGGATACATCATCGGATTAGTCAAATGTCTGTGAAAAGGAGCCTGTCTCCAAAGTTCCAGTTGCTCCTTGCCCGCCTTTGATATTCCTGTGCTTGCACAAGGAGTTCGACCATGCTGGCATTACGCAGGCCTGGCTCATAGAGAGCTCATTGTCTGTGTCCTTCTCCCAACAAAGCATTAAGGTGTGGGGCTGAAGCACAGGTGTGGGATGTGCTTCCCATCCAAATAATAAATCAAGAGATATTTGCTGCCTTTTAGCTGCAGTATCAATAACCTGGTAAGAGAGCTTTTACTGAAAGGAAAAAAAATTGCTCTATCCAGTGTTTGAGGCTACAGGTTTTACAGTTTAGAGCTGGAGGGCCACTGCTCAAACAATGCAGATCATTACAGCTATAGGGGTTTCCTGTAAGGAATCCTAGATGAATACAAGCCCAAGTATTCATTAAAAGTTGTGTAAGAATAAAAAAAAAACAAACCAAAAATGGTTTGATGACACCAATGATGTTTTATGCACTCACAAAAAAGTGTCACAGAAAGGTTCCAAAGTGTCCTCATCATTGCAACATTACAAACAGCTCTTGCATTCACACAGGCCACTGCCTGGTCTTGTTTAAGGGGCTTATTTTTATTTCTTTTTACATGGATTTTTTCTGCTTTGTTGTTGTTGTTGTTGTTGTTGTTGTAATGTTTAATTCTAAATGGTATTGATAAAATTTAATACTCATGCTGCATTTAATATTCTATGTCTATATCATGCTCTAAGTAACCTCATATTAGAATTTAATGTTTTAAAGACAATTCTTTTGAGGAAACCTTCATACTGAAAAAAAGTTTTATTTTTCCAAGTTGGAGCACACAACATGTTTTGGAACACTGGAATTTCCCACGGGGCAGAGATCCTGTTTTCCAACCAACTCTGGTACATGGGCTATGAAAACTCCTTCTGATTTGCCCAAAGAGGACTTGCCTCATGATCCCTTCTGAAGTTTATTCAAGGGCAAAAGATGGGGTGATTATTGTGAAGAAATCTCATTTTGGTTCATTCCCAGAAGACCAAAGTAAAAGCCAGCAAAGAGTTTGATGCTGTCTCACCCACCAGCTGTCATTTCAAACCCAGATGCTCCATATCCCTTGCCAGTTTCTTGCTGGGGGAATGGGAGGAGGAAGGCAGGGCTCAAAAATAAAATAATTTAAAGAAGAAGAGAAGGAAAGTTGAATATTGTTTGCTCAAACTATGGTTTGATGCAAAGTGGAACATAAACAGGAGCCCTTGGTAGCCACAGGAGTCATGTGTTCCCAGCCTCATGACAAACTGTGCCCAGCTTTGCACATTAATGGAAGTGTTTAATGATGAATCCCTTCTAGCTTATGGGGATCTTTCCATTTCGTGTCTCGAGGAATTTCCATGTGTAGATATATGTGTGGTTCCCATCACTCCATTAACCAAACACAGACTAACAGAGCTGTCCTTGTAGCACTTGCATGGTAAAATGTTACCTCCACTTTATGGATGCAAACCCAGAGACACTGAGATTTTTAAAGGCCTCATCCACAGCCTGCAGGCATTTTTGTGGGAGTCTTTTCCTTGATTTCAGTGATCATGGATCATGCCCTTAGTAACTTGCCTGAAGGAACTGCTGTGATGAATCAGTCAAACTGCTTGTTGAGTATTTGATATTTTTTAAAAGATTTTTTCATCCAGCAACAAAATCTGAGTATTTATTTTCTACAGTATATATCAAACTGTGTTTTAAACTCATAGCTTTGCTCTTAGTGCATTTCCTCTCAATAGGAATAGAGCAGAACAATAGCTCAGGTCATTGTCTTTCAAACTTTGTCAGTTATAATACAGTGGCTAAAAATATTGAAATATTTCAAAAATTACTAGTCCTGACTGGCCTCAAAGCCTGGATATATAAGGATAGCTCACAGTTAAAATAAAAAATCAGTGTGCTCTGTCTTTCTCTTTTTCTGCATATCATGAGTCTAGATACTTTTTCAAAACTGTTATTAGGTTTACTACAAATACATGATCAAGGAATTTATATTAAAATTATTTGCAAGAAGACAAATATTTGTTGTCCCCAGCGCTGGAAATTCAAATTACTTGCTTTACAAAATACTGTGCTACCAGTACAGCTTGCATTCAAGTCTTTAACAGAAGTCTAAAATGTGGTTCCTTGCTGAAAGCTGGAGCAATCCTTGTCTTTTCCTGGTCTTTGAGCTTTGCTGTGTTTAGATGTTGTCTGCTCTTATGCGAGTGTGAAGTGATGCACAGCGAGCTGCCCACAAGTAATAACTGAATGCAAAGGCTTCAGACTGAACGGATTCCACCTGATACAGAGGAGTCTTAATTAGAACTAATGGGGTAAAACTGAGAAAAAGGCATATCCAGGCTGGATGTCAGGAAAACATTCCTGGTGGTGAAAGCTGTCATGGTATGTTCTCCCAAGGGAAGCAGTAGCAGCAGTCAGTGGAAATTAAATCAAAAAAATAGATTGTAAAGATGGAACTATTTTTGGGCTGATGAGGACTGGTTGATTTGACTGCAAAGCTCATTACTAAGCTTTTTCTCCCTCAGAGTCCCATGATTCATTTTATTTTCCTGAGCGTACCATAGAATTATAGCTTGGTTTGGGACCATAAACCAAAATTGGTAGGCCTGGGAAAAAATTATTTATCTGTTCCATCATTCCATGTTTATAATGTTCATTTAGGCAACTTAAAAAAAAATCCCATATAAACAATTTCATGGTTATTTCAATTGTTCATGAGTATTAATTCATAAAAAAGAACAAATTCCTCTGTGACACTGAGACTTTGTACTATGTGTGCCTAATGTTACAGAATTGACCAAAGAGAAAGATTGTGTTTCTTCAGCTTCATAGGAACTGTGGTAGAACCCCTTCAAATGCTGACCTCAGCACTAAACCACACATTTCCAGTGGGGTAACTGCTCCAGGCTGGGCCACAATGAAGCAGCAGTGACCAAGCAGTGTTTTTAGTGTCCACCAGATTCCTTCTTTCTTGCCCCAGATACCTGAGGAGTGGTATAACAGTGGCTCTGGCTGTGACAAATGGTGACTGCCCCTATAGGGTGCAAAATAAAATGGTGCTGCTTTGTGAAGCTGCATTGTGAGCTCTTGGCTGAGACCATGACCGAAACGATTCCAGAGAAAAAAGCCCCAGAGAAAAGAAATGCTAAAGATGTCTTCATTAACTATGCAGATGAGTGAGTTTCCTTTTGAAAATGGAGAATCCCTGCTTGATTTCTCTTGCCGTGGAAGTTAGGGACCAGTTGTTCCAGCTGGAGTTACGAGACAGTTTTAGTGGGGGCATATATTTATACAATACGCAGTTCAGTGGCACTTGGAGTGAAGCATTTGGGGGTTATGGAGAACAAATTACATGCAGGAATAACGATTTATCTGTGTGACATTTCAGTGTCACATGATAGGTCTTTCTTCAAAATCATGCACTGAAAATTGTGTTTGCTATTCTACATTTCTAGTAGGAAACACTTGATAGAAAGCAAACCCTGTTCATTTGGAATGTCATATAATTAACTTGTTCTGTCTACCCCAACTTTTATGCCATTAATCTTACGCTTTCCCTTAATATTTTCAGCCTTATTTTTCCGTTAGGTAGCACATCCCCTTTTCGTCCTCTTCAGCAAATAGCAGAAGTTCAGTAATTTCTATACCAGGACTATAAAACAGACACAGTATCTTAATTTGAGAAGTCATGAAGCTGCTTATGTTGTGCATCAAGCATTGAGATTTTTGGGCATGGTATTAGGAAGTTCTGTTTCCTGTTTTACCACAACCACCTCATGGAGCTTTACTGTCTCATGGAATTTAACAAAAAAAAAAAAANNNNAAAAAAAAAAAAAAAAGGCAGAGAACCTCTGAAATCGGATCTGGGATCCTGATTGCATTTGGGCAGATTTGCTGAGGCATATGGGATTATACATTGACTATGCAAGAACTGAATGTCCTTGTGACTCTGTCCCTGGGGGACCATGGTGAGACTCCTGATAACACTGCAAATCAGGATCTGTGGAACAAAATGCTGGATTTTGTCTCAGCACTATTAAAAGAAATAACATTTTAATGATATGTGCTATTGGCATAATCCTTCCAAAATGGACAATGATTTATATATTTCATGTGAGGACAGGATTCCTTAGGGGATGACTCATTGTTTTAGTCTGGAATAATTCCAGTGGGAACCTTTTTCAGAACTGGTTGATACATACCTTTCATGGTTTTAGTTTGGGATTTTTTTTTTTTTTGGTCCTTTATATTGTCTAATATGTGTGCTTGGCCTATTAAAATTAAACTGTCTCTTTCCCTTCCGAGTCAAATCCAGTTTGTATTTACCAAGACCTTATATGGAGAGGGGAGTGTATGTGTGTATATATATATAAAAAAAAGAAATACATGTATACATAAATTTATTTATGTATGTACATATACAGGAGAGAAAAAAGAGCTGGATCTATTGCAAAGGCAGTGTTTATTTTTTAGTAAAGGGGTGAATTTTGCTTTAAGCACATCTTTTCACATCTTAGTTTGACCCAAAGACAACAATTGCCAGCATAACTGCTTCCATTTATAGAAATAATTCCATACTGTAGATTGTGGGACTACACGGGTGCTGTGGCCTCTGAACACTGAATTAACAGCCAGTGGAAGCAGGACAGACTTGGATCATCTGATCTGGGAACAGACTGTCTTCACTCACACTCCTGGTCCTGTTGGCACGTTTTGTCCCCTTTTTGAATTGATGATGCCAGTGTTATGGATCAGTGCAGCCAAGAGACTTCTGTAGCATGGACAAAAAGGAACTGGGAAGCAGAGTTCCCCTGGGGAGTCCTCTAAAGTGTTCCAGTAAAGGGTCTACTGCATCAAGGATTTTAGGTTATCTCCATTAGTTGCTCTTTCTGAAAACGGGTCAAATATTTGCCTTTCTTCAGTCATTTGGGACCTCCCTTTGTCTCCATAACTTTCCGTCCATGATGAGAGAGTGTCCCTGCCATGCCACCAGTGGTCTCTGCACTCTTGCCTCCATCCCTTCTCATAGCACAGGGTCCTCATTTATTAAGAGATCCCTGACTTTGCTTTGACTTCTTAGAACTTCTTCTGCCCTTGAGCCGTATTTGGGAGTGAAAAGGTTGGATAGACCCTGCTGGTGAAACCTGAGGCACTGAAAACATTGTGCCTCAGCCTTACCTGGGTGGGCTGTTGTAAAGCTCACCCACCCCTACTGACAGCCTTTCTTCTGCTACTGAAGTGATTCTAGAAGTTCTTGTAGTTTTTAACACACCAGTTTGGACTCTCTGACTTTGCTAAAAGCATTCTTTTTTGCCTGAGAAATGTTTCTGTGTTCGTCCTTTGTACCCTGTCCTTGCCTCTATCATCTGTGTATGGCTTTTTGCACTGGGGCTCTGTCAGCATTTCCCAGTTCAGCCGAGCTGCTCTGCTGATATGCAGAGCACAGGGGTGGGGCTTTCTTGTGCTGAGAAGAACGTGACCCTGGAGACAACCTCAGTCTTTCAGAACCCACAGGATGCCACCCACCAGTTCAAAACAGCAGGCATCATCTGCTTTCCTGAAATTCATGGTCTGTTCTCTGCTACTTGCCTTCCTCAGGATCTTAAATTCTGCTGGATATTAGCGAAAGCCAAAGGGGCATATGGGCCAAAATGGTTAAAGTTCAATTAAAGCATTTTGAATGTCGGTTGCAAATGTCAGATTTTTGTTCTTCCTGTGCATCACATTACACTGGTAGTGCTGGGTTAATAACGCTAGAACTTGATCTTAAAGGTCTCTTCCAACCTTGATAGTTCTATGATCATGGAAAACAGTGACCGAGGAAGGGAAATTTGAATAATCCATTCCAAAAGATACATCTAAAACTGTATTGTCAGTCAACCAGTCCAAACTATGAAAAGATTTCCAGTCTTGGGGACCAAAGTCTCAAGACAGCAGGTTACGAGATTTCACACTAAATGATTCAAGTTTAGAAGGTTTCATCATCAGCAGGTCTGTACGAGAACCCCAGCCCTGATTTAGTCATGAAACCAAACCCCAAACCACCGGCTAAAACCTAATTTAGATCTGGATCTGAGCACCCACTTCCTTTTCTTCATTTCCAATCAAAACAGGTTTCAGTTTTGATTTGGTTTGAATTCTTGGTGAAATCTCTTGTTGGTTATTGTTGACTTTTTCTCCCATCACTGTCTGTGATCTCAAAAAATCCCCAAACAAACAAACAAACAAACAAATAAAAATATCAAACACGAAAATAATCCCCCCTCCTCTTCACAGGATACATGTTTCAATTAAACAAAAACCACTGTCAACAAATGAAAGTATGGCAAAACAGTGGTGGTTTCCTAGCCCTTGTTTTTATTGTTATTAATTATATTTGGTTTTGGTCCTAAATTGAGATGTAAATATTTCATAAATCAGATGAATTTGTTGCTTTTATAATTACATTTTATTGGATAAATGGCAGAGTATATTTCAGTGGGCATAAATTCTACCCAAATATTTTAAGTGGTTGTATTAGCAGATGTGTTTATTAAATCTGGCACACAGATAAGGATTAAAACCTTTTTCTTCCCTCCAAGTACTATGCCTTAAAAAGCAAATCTTGTGACAACTAACACACATCTGACTTAAGACTCAGTTTTGAGGAGTATAAATCCTAATGACTTCATTTAGATGAGTAAGAGAATTGGACAGTCAATATAGAAATAGATTTATTGATCTTGTTCAGGTTTGTATACCCTCATGGAAATCTCAGATGCTTTTACAGCATATTAATTATAGGAATTGAAAGCCAAGTCCAGCTTGGATTCTGTCTCTGATCTTATTGCTGCCAAGAACCTTTGTTTTTAGACATTTCTATCTGTCTCAAATGAGCATCTGTCATGAACTTCTTAGAAAAAAAGTATGTGTGCTTTTTCTTCCTTTGTTTTATGTGATCATGCAAATAAATAGAATAATTGGCAACTAAAAATTTCTGTTTTCGTTTATAGTGGTGATTCCCTTGGACACAATGAAATGGATGCTCTAGAGGTAGTCAGTCCCTCAGACTGACATCTCTGGAATACCCACAAGGTGCTCTATTTGAACACGTTTGTTTAAGCATTAGTAGTGCATTGGTGAGGAGCAAAAATCTGGCCTGAACTGCAGATAGACCTAGGTAAGATATGGAATGTAACACACCAGAGGAAAACGTGTGGAAACCCACAGCATCAATCTGTTCAAGGCATTGAATAGAGTTGGACCCTGTCTCTTTCCAAAACAGGTGAAAGAAGCTGGCAAGATATGGCCAAAGTTTTTTCTTATTCGCTGTGGGGAAGGAGGGACTTTGGGCTAGGACAACAATAGAGAATTATTCTGTGGTGTGAGGATATCATAATGACTGGAGGTAGAGAGGGGAATCTGGAATTCCTGGTGGTTCTCAGTGGGGTGCAGCTTAACCACTTCCCTTTACTTTCTAACACACCATTTAACCCTCACACAACAGTCCTAGCATGAAATATTAACATTTTATTACTCAGGGCAGAGGAAGCAGCTGTTCTTTTGGGCTCTGTTCTGATTTGTGTTCTGAGTGAGCCATCCTTTAGCTTGGTGAAATTTGGTGAGCAAAGCCAGAGCCCATGCAGGGCTGCCAGGACTTGCTGCCCAGATGGGGGCATTGAAAACAGGGAGCCCACGATTTGTTTAACATGACAAATTCACCAGCACTAGAAAGCATTTTTTAAAAACGATGATTTTTAGGGAGTCAGACAGTGTTTACATACACAATACTCGTCTGTATGCAGACAGAGGCTGGCATTATGCCAGATGCCTACAAATTCAGAACCTCATCCTCAGCTGGTACATATCACTGTAGCTCCATTGACTTCAGTGAACTGGCGCCAGTTTACATTAACTGAGGAGCTGTTGCATTATGTGGAAACATTTCTTCTCCCCCCTTCCTTTTCTTTTTTTTTATGAAAAACATGGAAATGTCATTCTTGGTAGCTCACAGAACACCTTATTTGGGAGACCTTCCTCTTCTCCTTTGATATTCTTTCTTTTCTCTTTAGATTATTTCTATTTCTACCAAATTTAAGATATATTCACACTAATTTTCTGAAGGTAGTATGTTGGGGGTGCCTTATGCTTCTCAACCTACCTCTGAGGGGCTCACATAGAATTTTGTAAGCTGAAATCTCAGAGCTGTAGGGTAATAATTCCTTAGCCTTTGATTAAAATATGCATTATATCACTGAAGTGGTATCCCTTTCACATTGCTGTAATACATAAGCATATCCCACAAAAGAGCAATCAGATGAATATTTTTGGTCATTTCCCAGGAGATCATGGAAGCAGTGGCTGAAGGGAGACTGCTGACCAAAAGTAGCCAAAAAAGATCCTTCTCCTAAATTTAAACTCTCTCTAGGCAATATATAATGAAATGAAATGAAAGCTGGCTCAGGCTGTGATGCTGTTGGCTGAAATGGGCAATGAAGTCTGTAATCAGCTTTGTCACACAGTGCTTTGTCCCAGGAGATACATATTCATGTGTGTAGCTTCCATACCTGTCCTTTCATGTAAGAATAAGTCCAGCCTGTGTAAATATTTCCTCTACACAAACATATGTTCACATGTCCATTCAGTGTCCAGTGAGTCTCACAAAAGTGAGAATCTTTCCTTTTTTGAACTGATCTAATCTAGTGTTCTAGAAGAGTTCTAACCTAGTTCTTGAAGTGTTCTAATCTAGTAACTGGATGTTTTATATCGGTTTTGAATTTCTTTTTAAAAGCTTCTTTGAACTCTAAGGATCCCTTTTCCATAAGTTTTTCTTCCTTAATTGTCATGTTGTTGTCTCTTATCCTTGAGACGATGGATACTTTGGATACCTTCTCTGTTCTATGTAAAAATTCTGCATCTTCATCTTCGCCATAACAGTTTTGGACATTTTCCAATTTTAAATGAACTTGTAGTAAGCAATGAGTGTTTGAAGAAGGACTTCATGTCTAATATTGAATGAGTGTCTGAATTTTTCCTCCTAATCTTTTGTTGCTCTCTTACCTACCCTGTATTTTCTCATGCAGTCATCTTGAGTCACATACCCACAGTCTGGCCAGATGTTCAGAAGAGCTCTGCTTCTATTCTGGCATTTTAATAAGTAGCCAGATTTTGTAAAGTCCCTGCTGTGGGTCTGAAATCAGAGTCTCTGGGCAATGTAAACTCTTGAAAATTAATGTTATGCGCCTAAATTGGAGAGAATTTTTTTTGAAAAGCAGGCTGATTTTCTGAATTACTCAAAATCTATGTCATATAATTTCCCTACTATAGCTTGTCAACTTGAGGTACTGGAAGCCTTCTCACAAGTGTTGTGTTTTCACTAAAACTGAAGTGCATGGAAAGAAATTCCTAGATATAGGGAGGCGTGGAAAAAAGGCAACTGTTGACAACACAACAATTCGTTCATTTCCTAACATCACAGGTCATGTACTGTATTTTAAGCCAAACAATAAGGCCATTGTTTGCATGGGGAAACAAACACAGTTTATGTAAAGGTTAAAAGACTGGAAAGGTTAAAGGCTGGTTTGGTTTTGGCAAGCTCTGGTTTGCTCCTCTCAGGTGAAATGGGGAGGTTTCATGCTCGGGCAATTTGCAGAGGAGAGGGGAGGCAGCTGACGTTCTTTGCCACGGCCAATCTCCCCTCACTGTTTCCTTGTGCTGTATCCAGCTCCAGCTTCCAGCCCTGCTGTAAACTTTGCAGGGAATGGACTGCCTCCTTCCTGTATATTTATATGATTTCTTATTCCATGCAAGCCAGATTTCATCCCAAAGCCTTCATTTCCTTCATGGCATTTCAATATGTACACGAGGTTTTCAGTGTTATAAAGAGGGTGCAAGGATCAAAATCCTTGACATTTCCGTGAAATTGGCTGCTTTACTGCCCTTCAGAATCTCTCTCTGTCTTTTCCACTGACAGGCACCTTGGGTTGGGAATTTTTATTGAGTCACTCTCTAAAGCCTGTTTCTTTAAGGGACTTTGGATCAGGACTTTAAGTTCCCCAGCCACTTGGATTTATCAGCATCTGAGAGGAATTATAAGGATCACTCCACATCAGAAATCACTTGTGTCATGACTGATAAAGTGATATTAAAAGCTGCAGCAGTTGTCATCTATCAACTCCTATCTTCTCTATCAGCTGTACTTGTCAAGTTCAACTGTTTTTCTTTCTAGAGTATCCTGCAAATGATATTTTACAGCCAGGCTAAAAAAACCCTTTCTTATTAAAAAAATGATTTTGTTCTAGGTTGAAACTCTAGTAAATAATTTGGAACTCCTAACTGGAAGTGAGGTATACAAGTATTTTGTAGTCAAAGGTGTGGATGGAGAGAATAGTTCAAATGTAATATCGATGTTCATGTTAGCAAGCACAAAATAAATTAATCTTTTAAATTGTATATTAAAAAAAATGTGTATTGAAAAAAGTATAGGGAAAACTGGAAGCCTATAAGGTACTGATTTTGAAACTTAGTGCTGATGTTGTTTACACAATCGTGTAAATGCTACAATTCTGTCATTAATTTTGCAAAAACAAATGGTCAAATTTTGGCAGCTTGAAGCAGATTATTCTAAGACATTTAGGAGTCTAATTGTGCAAAGACATGGGTTTCAGTAGTTTGTTCAGCCTGGCTAGTATTGGCTCTCCTTTTTAGCTACAGTGGGATCTGAGAGTGTAGGCACACAGTTTGTGGTGATTGGGAATGGGGCTGTGGCCCATCCTCATCCCTGATGGGCTACAGCTGTGCAAGATAGGTGACTAATATTGAAGGTAATGGGACATGGAGTGCCCATGTGTGCTGACCAATCACACAGGGAACAGAGGGCACACATGTGCAATGCATGAACATGAGGGGTATAAAAGGTTGGGCTGAAGGACAAGAAGGGCAGATGTTTGTAGCCTTCTGAAATAATAGGGTGTTACTCTGTAAGGTTTGAAGCTTTCTGAATTTGTGTGGTGACGCTCTGTATGTTGTGGCCACCTCAACTGTGATGTGTGCTGTGACATGAGTTCTCAGCATATCTGAAAGTCAGCCTGCACTACTGTAGGTGTCAGAACCACAACAAAAAACATGGGTTGCTTTCCAGACTTGGCTTAGCACTTGGCTATAGCGAGTGTGCCATATTCTTGTACACAACGCTTTATAGAAATAAGAAAATGCATGGTTTAATAAAGCTGGTTTAGACTTGCACCCGTGCTCCTGTCGTGCAGGGAGCAGTGAAATAATTTCCCTCTGTTCCAGCTCTATTTCCCACATACCATTGTCCTGTCCCACAACAGGTAAAAATAGAGCCAGGGCTTTGGAGGTTGGCCTTGCTGTGAGAGCATGATGTGAAATTTCAGTATAATCCCACTGTAGCCTTCTGTTTACATAGCCATGCTGTCCTGGGACGGAGAGTCGCATGGATTGCAAGCATTCTTGCTGTGAGGAATCCGGCTCTGACAGGAATAGCCGATTCCCAAAGCTCAGCTCTGTCTAGAAAACTGTCTCTATTATCCAAGATCATGGCAGAGAGCAAACATTCCTCCAGTTTACCATAGATTTACCATCAAAAGGAGCTTTCTTTTAGGAGTTTGAGGTCCCAAACAGTATTTTCCCAGGAATGTTTGGTTCAAAGCTGACGGGCGGGGTCTCACTATCAGCGTGGAATGGTTTAGGTTGGGTCTATTCCAAAGGCTCCCAGTGCAGCCTGTGGCAGAGACATCTCACCAGACCACACCAGCTCCCTGCACAGGGAAGTAGCTGGCTGAGTACTTTTATGGATTCATCCTGGCTAATAATTCCTGCTGAGCGGGGATTTTGGCATCTGCGCTTTGAGTGTTGGTTTGGCACTGGGCAGCCTCTCCCTGCTGTGGGTGAAACCCCACATTTAAAAGTACCCTCAGAGACCTTTGCTTTGGGGGACACAATACCACACAAGTAAAGCTGCTGATTTTAAATGCTATCTTTTCTTGTCAAATCTCCTCTTTCAAAACAAAAACCTTCTGTGATTTCTCTGGTGGCGCACAGTGTGTTTGGTGTGCAAGGGGGGACTGCTGTGTATCAGCACACTCCACATTTGGAGTATTGCCCCTCAGCCATATTCCTGCTGGGGAGAGATCACTCTGCTAGAATCATAGTTCAATGAAAATGCAGCTCTTCTTAGCAGATGCTCAACCTCTTCATAGCAATTACTGCCTATTGTTTATTTTGCAGTGGTTACTGACAGCTGTTGAGTCACTGACATCTTTGTTGAAAGTCTTGGTTTGGGATATTTTTTTTACATAGTGCCATTTGATGAAGCCAAAATCTGATTCTCAATGTCTATTGTTTTTCATGGGCTTTTAGAGAACTCCCCTTAAAAAAGGCAGCATTAACTGGTTAGGGGCCAGTTAGCAAGGCCAGACAGAAACACCAGCAGGGTGTGTGAATTCTGACTGTCGTCTTCATACATGCGGAGGTCAAGAGGCTGTCACAGCATATGCAGCACAGATAGCCAGCCTTAAATATTGCAAAAAGCATAAGTGTATTTTTAGCATGATCCTTGGTAACCCTCTGTTCATTTTCAAAAATGACTAAGTGCATTAAGAACCTATATTCCATTGTTTTAATGCAATGTTATGCCAAAATCCTTTGAAAAGGTGATTTAGGATCCTAATTTGTTTATCCATTGCTGGACATATTAGGCAGTGTGCCTAAGGGAAGAATAGGGCTGAGTCAAGCAATCTGGGTGCAATTTTGAACTGTCACAGGGACTTTGCACTCCCTTGAATACGTCATGCAGAGATTGCTAGAGAAAAGGATGTGTATGGCTGGTGCCCACATTTTCTGTGTTAGATTTTTGAAAATCCCCATTTACCTGTCATATAAGCCCAAAGGTGCCTCTCTTTCTGCTGAAGATTTGCTGATGAATTATCTGGGTATCTGGCTGTGGACAGCACTGCTTGGCTCTCAATGTTAGCAGCAATTTAAGAATCCATGACTCAGCTCCCCTCCTGGGCTCTGGGGCCCGGCTTCCTTGTGTGGACAGGGGCTCCCCTCCAAGGCAGGAGAGAGCTGGCTCTCCAAACTCAGAGCTTGGTTTGCTGGTTTCTCTGAGCATTTCAGAAGGAAAACAAACAGCCAGTAACCAATGTAGTGGGTATGAGATGGTTACTCATATGGTTCTTTCCGTTTCCTACCCTGGAGTCCATAATGTGCATTCTTGTGTCAAAAGCTACTGTTGATGGAGCACCACAATACCACAGATTTTAAAAAGGAAGGAAAAAGAATCAATTAGATGCAATTATAGTTAAAGTCTACTGACTGTGAGTTTGTTCTGGCTGATTGGACAAGCTAAATGAGAAATTTCTTGATCGTGAAATTTTGTATCATAC
This sequence comes from Peucedramus taeniatus, assembly GCA_013400575.1. Taxonomy (NCBI): domain Eukaryota; kingdom Metazoa; phylum Chordata; class Aves; order Passeriformes; family Fringillidae; genus Peucedramus; species Peucedramus taeniatus. The sequence continues at coordinate 130,158 of WBNO01026214.1, read as the reverse complement.
CACCACATGTACAATCCTTTGTTTACACAGAAACCTCCATTTTATGGTCTGTTTATTTTAAAAATCAAGTTCTATTTTTGCAATATAATGACATTCCAGTAAAACCAAAAGAAGCATTGGCATATTCATTCACTCACAGCCTCCTTTTGTTACCATCTTTCCCCCAGCAAATAAAATAGAAATTCATGCCTTCTAATAGGCTCATTTGTAAACTCAGCGGATGTGGGCAAATGAGGGGCAAGTGAGGCAGCTGCATGATCAGGATTCCTGACTTGTGAAAGCAAATTTTTGGCAGTGGCAACCAAGTCTTTGGTTTGTTTTGGTTTGGCTGGTCTCTAATAAGGCCCCGATTTCCTCCTTGTTCTGGCTGTTGCTGAACTGCTGATGAGTCTGCAAGGGCATCTCGGGGTCATCTGGCTGAGGCTTTGTGGGAGCTTGTGTATCCCAAAAGGGACTGATTTCATTGGGTTTTACCTGGTTCCTTTGAACAGGATAATCTGTCAGATGCTATTTCCCAGTAACTCCTAGACACTTCTGGGGACTTGCAAACAAAATCTGCAGCTAGATTTTCCCACTGTGGTTTCATCTGTTCTGAATTCCAGTCAAGATGTGGTGTCTTTCTCAAATGGCCACTTGGCTGAGCTGAGAGCTGCGGGGTTGATGTTTGAGTCAGTGAAACCGTATCAGAGCTCTTCCACAGTGATATGGTTTAGGCTCCTTTGGTGCCAAGGATGAGCGGGCTAGGAGGTGTTCTTTTTAGGAATTGCTAGAGATGTAATGCTAAAAAGTGTAAGCTCAGCACTCCAGAAAACCTCCAGCAGAATCCTGTCAAGGACTGGTAAGCCTGGAGCAGCCTGTGCTTTTACAAGCCTTACTCTGAGAAAGCTAATTGTCAACACGCCTGTATTTTGTGTGGTGTTGGTTGCTTAAAAAAAAAAAAAAAAAAAAAAAAAGAAAGAAAAAATGGCAGAATTACTGTTAGACTACAGTGATTATGTGCTTGCCCAGCTCCAGGTAGTGTGGGCCTTTGCCTTGTGAAACAACCCCACGTTTCAGAGGCTGGCACAATATGATTGCTGTATTCAGCAGCTCAGGCTTCTTGGAGTTGCAAAGCACCATCCATTGAAGAGTGACAAGAGAGCATGAGAAAGTTTGTGGGTGTTTACAGGAATTTGCAAATTTCCCATTCATTTTCTATGAGATACTCACACAGGCTGGCATTTCCTGACCCCCCCTCCCCCCCCCAAAAAAAAGGACGGGGGTGCTGGGAGGGAAAGAAAGCACTTGTCATGTCACCAATCATGTTCAGAGCCACAGGAGGTACAGAAAGGCTCTGAGTGGGTCTGTATGGATAATGGGACAGATGCTGGTGTGTTTTCATAACACACCTGCACTCAGGCCAGGCTGGGATCCCGTGGTGTGCCAGTGGACTGGATTGCTGTGGGCGTTTGGGAGATGAGGTGATCTGTGGCACTGGCTCCTTCTGCACACTGCTGCTCTTGGATGCCCAGATGGCATTTGCAGTTTCCAAGTTCAAACCTCAGCATACTGCACACCCACAGATTCCCACAACTTAGGCCTGCATAGTGTGCCCTCTAACAGAAACCTCCCAGTCCTCGTGGGCTTTTTTTCCACCACTGCAGTGAACAGCTTTGTTCTGAACAGGAGATTGAACATAGCTAATTTTCCCACCTGTGTCCTGGCTCCTCATGGGCTAAATTTGGAATGAACAAGTATTATGTGATCCCACCCCCTGATCCTCATTTGCAGCAGGACATTCATGGCAACAGCACCTCTAAATTTCCTGGAAAATGTTTTAGCCTTTTTGCCTGCCTGCCTCAGTTGTTGTTGTGAAAACAGGCACAGATATTGCTCATTGCTTCTGGAGGAATATCTTCACATGAATAACTCAATTAGTACAAACAACAGCAACAACCATTTCACACCTATTCTCTCTTCTTTACTCACCTCTGCTGGTTTAATATTCCTGAATGTAACAGAGCGTGTATTTAGTGATCAGTCACAAATCACAAATTTTTAATAACTTACTAATTTTGGGAAAACCAATTAATGTTCACCAAGGTCCTTTTTAGTGAAATACAGTACCATTGCTCTAAAGAACTGGAAACCTTGTTAAAGGGAGTAGAAAAGGCTGGTGTGTGAAGGGAAATACAGTCAAGGAGCAGTGGCCAGAGCTGCAGAAACAATGACAGACAACATCCAAGTGTTGTTTGTGAAACTCTGCTGCTCTGTGTCCCTTTTATGTGACTTTGCTCACGTGTTCAGCATAGAGTGGATCTTGTTCTTTGCAAAGCACAGCCTTTTGCTCAGCTGAAGGACAGGTATAGTCCATCTGGGGCTGAGGAGACTTCTGATATTAACAACCAGATGTGTGAGCTGGGATTTGTGAGATATTACAGCAGCACTTAGACTTGTTCAAAATCAAAATCAGGAAAGAACACTTAGACAGTTTATCCACAGCAAATAGCTCGGCAAGCCTGTCACCAGTGCTCTCCTGGTCTGTGCAGATACTGCACACAGCAATTCCTCTCTGTAGAAAGAGCCCATCAATAAAGGCCACCCATTCTTTCCCCATGAAGACCACCAATCCTTCAGTTGTCACGACTTCTCCCAGCCCATTGTTCCCTACTTCCTTTCTCATATAATAATTCTGACTTCTGTGACCTTTCTGTCTGCTCCTCCAACATGGATTTTAGAGCACCTACCACAGAAACAAAACTGAATCCCAATGATTATTGGTCTTCATTCCTTTCACCCTAGATGGAGTTGCATTTTCCTTTCACTTCATTTCCGTTTAGACTTTCTTTTCCAATTCCTTTAAACAGTCTGGCTCCGCTGCCCAGTTTGCAAAGGGCTCTTGTGCTCTTTACTGTGTTTTTCTCACACCCTTCTGAAAGCCACAGGGTCAAAACAATGCCTCTAATCTCATTTGAAATCCCTTGTGTACTTTGTTTAGTTCTGGTTTTGTGCCAGTTTTTTGACAGATTTTTTCTTGTAAGTGGGGGTTGCAGTTTCTTCTCAGGGGTTGAAATTCTGGTTTCATAGAAATCAATATAAAGCTTCAGTCAGACCAGGATTAGGTTGAGAATTCTGAAAGAAGAGAGATCGGTATTGCTTCTTGTTCCCACATTTCTAGAGTTTTAGTAGACTGTATAGAATTTTGAGAAATAGGAAAAACATTCTAGGTAAGAGTACAAGTAAGAGCAAAATTTCTTTTAGCCTGTTTCAGAAGCATGGGTTTAAATTTTTAACAGATATCTTGAACCACAGTGGATTTTTTTCCCTTAGCTTTAAATAGTACATTTGTTTTTTCTGCCATTCTGCTATCCTTATTCATACTGACTGTGTTCCAAACCCCTCTGAAGTTAGTGGAAACACTCTCACTGAACTCAGTGAACTCACCTCAGAGTTTCCCCTCCACCTGAAGTCAGCGGGAAATTAGAAATGCTGCTGGTGGCAAAGGAGACTGAGGGTTTCAGGAGAGAGGGAAGTCTGCCCTCATTCTGTGCTCTTTTCCTCATTTGAGGGAATGCTGCTTTATAAGGATGTAACAGGACTCTGCTTGTGCTTCAGTACCTACATCAGCCCTTAATCTTATGCTTTGCACCAATGGCAGATATTAAATCCATATTCTTCTGATTCTTGTAAAATAGCTAAAGGTGATAAAAGCCCAAATACATTAAATTATATTTATGTTTTATTAGTTTGGGCTTCAGTCTCTTTTTGCTGCTTTTTAAAGTATTTTTTGGTTAAAAAATAAATCCATCTGGAATAGGTAGATTATAGTCATGTTTGCATCTCCCTCTGAACCATGCAGGAAAAAAATTAAGAAATGATGCTTTGAGTGCAGAGGTAAGAAATGGTGGTGCGGAACCAGCTGTCTATTTCTTTCTATGTGCTATGGTATTCTTATTTTGGACACTTGGCAAAAATTGTTTAGTGGAAAAATGAGCATCATCATTATGACCTCTCTCTAAACATGGACAAGAACAGGTGAGAAATTAAAAAAAAAAAAAAAAAAAAAAGGCAGCAGTGCTTTGACAGGATCATTCTTTTGTAACAGGAAACTCATTCCCAACTAGAGCATGAGACACCAGGCACTCCAAGTTGAATTCATTGCACTAACTGTGCCCTGGGGGGTTTCTGACCAGTTAGGAGGATCAGAAGAAGAAACAATAAAGCATTTTTATTACCCTTGAAGTCAGACCAGTGGGAATTTTCCAGAGAAGGGCCTACCCTGGTTCTCTTTCATGAACTAACTTCCTCCATACTATTTGATAACAAGGGAAATGAAAACAATCAGAAGGAGGGGGTGGGGGACAGAAAACCCCACTGTTTGTTAATGATATGGATGTTTTGGAACTGTCAAAATGTGGTAGCTCCACAGCATTCCTGTCAACCACTGGCTGTAAGTGGTTGTGGACATCTTGTCTCCATGTCAGGAAGCTGCACTGCTCTTTGGATCTGAACTGTGTTTTGCCAGTGACTTGCTGTGGAAGGGTTGGGGTTGGAAGGGACCTTAAACACCACATGGTTCCACCTTTACCTTCCACTGGACCAGGGTGCTGAAAGCTTCATCCAGTCTGGACTGGAACACCCCCAGGGATGGAGCAGTGTTCCACTTCCATCCACAGCTTCTCTGGGCTGTCCCAGTGTCTCACCGCCCTCTCAGCAGGGAAATTCTTCCTAGTACCTAACTTAACCCTGCCTCTGCCAGTTTAAAGCTGCTCCCTCCTGCCCTGCCACCTCATCATGATGATCATTGCAGCCAAAGGTCTCAGACAGAACAAGGGAAAACATGCACTGAGAGACAGATTTCAACAGAAGAAGTGCTTGGAGTTATTACTTGCATCTGATATTCTCTCTGGTAGTGCTGTATCTGCTGCTGTCAGGTCAAAGGGGTTTTGTTTCTCTCACTGTCCAGGAATGCTGCAGCAGCATCACAGTCATCCCAGGTGTGGGATGATGGCCCTTTGCTCAAGTTTGCTACCCTCTGGTTCCAACTCTGAGTATTTTAATCTGACAGAAATAAAGATCAGGGATCTCAAAGAGTGGTATTGGCTGCTAGGTAACAGCACTTCTAGAAACTTATTTGAGTTAGGCTTTTCCTCTTGTGTCTTACTCTGGTCTGCTGTAAAAGATAAAAGCCTAACCCCTTGATTACAATGGGAAATAGATACATAAATACCTTCACAGTTGTGACTTCAATGGGAAATAGATACAGAAGTACCTTAAAGATTTGATTTAATGCTGGATCTATTACGCACTGAAATAACAGCATGCTCTGAATTGATTCTGCTGAGCATACTCAGATCCTTTTAAACTAATGCTGCAGCTGAAGCTTTAGGCACTGCAGAAATGTGATTCTAAAACAGGGTTCTTAAGGTCACCTGGTTTTTAGGATTGTCTTTCAGTGAAGGTGAAACTACTTTTTTTTTTTTAACCAAAGGCAAGAACTTCTCAAGTACTTAAAAGTAGTATCAATGGTTCAACAAAACTTTTACTGCAACAGCTGACTTGAATTTTGAGAGGTTTTCTTGTATATCAAAGCCAAGAGACTTAGTTTATGGGTACCTCTGTATAATTTCTTGACATTTGGTCTTGAAGATGACCATCAGGATTTCAAAGGAATAAAGTTAATCTAACTGTGCACCATTCTCTCTTCAGTGTCTTTGCATGCTTAAAATAACCCAAAATTATTTCTGACTAAATATGCTAGTAAAAAAAACTGGAAATACCACAGCTGATGAAATGAGGACAGGTTGGGCCAACTTTTTTTTTGTCTCCATATAATTGCCAGTTATTGACTTCCTTTTTGTCAAGGTCACCAGAAAGCTATGGAAAACTTTATCCCAGAATATTGGGTTTACTGGCATTTCTTGAAGAAAAAGCGTAAAATACGTGAAGAACTTACAGAGTCTCTGCCCTCAAGTCTCTTTACAAGAAACTATTTTTGTGATTAGATGCTGGACCAAGCTGCTCTGCAATCTTTCCACTGCTATTAACTGTAAATAACTTCCAGCCTTGCATTAACCCCTTTAGCTCTTGACAAGCAAAACTGTTCCATGTCTGCCGAGCCTAATGAGAGAAACAGATGAGCTGGGAATTTGAAGCTGGGTCTAAGGCAGAGCTCTTTTTTGTTGGGACTCTGTGTTTATGAACTCTTCTGTAACTTTCTCATTCCTGACTCTCCTTAGAGAGTGCAAATATTTTTATCGGGTCGAACATTTTTGGGAAATACATCCACGGTCATGGCTGGATTTTGATCTTGTGCCTGCTGAAGCAAATGACAACGTTCTTGCTGGCCTTTGGGAAATGGTTGTGTGCTCTGCAGACATTGACCTGAAAAGACTTTAGGATCTCTCTGATAGGCCCAAGCTGGAATGTTATAGCTCGAAATTCAGTTCCTAATTCTCTGTAGTTGTCCAAAGGCAGCAGGACCTCAGATATGAGTGGAGCCTGTAAATGCTAAAATAAAAAATGCTGATAGGAATAAAAATATTAATACATGTTGAGTTAAGGAGGAAGGCAGCTCTTTTTGAGCAAGTCTTGAGAGGCAAATTCTCTAGCCCTGTACATTCCCTTCTGGAATGTCCATATAATGCCAAGATCATGTCTCAGTCCTGACTCCTAAATCCTCTGCGATGGCTTAGTTACAGAGTGGAATCTGGCTGAGAATTTTCAGATGCCCTTGTGGACACTAAAGACAATGGAAACACAGGGAAAAAGTTCATGCTTCAAAGCTGGTGATGTTTTGGACTCTAAACATTCCAAGATTAAAGATGCTGCAACACTATGGAATTCTGTGTACCTGTCAGGCTGCAGCTGAGCTGTGTTTTAAATGCTCCAGTCATGCATACGAAGCTGAAGAGTAATCCTATCATGGCTTTAGGGGATGTAGGCTTCCCTGTGCGGGGCAGGTTTCCACCTCTTCCTCTTTATCCATGACAGTGTTATGACGTCTCCTATGAAATGCAAAGATTTCACATTAAGAACTCTTATCAGAGAAACACAGTATGAAGTGGATTAACTGAAGATCAATCTTATGCCACATATTATGGATGAGAAAAGTTTTATACAAACTCTCACTTTGCCACAAAAGAGGGGAAAAGACCATTAAAAAATTCTTGCACTAAAAACATTCCCAGGCACTCTTGAGTTTTTTATTTTCCTTTTTAATGGGAATTATGCCACTGAGGCACTGACTTATAAAGTTCATTAGGTTTTAAAAATATGTTTCAGCCTCTTGGTCAGACAAAATTAAAAACTGGCAGGAGGTCACAAGGGAAAATTCTGGCAGAGCTGAAAAGTGGTTCCAGTCTCCCCATGGTCCTTGGAGAAGGATTCTGGCTTTTCTCTTTCCTTCTGGGTGTTGGACAAGGTTCTCCCATTCAGCATCCGCCAGCAGAATATTACCATGGGCTCGAATGAAAATTAGGTCGTGTATCAAAATGAGGAGTAGATGTGTTATCACAAATAATCTGAACTGTACCCAACTACCCTGGCTGGAATGGTGTTCCTTATGGTTTTCCATTGGACTTTTGATTCTCATTCATGTCATGAGCATCTGTAGTGAGCATTCTTCTAGATTTTGCAGCTAAGTAGCAGCCTTGGCTTTGTGGTTTTTTTTTTCTAAACCAAACCTGTCAGCTTTCTGTCTCAACCATGAGGAGAGGACCAAGGCCTCTCGAGGCTGTCCTCTATGTCTCTGCCAGTTACTCTCCTTCCACAGTGTTCCTACCCTCAAAAATAATCACAATGTCCAAAATAACTTGTCTTCATCCAAAGTTGTGATCAAAAAGCATTATTAATAAATCTATGTTATTACTGCTTGATTGTTTTTCATGGCTCCACTCCAGGGGCTTCAAGTCACTACCTGGGAAACTGCTGTGGTTGGAGCTGCAATAGGCTGATGTATAAATCTTCTATCCCATCTTCTTCACTTGATCTGGAATTCTGAAATATAGTCACGTATCAGAGAAGGCAAAGCTTTTTGTGTTTTCATTCCACAGCTTGGTTGTGCTGCTTATAAGGATGAGCCTGTAAGGTCTTGGGACCCAGTCAGACTGGGGGTTCTGAAACGGAAATTGTTGTTTGTCCTGAGCCCCATGCAGCAGAACAGATCCCATTACAGGTTTGGGGCTGGGCCACGGAGGAAACAACAGGTGCTTGAAATGTGCATAAAGAGGAGGGGAGATCAAAGGAGAAGAACTGGGAAAGGTTTAGGTTGGGCAGAGCAGGGGAGGCTTAGCTTGGCTATCTAGTCCAATGCAAATATGATGTTTTGCATTTCTGTTTTCTGTGGAGGCATAGAAAGGAATAAACAGTGGAAAAAAAATAAAATTAAAAGTGTGGTGATAGTGGAAAGTAGGCCAGATTGAAAACTACAAAGTTATATTATTGGTGCAGAAACTTTGGCTATGTATGGAGCCCAGAACTGTCATAATTTTGCCTCTCATAAGCAAGGCATCTGTGTATCCAAATGAAGTGTCTAGGAGAAAATATTTTCCAGATTAAGCTAGAAGACTAACATTTGGTGCTGGAAAGATACACTTCTCTGCTATGGTTTCTTCCTGATGAGTTTGCAAATCTCCCCTGAATTGTTAATTCACCCTTTCCATTTAAAATCTGAAAGGGAAAAGGTTTTATTTTACTGTTTTGTCTGTGTGTGAATGTCAGGGTGAAAGAGGGGGAAGAAGGAAGCAAGGGATGGAGATGGGTCTTGTGTCTTTCTTTAAAGTCATGTACAATCCCTCTGCATTCATCTGTAGAAACTGTGTCAGCATCCACAGGGGGCTTCTGTGTCTGAACAAGACTGCTCAATTTGTTTTTGATTAAGCATAATTATTTATTGCAAGACATGCAAGTACAGGTAATACCATCTGAGTCCTGGCAGGGAAGGTGTGTGTTATGACTTGGGTCTGTTGTTTCTCTCTGTCTTGGTTTAAAGTTATCTCCATCACCTAATTTTTTTGACAAACAAAAAGGGATGTATTTTTGGGATGCAACTTAAAAAGTATTATTTATCCTGACCCAAAGAACCGCAAAAAGAGCAACCTTGAAAGGTTTCTATAATGGAAATGAAACAATCAACACAGAAATATGAGGAAGAAATTACACCCATTAAATACATCTAGACTGATGAATGATATGATGGCTGCCTATTCAAGTTGGAAATTTTACACATGATTGAAGCTTTACTTAGTCTAATGAAATGTGCTTCCTGAATGCTGCATCTGAGTGACGGCGTGACCTAGAGCACAAAAGAAAGTATTATGTGATTAGACTGAGATCATTCTCATTTAAAGTCATTGTGATATAATTTTACGTTTTTAATTAGCAGCATATACTTTTGTGTCCATTGCCTCTTTTATTGCAAATACCTTTTCAGGTCTTGTCCTTCCACAGGCTTGTTTGAAGCTCAGCACAGATTAACAGCAAAGGGG